>CM036259.1:15795192-16145192 GCA_020698575.1 Bostrychus sinensis | reverse complement strand
GTTTGGTTTTAGAACCAATCCTTCCACCGATACTGCTACTTGTTATTTTATTTAATGTGTAAAATCCGAAATGGACAAAGCGGATGTTGTTGGTGCCGTTTTTCTAGATTTGAAAAAAGCCTTTGACACCATCAGCCATAATATTCTGCTTTCAAAGTTGTCACTGTTTAACTTCTCACATGGAGCTGTAAACTGGATGAAATCATACCTGGAACATAGAATGCAAGCAGTCAGAGTAAAACAAACACTTTTGTCCAATCTGGCATATAATGTTGGTGTGCCCCAGGGCTCAATCCTGGGGCCTCTTTTATTTAGTTTGTACGTCAATGATTTACCATCAGTGTTCTCTGGATGTGAGATAGAAATGTATGCAGACGATACAGTGATTTATGCACACGGGAAAAACAAGGAAGAAGTAGCCAAAAAACTTTCTGATACAATGGTGCATGTTTCTAATTGGCTTTATAAGTCATGCCTGCATTTAAACATTAAAAAAACTGAGTGTATGTTTTTCACAAAAAGAACTTTAAACTCACATAGTGATAACCCCGATGTATTTGTAGCAGGTGAAAAAATTACTATAGTGACTCAATATAAGTATCTGGGAGTAATTTTAGATTCAAATCTTACATTTAAGGAACATGTAAAGAAAATTCATCAAACAGTGAAGCTAAATTTAGCTAATTTTAGATATATTAGGCACAGTCTCAACCAAGTAGCTGCCAAATTATTTTTTAATGCCATGATAATGTCACATTTAACCTACTGTATCACTAGTTGGACACAGGGCTGTAAACAACATTGAAACCAATTAATTCAGTCTATAAACAGGCTCTGAAAGTCCTGAACATGAAACCTTTTCAACATCACCACTGCAGTATCCTGTTTAAATATAAACTTCTAAATTGGGAAAATATGGTCAAATTTCAGGATGCTATACTGTTTTTTTAAAATCCTGCATGGTCTGGCCCCACCTCCTCTATCCATTTTTTTAATCGAAGTAGCAGAAAGATCTGCCTCCTTTAATAATTTTGTCGTCCCTTTAAGGAATAGTGCTTTTTCAGTACGAGCTGTCCACCTTTGGAACACAATACCAGCTCACATACGCAATGCTGGGACACATAGAACTTTTAAGAACATGTTAAAGTCGTGGTTACTTGAGAATCAAACCTGTGACCATTAAAATATAAATAAATAAATACATGAACGCAAACCAAGTAGGACACCACTTCTTCAGAGGCACAAAAAGCCCGCTTGGCCTTTGCAAATGCTCATCCGGACAAAGGAGAAGACTTCTGGTCTTCTGTTTTATGGTCAGATGACACAAAAATTGAATTGTTTGGCCACAATGATGCATCCTTCATTTGGCGTAAAAAAGGAGAATCCTTCAACCCTAAGAACACCATCCCCACTGTCAAACCTGGTGGTGGGAACCTAATGTTTTGGGGGTGTTTTTCAGCTGGTGGACCAGGGAACCTAATCACAGTAAACAGCAACATGAAAAAGGAGCAATACATCAAAATTCTCAACAACTTGGCCTTGGGCACCAGTGGATATTTCAGCATGACAACGACCCAAAACACACTGCAAAAGTGGTGAAGAAATGGCTAGCAGACAAAAACATTAATGTTTTGCAGTAGGCCAGTCAGAGTCCTGACTTGAATCCAATTGAGAATCTGTGGAAGGAGCTAAAGATCAGGGTGATGGCAAAGAGACCCTCAACATGAAAGAGTTGGCGCTCATTGCTAAAGATCAATGGGCAAAAATACCAAAGAGACATGCAAAAAGCTAGTCAGCAATTATAGGAAGCGTTTGATTGCTGAAATAGCCAATAAAGGCTTTTCTATTGATTATTGAGAAGGGCATGACTAACTTTGGACGTGCCACTTTTTGTTCAAATGTAAATAAAAGCTGAGAAATATTTTTTTCCACAGTGATACCTCTTGTACATTGTCTTATCCTTTGGGAGAAGCCTGTGTCATCTCTGGTTAAAAAAAATAAATAAATAAAAATAAAAATTGCTGGTTGAATAAAAGTAACTTTAAATCAGAATTTGCCAGGGGTATGAATAATTTCAGGGTTCACTGTATATATAAAACTGGTGCTTTGTAATTTAACTGGCTGTTGGTTTCTTAAGTTTAACTCTATAACCATAGGATATTTTGTTCTCAGAAATGTGGATTATGGCTGTTTATTCCACTGGATTATGAGCTCTGGTCAGATCAGACATAATCTGAAAATGTGAAGAGGTAGGCTATTTAGAGGAGTGTTGCATGAGCTGCAACTTTATGTCTGAGCCTTGCTCTCACCACTGAAATCAGGTCATTGCATTAGCTGATAGTTTATCTGGGTTTACCAGTGTGTTGAAAACAATAAAATGTTCCACTCAATTGATTCAATTTATAATAATCTACATAATGACAATTATTTGACATGACATCATTGAAAAAGAAATTGTCAATCTCAATAGATTTTTCCTGGTTAAATAAAGATTAAATTAACATTTAAGGTCCTGGTTCATAGCATTATACAGCAAGTTTGCCCATACCTTAATTACTTATCCATGCTGTGCTGTTTTATTAAGTACACTTTTCACACCCAGACATAATCCTTGGAGGTCCCTAGTGCTGTGTCTGGAGCAATCAGATGTTTGAATGTGTGAAGAGATGGTCCAGAGGCCAGCTGCTGAAGCGTATTATGTGCATCTCCCGATGCAAGTGGAGTGTATTGTTGAGTTGCACATTAGATTGTGTAAACTTAGCGATAGTGAATTAGTGAATATCAGTGCTTAAACTGCCGCCATGTTCCGTTCACATTGTCCGTCTTTAGTCCGATTCCTCCAGAGAATTGGTCAAACCACTCTTGTCATGATCTACGTGCACACCCAAGAGCTGAATTACTGAGACCACAGCGCTGTGAGGCGTTCAAGTGGTCTGGGAATTTACCAGCAGCGCTAAAACTTTCTAGTGCTAAATGCTAAGAAATGAAGCAAATTTATATGGTGATCATAGTTTTAGCAATTAAAAAGATACACTAACATTTTTTTTCTTTACCACATAAAAGTTAAAGTCAGAAAATTGTATTCTAATCCTCACAGTAAATATGTCTCATGTCACTCCATTTCACTTTTAAACAAGACAGACTAAAACAATAAAACACAAGTGGTGGATGCATCCATAATATGTTTTATGTATGTCTTTAAAACTGGACTAATGTTGTTCTCTCTGTTAGTGCTGAGTGCAGTTGAATGCCTCATTTAGCTTAATCATAATAAGCTGTAAACATGCAGCAGTAATCCAACTAGGAACTGCATTATCCTGTTTCTGCACCTGCATGTAAACATTGTGAAAGATACTAAAAGGTGCAGTACTGTTATGTGTTTATATGAATAAGGAACAGAGATGGGAGAAACTGAATAGAGGATGTCAAATATTAATGGGACAATTCTGGAGTATAGAAAATGTATCAAATTCGCTGCCCACAAAGCAGTAAATGTACTAAATAAAGATAGGTCTGTTTTATTTGCAGCGTTGGCACCATTTTTGATTTCAACTTCCAATTTTAATTAGCTGAAGTCATAAGATTTTGTGTGAAGTGTACATAATCACACTATGTTTTACATGGTCTGCATATTTTTAGGAGATCAACCCACAAATTTTTTAGATGATCCTTTTATGCCAATTTTTGGTCTGGGCAACCATGTGACTGAAAGACCCCAGCTTCCCCAACCATCTTTCAGCAGTTTGGGCATCTTACACTGCAGGTCATAGGAAACATTTGCCTGATGTAGGCCTAGTGCCAAAACGTTGCTTTTAAAGTGCTAATAAAGTCTCATATTTGCAAGTTAGACGATGTGTGGGAATTTTTTCTATTTGACATCGGAAACATCCAAAATCACTTTATCTTGGCCTGAAAATCTCAAAACGCCAATAAAAAGATTGCTCATTTCTCTGGCATAGAACCTTGTAGAACAAAAAATCCAAATGTATTTTGTAGCTCTCCCCAAGCTCTGCCTGCACAGCAAGTATGATTGAGATTGCCATATTGGTTTTCCAAAAGCACCCAATTTTTAACATATTTTTTCTGTTTTAATAAGCATTACTAAAACAAAATATTAAATCACTTTCTTTTATAAAATTAAGAAAACCTTGCCCTACATATTGGTCCAAAAAATGCAGTGTAAGTCACCAGCTGCACTGAATTATAAAAATTGGTATCTGCATTATCCGTAAAAAAAAAGAAAAACATATCAGTTCTAATATTTTTGCTGTGTGGTACATGGAGCATAAAAGCATAAAAGGTATTGGTTAAAAAAAACTCATAAATTGTTTTATCACTTCACAAATCCACTCAAATGTAGAAGCAACATTTTGTGCTGTCTTTAGTTTTGTTTGAAAAGGTGCATATTTGTCTTCCTTTAATTGCCACTTGTTTTTCTCATGTTAGGTATTGACTTTGGTCTAATCAATGGACTGTAGTGTCCAACCATCACACACATTTGGTGTAATATTGGAGAATTGCCAAATGTGGCATAGTTTGTTGCTTTTATTTTGAAAGCGCAGCTAAAAGTATTGTTTATAGTATAGACTACACACTGTTGGAAAAGGGGCATTCTATAGAGGAATGACTTGATGTGACATTTACACAGAAACAGTTTCTCAGAAAATGACTTAAATGTCGTGTTTGTTTGCATAAGAACAGTGTTTTAACTCTGAAATCTGCTTTCTGTGTGCACGGGTGTGGTGTTAGTGAAGATGATTTCAGATGTTGTCAGGCTGGGAGCATGGCTGTGGGTCTGTGTGGTTTCATGAATACAGTTCTTTACAATATAAGCAGTTGGATGTGGTTAAGCTGAAGACATTGTGTCTTTTTTTGCAGCGTGTTACGGCATTGTGCAGGTGCCCACTGGTCCTTGGTTCTGCAGAAAGTGTGAATCTCAGGAGAGAGCAGCTCGAGTGGTGAGTCACACACATTTATTCATCATTTACAAACCTTTTTAAATAAAAAAGCTTCTATGTTGTCCAGAAAATAAGCAGGTTTGGTTGATAAGATTCTTGTTTGAGCAAGTGGAGATAGTGAAGATATTGGAAAATCATAGAAAGTGCCAAAATATTGCTTATAGGCTACCTTTTATTTAATCTTCCCATTTACCAATTAAATAATTTGGTAATTTTTCTTAACTAGGGCTGTGCCAAATATCAAATTTAAAGTTGCATTGCTATTAAGTATTAAGTCAATCTCGATGATAAGCTCAGAGCCCTTTTATTCAGTATGGACAAGTCTCCACACAGGGCAGCAGCAGATAACGAAGCGGCTGCGGAGCGTACTTATGTTTACGGTTACCACCCACCTGTTACAGCATGAGCCAGAGAACAAGAGTGGAGTTTAAAGGAATAACCACTTAAAAGGTACCACACATTTAAATACAAAAAGGGCATTAAAGAACAAGCCGCAACAGCAAAAACTGCAGCAACAGCGATAATGGAGGAGCAAAGCTAACATTAGCATTAGCTCTGCTGCACAGAAATAGCAGTCCATATAAAAGTTTTATGTTGCAATTACTCCATAGAACAAACTTTGCCATCAGGGCTTTGGAAATGGGGTGCGCACGTTATGGTTTGCAGGAAAGCCAAAGGAGCACAAAGTTGCAGTGTATCACGTGATGTGCATCATTGCTGCATCTTTTCGCTTCAGAAAGCATCGTGATCAGCGCAGAGTTTAAAATTAGATGATTTTACTGTTAATAGTCTGACAAAATGAGAGAACTAGGTCCAGGAAGTGTGTGTAGAGACAGGACAGGAGTTTACCCTGCTCTCATCATTGGAGCTGCTGTCTAGACACTGCTCTCTCATAAAGCAAGGAACTGGACGTTTTCAGTTGTTTTAACACTTACAACATATCATCTTGTCTTTTGTTTGCTAAAACCTTTACTGTCATTACTGATTAAAACTAAAACTTGCAGACGTTACATTAAATCTCTCACTTTTCTCTTACAATAAAATCTAAATCTAATCTAATCTTTTTTGCCATATTGCCCAGCCCTAGTCTTAACCTTCATATTAGGCCATCGAGTTGTACAGCTTAAGTTAAGTTTTGTTCTTTTTGTTTGTTTATTATTAAAGGTTATTATTTTCAAGGTTTACTGCCTTGAAAAATTACCTCAGGTATTCTTGTTTTTGTTCTTTTAATATGTCAAATCCTTATATAATATAGCATTATAAAGAGTTACTAAAACCCAGTACTAGAGGTCAGACCTATTACTTAAACTGGTGCCTTGCTTATGTTGATTATCGCACCATGTCCAGCTCATTGTATCACATTTCTATCGGGCCTGGCACAAGCTACTGTATCAAATGAATTGTAACCAGAGGAATCATGTCAAACACACAGCTCTGCCAGTTTTCACAGCCTTTCACAGATTTTCACAACTGCCTGCACTCGCAACATTTTCTGTCGCCTGTGCCTTTTCCCGCTCCCCTCTGCCTTTAGCTGGCCCATGAGCTCAGGGCACGCTTTGTAGCAGTTGCCATCACATCTCACCAAATGGTTTTTAATCCTGATTGAAAAGCGCTATATAAGATCATAAATGTTGTGTTAGTGCGGACCAGCTGTGTCAGAGGTTTTTTTGCATGCAGTGGCCCTAAGCAGGCTGCACATTGGAGCCTCTGGAATAAAACCACCCCAATACAAAAACATGCTATGTGTGGGATTTTTGGATATTATCGTGACGTAAGGAAAAAGCCGTATAGATTGTATCAGGATTATTAAAATTTGCAGGCTTATTGGATAGTAATATTGTATTGAGCAAATTGACAGTTCAAAGTTTGCAATCAATCTATTAATTAGATTATTAGTCATTTAATAAGTTATTTTTACAGTACATCAACCTGTCCAGGGACTGCAGGTGGAAATTAGTGTTTTTTTGCTCTAACCTGGTACCATGCATCTTTCCTTATGATTTTTTTTTCTAGGTCAGTGTAATGCTGTGCACTGTTCCTGTACAAATAAATCACACCATATTGTACAAAAAAAATTAGCTATGTTTAAGTAAATACCGTAAGAGCACTTTTAAAAATATGAACAACCAATAAATTTATCTTTGCGTGTAAAAAAAGAACAAGTTGAGACTGAGTTCTGGTGTGGAGTCTGCCTGGGATTAACAATTAGAGATTTGATTAGCCTACATTCACAGAAAATCTTTTGAAAATGTTGTGTAAATATGAGAACTGATGTATACTTGAAGGCAAAAGGTGGTAAAACCCTTGGATTTGCTATTTGTCATCTAAATAAAATACAAAAAACCCTTCAACCCTGCTTTAGACCGTTTGACTGTAGTGTAGATCACGAAGGTTTCCTTATGCAAGTTTCCCAAGGCAAGCAATATTTGTGCAAGAGATACATAATGCATTGCCAATATATAGGGTAATGTCTGTATAGGGTGTAAATGTTTTATAATTAGAGTTACATAAATTAGGATAAATTGGAGAGCCCATACTTCACCCAAGGCATTACAGTTCCACCCTGGATTCAGACAGTGATTTGGATCCACACCAAACCCCCAAATTATTTTTCCCATTTGTGATCTGTTGCTAAACAAACCAAATTGTTCCTGTCTGGCAATTAGGGCTGCACAATATATTGTGAAATTATCATTATCGCAATGTCAGCAAGCGCAATATCCGTATCGCAAGAATTTAAGTATATCGCAATAACGCCATGGTCTTCCACCTGACAGAGATTTACACAGTCAGAATCATTTTCCTGTCATTGTCCTGCCTTAAAAGAAAAAATATGAAAAAAATGTTTTAAAAGTGAATTTTTTGTAGTAACTTCTACAGTTTAGTCACAATTTAGCCTTAGCTGATTTTTTGACAGTGTTTTGACTTACAGGGACTTACATTTTTGATTTAAGTGAATTTAACTTACTATATCAGAAAAGCAGGCTATTTTAAAATATCACAATAATATTATCGCAATTTTCAACATAGTTATCGAATATCGCATGCTTTTTCTATATCATGCACCTTACTGGCAATGTAAAAGAAATAAAAAACATTTCTGAATCCAGAATGTTTACCTAAATTTGGCCATTTCTCATTATGTTGTTTACAGACAGCTTGACTAATGGCAGCAAGAATATAACCTCCTTGACAGAGATAATACATGGGAGTAAAATAAGAATAACTTCATAGCTATGTAGTAATGAATATCTTGAACAAAACCACGCAGTTGTTGTATTACAGGTTAATGTGCATATGCCGAGCAACAGCAGCTCATAAGCAGTTTAGGAATGTTCGAAGCGTCAAAAAGTCATTGCCGGAGGACTCGCGACAACCTCGGGTGACAAGTAGCAGAGGTGTTTCCTGGAGAGGGTTTCTGGCTTTGTGCCCAGTTCAGCGCGACCTGCCATCTTAATCTCACGCTGTGGCATATTTGTCATACCTCTATGCTAACTTCACCCTAAGCATATGAGGTTGACCCGTTGTTCCTCACATGTTGTTTCTCTTCTACCTGCAGAGATGTGAGCTTTGTCCACACAAGGATGGAGCCCTCAAGAGGACAGACAACGGAGGTAATATCACATATGCTTATTTATGTATATAGCCGCTTGTGTATTTTGTCATTAGCAACTTGAAGTGGTGTGAGGGTGCTGGGAGAGTTATGTCGCCGCTCGTTTGCCTCGCTGTACCGTCCTGGTCTGACCGGCCCATGTTTTACGAGTATGTGTGAGTGTATGTTTATGAGGGGGCGGTCCCGGGATGGGTATAGTGCGCGGCCTGTGAGGAGTCGTCTCTAAGGGTTCACAGGGAGGTCAGCTTGGTGGAGACTGTAAATATTCTGTGCGTATGTGTGTGAGCGGGCCGTAGAGGGAAGCACAGCTGTGGGATTGTGTCCAGGCCTGCAGGGAGGCATCAGGACAAGACTAACACACACCGTTTTACTACTTTCTCTTTTATTTTACCCTTCCCATGACCCCGCTCTCCCTCGCTCCTGCCTTTTTACCTCCCCATTTTTCTATCACCATCTTTAACCCCCCCGCTCCCCCGGCACCCTTGAGTTCATGGCAGTTCTCCCTTCACTTGTTGATCTGTGTGGTAGCGTCTGTTATTTCAGGTGGGACAGTAATAAAGCAGAGCAATGGGATTAGTTTGAAACGGGCATTTGATCTGGCATCTTGACTTGTTGCAGTGAGATGGAAAGAAAGTTAGGAGCTGCTGTCCATAAATAAGATGGTAAACTTCAAAGACTGCAGCAAACATCACTTCCATTTGTTGTCACATATAGAGAGCATAGTAAAATATTTGGCAGTATTATGGTTTGCTCCATTGATACTCTTGCGCACGTAGCAAAATACGCCTGGCTTCTATGGACAATATTCTTTGTTAGTTTGACATACATCACCCCAAATTCTTGTCAAGATACTGTTAAGAGCCACAAGCAATTTTCAACAACTTTGTGGTATGTTTGCAGGTCAGCCCAGGTAAATAGCACAAATGTTTATGGTAAGAGATAAAAGATGGAAAAGAAATAGGTTGCATAAAGTTTGGAAGTCGGTTTATTGTTGTTGATAACTTTGGTGTGGTTGTACAATGCACTTGGCCGCTGATTTCTTTCTCTAAACTTAAGCATGCAGAAAAATCCCATTAAGATATTATCAGGATTTGTACAGTCTGTTTGTGCTATGTCATGCTTTCATCTTCAGTACAGTTGAGCTTATACGTGTTAATATTTTAGACCAAGGAGAGGTCATATGGAAGCCCAATGCTTGTAGGGTTAAAAGCGTGAATGCGCGATTTGAGTAGGAAGCCCTTGCCACTTTTATAGTCCTGTTTTATAGGCCTCTTCCAGGTTCTTGGAGGGCCTTCAAAACAACAACATGCCCCCATTTCACACCCGCTCCCTCCCCTCCGTCCCGCCCTCTGCCCTCCTCCCCCCGTCCCGTTCACCAGGTCAAAGGCAGGTCACGGGTTCAACTGTAAGTTTAAGCCTGTTTTTGTTTCCGCTATGGGGGAAAAACAGACACCTCCAGCATGGCAGGAGACTCCCACCTCCAGATGACCTCCCGTTCACCTCCTCGGACTCCTCCTCGGCGCGTCGTCAATTCTGTTGCCACTTTGCCGTGCCCTGCTGTCATTCCGCCGCCCCCAGTTTGTCTTCCCTGACAGGCAGCTGTGTGTGTGTTAGGCCTCAATAAACAACTACTTAGGTAGATTAACTACAATTTACAAATTAAAGCGTTTTACGACTCGAGGGTTGAAAAGTTGAACTCAAGATATTTATGTGCAATATGTGGCGGTGTCAAAACCACGATTGGCATGTTAATGCTAGGTCTAGACCCTGTTTAATGCTTTTTAGGGTGATATTTATTTCCCTTTTTTGTGCTAAAAGCTGATGTTCCTCTCCTGTCTTTGCAGGCTGGGCCCATGTGGTGTGTGCTCTCTACATACCTGAGGTGGAGTTTGCAAATGTCTCGACCATGGAGCCCATTGTACTTCAGTCAGTGCCACATGATCGCTACAATAAGGTAATGAGAAATTAAAAAAAATAAAAAATGATTAACTTGTTTGATATTAACCAAGTTTTAAACCAAATAAGAGGGGCAGTTATTCAAATTTCTTTTGAAGTCCGGTGTTTTGAGCAATGCCCTCACATTTTTAGTCCAACTGAGACATTTTTCGTAAATTGTTTGGTTTTGTGTAAAACATTAACTGCCGTAACTTATGATACGTTTCTGTCCTTTCAGAGGCACAGATACCAAGTAAGAAACATTTTTATTTATATGACTTTGTTGTGTATTATTTTGTAAACTCAGACTGTTACAATTGATATTCATGAGTAAAATTATGATTAAATGAAATTATTCAATTTTATTAGCATTTTACACTACTTCGAATTATCTAGATCATTTGAATGCACCCTTAGTCTGAGCGGAGCAGCATTTCGGTTCTCTCCTCTCTATGTAAACTCAGAGAATGTGAGAAGTCCCGCTGTGATGGCTTAATTCAGATATGAGCATAGTCCAAATATGCTCTCCAAACATACTGACATTAAACCATTACATGTAGGGCTTTTTGTCGTGACTTTATTTGTTTTTCTTATTTCTGTTTATTCCTAGACATGTTACATTTGCGAGGACCAGGGCAGAGAGAGCAAAGCAGCCACAGGAGCTTGTATGACCTGTAACAAACATGGCTGTCGGCAGGCCTTCCACGTCACATGGTGAGACCCACTCGCTTCACATTAACCTCAAGAGACAAAGAGAAGGACTGTTTGTAAAGTTCGTCACCCAGAGTCACGACACCACTATGACACGGAAATTAAGAGCCAATAAACTGTAGTGCTCTTTTTCTTATACACTCTTATTAAAAGTATTGTATTAAATTAATTGCTTTATTCAGTGCATTAAACTTTTATAACTTGTTTTATGGTAAATTATTGGTTAATTTTTGTCTTGCCACAGTGCCCAGTTTGCAGGCTTATTGTGCGAGGAGCAAGGATCTGACGCAGACAATGTCAAGTATTGTGGATATTGCAAATACCACCACAGCAAATTGGTAAGTGTCGGCTTGTGTTATATTCTACTAATAGCATGTCTTTTCATAGTTTTAACCACGACTTAACCCCTAACCAGACTGCATGTCATTATTTTTGGTTTGGCCTTATTTCTACTTTATGCAAATGTTTAGAGAATCAGATTATTGTAAATTTGACTACTACGTACTACTGATATTCAGTACATTTTACTACAGCATAAAGGGTGACTAATGACTGACTGTAAAAATATTTTTCTGACTTCAAGTAGCCCTAGACTTGTTAGAAAAAGTCATGGGGATTTTGGGAGTTGTAAGGTCCCATCCCTTTGTCTCTAACATGTGACTTTGTAATGGTTTAAATTGACATATTGAGAATTATAGTCTTTATTTCTTCTGAACCAGAATCAAGGCTAGATATTGCACACACACATTCACAAATACACAATTTCCACTCTCTTCAGTCGTTTCTATTGTCTACACAGCCCTTTTTACACAGAGTTTTTATTAAGATTCCTGCTACTTTGTTCTATAATGGTTTTCTATACACAGTTGTCAAGAATGGTGTCTTAGGCATTTAGCCTAGGCTACCACAATGTTCAGCCTAGCTATCACTGCCTGGGATTTCTGTGTAAAAAGGGCCTTTGCCATCCTCTTTTTGATTTAGCTTTGGTGTTTTGTTTGCTTCTGATACATGTGACCCATACACACAATTTATTTTTTGTTTTTCTTTCACCTTTCTCTCCACTTTTATTACACTTCCCGATTTAATTTCTCACCCATGCCACACTGTCCTCTCTAGTCCTGATTTAAATAGGTTGGGTCTAGATCAAATCGAGCTTCTGTACATAAAATACTTAACTTAATTATTCTGATGTATTTCAATTAGAGGGTCACGGGTGGCTGGAGCCTATCCTAGCTTCTATGGACCTGAGGTGGGGATACAACATTGGCAATGGCTAGTTAGTTGCAGGCTGTACATCTGGAGACAAACACAGCTGGACAAACCATCTCTCACATTTGTTTATATAGCCAGATTTTATTCCTAAATAAGTGGTAAAAGACAAACTTAATTATCTATCAAATATCACATTTAGTTAATCTTTCTTGAATTTAATTTAAATAAAAGTTTAGCAATAGATATTTGAATGTCAGTCCAGGTTTGTGTTTTACTTGTCGCTCACCCTTTTACTTGTATTTGTGAACTCAGGTTCGTTCATCGAGGTTAGCAAACATATAAAAGAGGAATGTGACTGATATATTATGACATCTGGAGACACTGGATGTGCTTTATCAGCACACACAAACACTAGACACTACACACAGACACACTACACAGAGGTCCAGATGACATTTGGCAATGCTAACAAACGCTGATGGAAGGACTCATGCTGGGATATTGATCCTGGACGAATGGCTTTGGATGGAGGAGCATAATGTCATTAAGCTGGGATTGTATGGATGACAGCAATGCACAAGAGAGAATCGATGATAAAGAAAGCAATGTTGTTAGCAAAGAGGGTTTCATAAATACAGCCTGATGGATGTTTATGCCGTGTTAGCAACATATGGTTTTTGACCTGAGTCAGTCTCAAGCCAATTTGAAAACGTTAATTATTTCAGGTTAAATTTAGTTTCAGAGTTTGTCTTTTGCTTGACATTCTGCTGTATGTTGTAGATATATTATTCAGAAGTTGTTGTGAAATGTAAAACATTTTCTACTCAAAGGGGAGTAGATCATTCATGTTATAAGCTTGTAGCCTGGCCAGCCAGACTAACTCTTTTCCTATTTTATACAAAAAAGTTAGTCTGGTACCTCAAGGTTTGAATTTCTTTTCCATGTGAGGAACAATCACAGATGAAGTAACCAATCAGAGAAGAGAAGGGTGAGATGTGAGTGACCCGTAATGCAAACAAACATGGCGGATTGTTGCTGATTTTGCCATAAAATATGCCGTATTATTGGCAACTATCTACTTATTTCTGAATCGGGACAGCGTTGAGAGTTTGAATGTTATTGTTGGACTAACCTAGCCTGCCAGACAAACAGTTTTCCTATTCTAAACAAAGAAGTTTGTCTAGAACCTCTTTGGTAACATTTAATTTCTGAGGCGGAACAATGACATGAGGAGTAACCAATTTGAGAAACGAAGGGAGGTACATAAGTAGCACTCTGCTGACCCAAACAAACATGGATTCCTGCATTTTTTTTTTTTTTTTTTTATAAAACACCAGAATACGCCATATTATGAGCCGCTCTGTACTTATTTTTGAACTGGGACAGCAGCAGAAGCCAGTTGGACAAAGATTTGTGGAAGAAGCTGTTTCTTTTTTTAATGCATTTGTTAATCATTTAATGTAAACAGGACTTAACTGTTGTTAAAATGACAACAAGATGAAGAAAAAAATCACACAGGACTGGACACTAACGCAGACTAAAGAACTAACAGATGAAGAAAAGCACTAAATGCTGTTAATCAGGTCAGAGAAGTTATTAAATTAGCCTGGCAGCTAGCGCTACCTCTTCCGCTTTCGTAAGAATGATGAACGGCTGTGATAGCCCAGTTCCAAATCAAACAGGAGAAAAGCTTCGGTCTGAGAGAGGAACCAGACTGTCCTGCGTGCAAAAAGCAAGTAGAAGAGTCTTTTTAAAATGGCAGCAGTCACACAGAGGACTGAACAACAACACAGACTTCAGCAGAATCAACAGACGCCGAAGAAAAGCACTAAATGCCCTTAATTGGGTGAGAGAAGTTGTAAAATTTGCTGTGTATTAGCTGACGGCATCTTTGTTAATTTTGTTAGCTGTCTTCTGCATTTGTTAGGTCTGCTGCAGATAAATGTCTGTGATAGGCTAAGTCCAAATCGACTGAGGCTCCCCGTGAGGCTGAGGAACCAGACTATCCTGCTTTCGAAAAGAAAGTAGGAGGCGCTGGCCAGGCTAATAAGCTTGTGCATTTAGGCTTTTTTCCACTGTTAGCCAAAATAGTAATTTTGTAATATATTTTTTTTATTTCAACCCATCAGCCTATTGTATAAAACCAGATGGGATACAATGAAATTTAGTCTCTACTGTTGCAAATCTGAGGAGCTGGGACTGCAGTGTCTTGTGTAGTGTAATTCCTGTTTAGAGCTAGTTATTCTTTACTATCAAAAATATAAAACTTTCTGGTATTAGAAAAAAAAAGATAATTTGAATCGACAGAGCCTGTTGGTACCAGTCTGTGAGCTGGTGTAAAGACAAGGTCCCTCTCTAATACAGTGAGGATAAATGCTGGCCTTGATCTATGTCTGGAAATAATGTAGCTGTAATTTTATTATGCAGTTGTTTATCACTATGGCAACATACCGTATACAAGATTAAAGCAGCCTTGGCTCAAATTGAAAAGGCAAACCAGGAAATTTAAAAATTATGCGTTCGTTTTTGTAGTTATTCTTTTCCCTTTACCCTGTTGCATTTTTGATTAATGTCTAGACATGATTATAGTATACAGTATCTTAAATTTATAGTACAAAATACAGTATTCTGACATGTCAGTTGTCTCGAAAATTGCCATCATTATTTTTGCATTTTATAGAGACCAATAAGCTTTCCTCTATTGACTTTGATTTTTTTTTTTAAACTTTTTTATTTGAGTCAGTTTATTTTTCATTTTGGTTTAATAAAATTATATTTAAATTAATTTCATTTTTAGTTTCCTTTTGTGTGAACTTCATCCAGTAACTTGGAGTTCCTCTTTACTTTTTAGCGAAGGAGCAGGGGCCGTGGTAGTAGGTCTCAAAGCTTAAGTGACTCTTCCTCTCAGTGTTTGGATAGACCCCCAGACAAGGAAAAGAAGGTAAGCCAGACCTCAGACCTGTGTATGCCTCCCCACCATAACTGTGCCTCTGCAAGAAACCATCACTGTTACATGCCTCACACTGGCAGTAGGCTCCAACACAAAGGTACACAGTTCAGATTATTCAGATTTCCCATTTTACATCCTAATTCATGATTTTTGCCATTAAGATTGAAGCTCCAAGTTCACCTAGTTGTGCAAATTTTGTGATTTGTAAGGATGAGAAGGAATTTAAATGTATGGATGTTAAATGTACAGGTGTGAATGTATTTCGGTAGTGCAAAGAGAAATGCATATTTCATATAGACTCAATACACACTGTGTGAAGTATTTTAAGTTGTTTTATTTTAATTGTGGTGCAATGGCTTACAGTTAATGTAAACCCCAAATTTAGTATCTCATAAAATTAGATAAGTACAAAATAATTACAATTAAAATTGTATGCTTGAAATAGTTCATTCTATTCTCTGTCTACTGAATCTCACTTTTTTAATTGAACTGCTGAAATAATTTTAAAGGGCTATTATTATTTTTAAACCAGTCTTGGTCGCTTCTACATCGGCATTGCACATTTTACAAACTTTAGAAACATTATTTATCTGACTAAAAGAGAATGTTTTTAATAAGTACTCTACTGGTGCTATAAAGAAGCAGGGGAGGAGACCAGCAGAGTGCATACTGTTGCGGTCTTTTAACATAATTTAAAGAATGAAAGGAACTTCCCTTCTTTAAACATTTTGTATGATGCCATTTTACGGCAAAATGGGAAGTAGATGTGAGGAAATAAGTGGAAACAGAGCTGTACATTGTTTTTTGGAACATTATAACATGTTAGAAAGCTCCGAAATGTTGATTTTGCATATTATTCCCATTACCTTTTCGATGATATTCACATTTCTGATGTCACAAAAATACATTAATCAGCCAGTAATTAGTAATCAGTAATTATGTTTTAAACCAAAGCAAAGACATGTATGATGGTCTAGGTACCTGGTTAATTTTATATTCTAAAAAAAATACTATTTAGGAGTATAGTATGTAGCATTACATTAGATTGCGCATATGTATATATCCTTGTATTTCACTCAATAGTGCTGCAAAATTCAAAATAGATGGACCTTGAATTTGCTTAAATCAGAGCTGAAACGTGATATCATATCCTCTGTAGCAATGAATAGTTTTTATGTTCTCTGCGGCATTATGTGGTTTTAGTTGCTCGTTGTCAGCAGTGCACTTACATCCACCAGTGATGATTGCAGTCTTTAATGGTTGCTATATTAGTGTGAGTTAATCAGTCATGCCTGTTAGTTGAACATGTAATCACAGGCTGCGTAAAATCTAAATTTACAGGAGGTGTCAAGGCATCTGTTCCACTTTAGTTTTACCATTCGTTTAAAGCCTTTGTTCAAACAGCAAACCTCAAACTGATTATCAGCCTCCCACAGGTAAAAAATAAACGATAACAATAGCAATTTCAAAATGGTGATCACAATATAAAGCTTTTTATCCGAGGTATGTATGGAATTGATATTTATTATAGTATAGGGTTTATTGTACACACATTAGAGTTGAGCTGCTCTAGTTGGACATGGTTCACTACTATTCCCTATAAACCTTACCATTGTCTCCCAGTGAATTCATTGTCAGTTCTACATCAGGATTATTAATATAAATAAAAAGATTATTAATATAAAAAAATACCTGTCTGCATATGGTGCGTACAAGTATTTCTTTTTGGGGACACTTTGGGGGGTAATGGGGACAATTTATGGATACCAGTTTACTTCCTTTTAGATTAAGTTCTGAGGATTTCTTTTACTTTTCTACCTTATTTTTAATCTATTTTTAATGATCATGTTATTAATTAGTTTCTATTTTACTTAGATACCATAAATGTGTGAAAAAGAATAGGGTTATTATTTTTTTCAAGATTGTAACTGACTGACTTGGAAACAACATTTACAGTTGTATGAAAAAGTTTGGGCACCCCTGATCATTTTCAAGATTATCCTTTATAAATCATTGGTTGTTCGGATCAGCAATTTCAGTTAAATATATCATATTACAGACAAACACAGTGATATTTCAGAAGTGAAATGAAGTTTATAGGATTTACAGAAAGTGTGCAATAATTACTTAAACAAAAGTAGGCAGGTGCATAAATTTGGGCGCCCTTGTTGTTTTATTGATTTTAATAGCATTAGCACTAATTATTGGAACACAAAATTTGTTTGGTAAGCTCATTGACCCTTGACCTACATACACAGGTGAAGCCGATCATGAGAAAGGGCATTTAAGGTGGCCAGTTGCAAGTTGTTCTCCTCTTTGCATCTTCTCTGAAGAGTGGCAACATGGGAGCCTCAAAACAACTATCAAATGACCTGAAAACAAAGATTGTTCAACATCATGGTTTAGGGGAAGGATACAAAAAGCTAGCTCAGAAATTTCAGCTGTCAGTTTCCACTGTGAGGAACATAGTGAGGAAATGGAAGACCACAGGCACATTTCTAGTTAAGGCCCGGAGTGGCAGGCCAAGAAAAATCTCAGATAAGCAGAGGCGAAGGATGGTGAGAACAGTCAACTCAACCCACAGACCAGCTCCACAGACCTACAACATGATCTTGCTGCAGATGGTGTCACTGTGCATCGATCAACTATTCAGCGCACTTTGCACAAGGAGATGCTGTATGGGAGAGTAATGCGACGGAAGCCTTTTCTGCACACATGCCACAAACAGAGTCGCTTGAGGTTTGCTAAAGCACATTTGGACAAGCCAGCTTCATTTTGGAATAAGGTGCTGGGGACTGATGAAACTAAAATTGAATTATTTGGACATAACAAGGGGCGGTATGTAAGGGTGCTCCGATCAGGGTTTTTGAGGCCGATCACCGATCAGCCTCTGCTGTGATCGGCCGATACCGATCATGGCCGATACCGATCACATGGTCTTCAATGTAGTAATGTATTGTATGCAGGCTATTATTAGTTCCATTTGAAAAATACTGTAGCCTTTGTAAATATAAAAGAACAACAAAATTGTACTTACTTTTGTTTTAGAAGAGGTTTTGTTGCATTATTGGTCTTTAATGTGTGCCCAGTGTCTGTAGCTTTGTTTGAATGCTCCGCTGATGTAAAAACCAGCTGTTCTTAATTGGTTCCTTTAATGCGAGTCTGCGGGTGCAGCGCCTATGTCCGCGTAACGCGCAGCCAAACCAGGTTGAAACACAGTGGACTAAAGAGCAGACAGCTCCTGCTGCCAGTTTTGACAACGTCTGAATGAAGAAAACGTGCAAAGAGAGCAGAGAAGACAACGATGAAAGGTGCTCCTCTCAGACACACGGACACATGGGCTGCCTTTTTACTTTCTCTTTCCATTAGCAGCCATTTGGTGCAGTTTAAGCCACAAAACACACAGTTTTCTCCACGCAACAAGACACAGGCAGACTCTGAACTTTCTTAATCCTTTTAACGTAACTGTTAGCGGGTTAGCTGTAGCTCTATTTACGTTGGTGTTTGCAAATACACGCACTGCTGCGCCTCGGTTCTGTCCCGTGCGCTCCTAAAGCAGGCGGGGACACAGCGGGGACACAAAGCAGCGCCTCCAGGGCAGGTTTGTGTTAGTTATAACCAGGGCTTAACTTAAAAACACTGCTAAAATAACGCTACTGCTGTTTAACCAAACCGGAGTTGCAGGACAGTAAATGTGAGAGCCTCGCGTGTTTATTGTAATTTGATCGGCCCTTCTGATCGGCCCATTTTACCAATCACCGATCACTCTATTTTTAGCCATGATCGGCTGATCATGATCGGCGGCCGATCGATCGGAGCACCCTTAGCGGTATGCATGGCGGAAGAAGAGCACAGCATTCCAAGACAAACACTTGCTACCCACAGTAAAATTTGGTGGTGGTTCCATCATGCTGTGGGCCTGTGTGGCCAGTGCAGGTACTGGAAATCTTGTTAAAGTTGAAGGTCGCATGGATCAGTATCAGCAGATTCTTGCAAACAATGTTCAAGATTTAGTGACAAAGTTGAACTGGGGCTGGATACGTCAACAAGACAACGACCCTAAACACTGCTCAAATTCTACCAAGGCATTCATGCAGAGGAACAAGTACAGTGTTCAGGAATGGCCATCTCAGTCCCCAGACCTGAATATTATTGAAAACCTGTGGTGTGATTTAAAGCGGGCTGTCCATGCTCGGGCACCATCAAACTTGACTGTACTGGAGATGTTTTGTAAAGAAGAATGGTCAAAAATACCTTCAACCAGGATCCAGACCCTCATTGGAAGCTATAGGAAGCGTTTAGAGGCTGTTATTTCTGCAAAAGGAGGATCTACTAAATATTGATGGAATTTTTCTGTTGCGGTGCCCAAATTTATGCACCTGCCTACTTTTGTTTAAGTAATTATTGCACACGTTCTGTAAATCCTATAAACTTCATTTCACTTCTCAAATATCACTGTGTTTGTCTGCTATATGATATATATATAATGAAATTGCTGATCCGAACAACCGATGATTTATAAAGGATAATCTTGAAAATGATCAGGGGTGCCCAAACTTTCTCATACGACTGTATATACATTGTATCTATTGCAATACCGACATGGTGTGAACGGAAGTTCAGTTTTAGACAATATGGGAAACATTTATTATGGTGGGCCGTCATAGCCTTTTCAATCAATGGGTAACAGTACGTTTTTAATGAAAAAAGGCACAAACAAAGAGAAAGCTTGAGTTGGTGCTTAAAATATAACACAGAACTGAAGCATATTACTGCTCCTCACACTTTATTGCTCTCATTAGTCAGTTATAATGATATGAAATAGGAAATAAACAGTTTTTTCAGACCTTCCTTGATCTTGCCATCATTCGTTGTACACTTGTAAAAATTAATCATTTCATTTCACTTTTAAATTATACTGTTTTACATATTTGATTTGAGGACACACAGATTTGCCTTTAAGTCATGAGAATAATAAACCCCCCGCATTTCACCCTTTTTTAGTTTTACTTTTTACCCTCTTCATGGTAAATTATGAAAGGGAACAATAGATGTTTTATTTAATTCAAACAGTAATTAGTGTAGTCCAAATGCAGCCTTTAGCCTCCTCTATGGCATTTATTCGTTATTGTGTGTGTTACGGCTCAGGCTTTTATTAAATACTGGCTGATTTGCATTAGTCAAAGCCCCCTCCTCTCACTCAGTCAATCAGACACACCGCCTTTATCTCCACATCCCGGGTCAGGGAGCGCTGGCCACAGATGTGTGTGTTGTGTTTGTTATCTGGATACGAGGCTCAGATGGATCCCCACCTCATGTTAGACCCTAGAGTCAAACTGCAGCAGGGGCTAAGAGATCCCCCACACTGGCCCATAGAAAACGGCCCGCAGGAAGCGCACACACTCGTACAAACACACTCTAACACTCACAATGGTTGGTCAGAAAATCCTGCAGGAAACAGCACAGGGGAATTCCTGCCCGGCCAGGGAGGATTATCTTCCCTTTAACTTCCTGTTCCTCAGTTTCTCCTCCTCCCTCTGCATCCTCACCCACTCCTCTTCCTCATTACCACTTTGTTGTGTTCAAATGTGCAGAATACATCATCTTCATTTAACACTTACCGCATCTATGGCCGGTCCCACATAACCACACAGAGTTGGAACAAATTTGTTTTTTGCCCTGCAAAGTGGTGTCAGTTAAATCCACATTATAGCATGCATTGTATTTTTCAAAATATATTAAAAGTCCCATATAGGGGTGTTAATCGATCGTGGTTAATAGATTAATCGGCATTATGGCCATAATCGATTGAAAGAAATACTAACAATTATGCTGTACAGGAGAATAAAGGGACAGTACCAGTGGAGAGTAGTTTAGGGCAAATTAAGCAAGTGTTTCCTAAAATATGCAAGCCTATAACTTTAGTTTTAAAAAAGACACTTTTTTATTATGGTTCATGACTTTGAATTTAATAAAGAGCTGTTTTTTATAAAACATAATGATAGGCGATGTCAAGCTGATGGTTAAGCTTTAATCGATAATTGTTTAAGACTATCAATTAATCGATTAAAGAAAATTAAGTTAAATGTTCATACACATACTCATACACACTAAATTGTTGGTTTCTGTTTTTCTCAACTGCACCTTTTGCTACATATTCAGATTTAGATTTACACCTCACAAAATCAAGACTGTAAAAAAATATATTGGTAACACTTGATCACTAATAGAAAAAAAGTGGCTTTTGGTGGGACCTTGGAGATGCACACCAAACCTTGTGGTAGACATAAATTACTTGATAAGGTTCACTGTAATACTGTAATACTTAAAAAAGTTAGTTTAATAATAGGAATCAGGAGGCCTCTGCTCTTAATAGGCTCCTGAAGGCACAAAGAAAAAGACTGTTACAAATTTCCTGGTGATGATTGACTTCCCCAGTTCAGAGGCCCACAGTCAACATCAGACATAGACAGAGAGGATTTCAGACCACTGTTGTATTGCTCATTGTTTGGGGGATTGCTGATAAATTGATGCAGCCCTCATCCCGTGTCTCCACTCATATTTACCCCACACAGCCTCAAAGGCCACTTGGACATGTCAAATGATCGGGCCGCTAATGGTCAGCCACAGAGAAAGAGGGCAGGGGACACTTTAAAAGCCAGTGTCTCTGCCTGTATAATCAATTGACCTGATTGATAAGGGTGTGTCAGAGGTACATTGTGTGGCCGTTGTGTTTCCCACGCCTGGTGCTTCTGCTCTGCCTCTGTGCATATGTGTGTGTTATTCGAGCCTCTCTGTGCTGCTCGCGTCCATCAACACCTTCTCAGGAATGTTAATGAAAAACAAGAAGGGAATCCCAAAGAATTGACCTCTCACTCTCTCAGCTATCATCTACACTTTCTGGCACCGAATCTTGTGCTGTGGCCACATTTGCAGCCTTGTGTGATAATACTGTTCATATACAGTATTTAACTACACTAGCAACTCCAGTAGCAGGAACCCATAATATTTTTTTAAGATTTATTTTTGGCCCTTTGCCTTTATTTGCTAGAGATAGTAGATTGATAGAAAACTTGGGGTAGAGACTTGGGAGCAAACTGGCCTGCTCCAGTACGTGGTATACCATGCCCTACCAATTGAGCCACCAAGGTGCCCTGTGAACCTTTTAATATAGTGTAACTTATGTACAAAGAGTGCTACTTTTGTGTTAGTGTTTTATGTTTTTTTTTTTTTTTTTAGGCTTTCTTGGACAGGATAGTAGAGTAGAAACAGGAATTCATGCGAGAGAGAGCAGGTAGTGACATTCAGTACATTGTAGGAGTCCGGACTGAAACCTATGACACCAAGGTGAACTGTAGTTGCCACATGCTACCAACTGAGCAATAACACAGCACAGAAAATCAAACACTTTATTGAACTTTAAAGAAAAATGTTTTCATTTTCCCTTGAATTATATGATGACAGAAAATTACCTAGAAAAAAATTCGTATTTTTCTGTAAAAAAAAAAAAAAAAAAAAAAAAAAAATTAAAGAAAAAGTAAACTTCAGTTAATTATTTTACACAGAAACATCTGTGCTCCAAACCCATATCACTCACATCAGCGGAAACAGTAAGGCAATGGGTTTCATTGGAGCTGCTATCTCCTGAATGAGCCGGTGGTGTCTGTTAACTGCAGGAAGTCTGGCTAAACTGTCACCAGCCTCAGAGTACTTGTCCCACCGCGAGACCCCAGAGCAGGCGCCAGGGGAAGGGCTGCCGTTTCAGTTCGAATCGTCTTGAGCGTCACTAGCATGTTGAGTCCCATGTAGTCTCGCTGCATATTTTCACCACTTGTGTGTTAATGCCTGCTCCTTTTTGAGTGTCCAACATTGTGCGTGTGTGCGAGTCTTATGCACCTGCCTTCCCCCATACACGTGCACTGAGGTGTGATGGTGCGGGTACGGGTGCGCGAGGTGTAAATGCGCTGGCACCCAGTCGCCACCTCCGGGGTGCGAGAGGAGGGTGGAGGAGCTCGGTGCGTGTACGCCAGGGTGTAAATTAAGCTGTGATGGTCCAAGAAAGAGGATATGATAGGATGAATCGATGAAACTATGTGTGCTTTTCGCAAGGCACTTAGACTGACTCGGCTCTAAACTGCGGCATGCTGCATTCATGTTGCCTCCTGCCCCTTTTTATCTATCTGTCGTCGCTCTCTTTGTGTTAGTGGATCTTCAAGCTTTCATCTCAGACATTCCCTTTGAAATGCAATGCTCCGCCTTTCCTTCTCTCTACTCAAAACACACATACTCACACTAGCGCCCTTCACTGTCTATAACCTAATATCGCATACCTTAGCTTTTTATTATATACTTGGCTACAGCCATTTGAAGATACAGTACTGTATAAAAGTCTTTTTAAGACAGTTTTTAAAGAAAGGCTATGAACAAAGAAACAGGTTTACAATGTACAAAATGTCAAAAAAGAAACATCTAAACTAGAAGCACTCTAGAGAGCGCAGGCCAAGGCACTGGTCCTATCTCGCACTTATAAAGATATAGTGTTGAAACCTGGACTTAAATTCGCTTCTATTTCAGGGGTAAATACTCTTTCCATTGAGCCAAGAAAAAACTAATATCTCTCAATGGTAAAGAATCTACTAAAACTAATTATTTGTTCTTTATTTGTTGAAGTTAGTATCTTTGGACGCGCATCTCAAAATTGGACAGAAACTCTCATTACTGACCTTTAATAGAAATTTCATAACAAAAAAAAACAAAACATATAAAGCGCTTAAAGTTCACAGTGCCATAAAAATTGGCACAGTGCTGTATGTCACACGTTGTGTTGTAAACCTGTACCTTCAGGCTGTGTTTTGTGGTATAAAGGGAAAAAAGATAGTAACATTTGAACACTGAAATTGTGCATGAGTGTACCACAGTATCTAACTAAATACTAAAACACTTGTATCACTAACAGCATATAGGTCTATAAAATGGTTTGTAGGAGGTCTATCTGTTACACTCGTAACTGCACTCATGTCTCAAACAGCTTCACCCATCTGCTTCCTCTGTTTTTTTTTTTTTGTTTTTTTTTTTCTTTAAACTCTCCCTGTTCAGAAACACAAGGAGCGGGACAGGCACAAACCAAAACACAAGAAGAGCTCCATGGACATGTCACCCTCCCTGGTTCTTCCAAACATCATGGTCCCAGAAAAGGTAACGCCACACCCTGTTTGCTATCGGGTCACTTAAACATTGTAGCAAAAGTGGTGGCCTTCTTTACCTTGAATCTTTGGCACTTCCTTTCTCAGGCGCCATTGTTTTGATAACCCTTGTTCCAGTCCTTCCTGTCCTCCCAGTTTCTTATCAGTGCTTTATGTCTATTCTGATTCTTGTCCCACAGAACTACAACAGCACCAGCGCCAGTGGAGGAGTCGCCTCTCTGCCTGCACCCTCACAGAAGAGATTAGAGGACAGCGCGGGACGGTTCACCAACGCCAACTTTCAGGAAGTCTCGTCCACCCTGTCCGGGGGCAGCTCCAAGGACAGCCTGTCTGCGGATGGGGGAAAGACCACGTCGGATCCAAAGAACAAGAAAAACAGCAGCGGTGCCGGAACACATCCGCCGGGACAGAGGGGTGGCCGCAAGTCCCTCACCTCCTCAGGGAAACCCCTCCCCTCCGCTGTGGTCACCATGGCAACCTCTTCCACATCTGTGTCGGCTTCCACTGGGCCTTTCCATCAAGGTGAATTAATGACTGTAAATGGTCCTCTATGTTAATTTTCCAACAACTGGGATTTAACCTGCTGTTAAAAGAAATGTAAACCTTCGGCTAGTATTTGGTGTTTTATCACACAACAAAAAATGAAGCATATTTGAAATTCGACTGTTTTATTCTCTTATCAATATAAATTTTCACATTTTCTTCTTTGTCTAAAGACATACATGTGTATGTGTATTCACTAGTGACTTTAAATTGCCCAAAGTGAATGAATCTAAGAATGAATAATTGTTGGTTTGTGTCTCTATATGTCAGCCCTGTGACTAACTGGCCATTGTCCAGAGTGCACCCTACCTGAGGCCTATAGTTGCTGTCATAGGCTCCAGTTCCCGACACCACATAACGAGACTAAGCAGTACAGAGTAGATGAATTAATCAATATTTACCATACAGATAAATATCATACTGATTTGCAATTGTGTTTTATATTTTTGTACAGAATATTCTAGTCCTAATGGTTACATGTACTGTACCATTTTGGGGATTTTTCCAAAGACTAGATTTTTGTGTGTGGTAGCCAGCCTCTGTCTCCTCTAATCTGGGAACGCCTGGGAGTCCACCAACACACAAAGGCAGAGAGAGCTAGCCCATGTGGTAAGGTCAGGACCTGAAAGGGGTCTGTGCTCTCTCTCAACCCCTGTGTTTTGTACTGTCACAACCTCGAGATCCTGTCAGGTGTGTGAGTGGAGCAGAGAAATGGGATCTGAACATTTGTGCTTCTTCATAGCGGTGTCTCTGTTACATAGAGGACTGCCGGTAGAGCACTGAGAACAAATAAAATGCCTTTTTTAGTTGCTGCTGCTCTCGTCGTGCTTTTGGCGAGTGCAGCAAAGATTTAGAAGATAGGGTTGCAGGTAGGATAAAATGATGCAAAAGAATTTGAACAAAAACAAAAAATTTACAATTGGACACATTCTTGGCCACCAGTGGAAGTCAGTTGGCTACATTTAGACAATCAGCTAGAAATTTCAATGCACATACATTTTACTGCATATTTATGTTTATCATCTGCATCACACCAATGCAGATCCTTCCCAGTGTGTTTATGTTGTAATATTTCTCTTGAGCTCCTCTCCTTTGTCAGCTCTGGACAGTCACAGTTTCTAATCCATATACTCTCCTCTTCCTCAGGCCTTTTGTTGACCAGTGCCAGCAAGACACCCTCAGCTTCCTCCGATTTCCTCAGTTTTACGGATTCCTCATTGCGTCCTGGGGCTGGCACTACGTTCTCCTCCCCACCATCATTCAGTAGCTGCCTTGTCAAACCGAGTTCAGAAAGCGGAGTTTCAGACGGGACAACAACACTTTTTGGTTCACTAATGTCAGCCACTGCAGCCTCTGCAGGTGCCATTTAATTGTAGTTTTTATTTGAATTAAATATAGACAGGTTTTATCATTGGTGTGAACAACATCTTTGTGATTTTCAGTGGGCGGGAAGCTCTATGAAAATTCCCACAGTCACTCGGCGAATGAGTCGACAAGCCTCGGTGGGTCCACTGGCTTCAAGCGGGCCCAGCCCTCCAGCTCAGGACCAACAGCAGGAGGAGTGGATGATGGGGTGAAAAAGAAAAAGAAGGGCAACTGGAGAAATAGATTTGGGCCGTGTTTCACCACAGATGTGAAGCCCCCAGAAGCAACTCCGTCCCTGACCCTGCCCACCTCTGCCGCCAACAGTTCCTCAGCCGCCTCCTCCTCTTCCTCTGTGCTTTCGGGACGTCCTGGCTTAGCTTCCAGTGGAGGATTAGGAGTGGGGACTGGAGGAGAGAAGGGGCTGGGGGTCATGGGTGTCAGTGGGATTCAGAAGTCCCCGTCACTCCTCAGGAACGGCAGCAGCGCAGCAACAACTGTGCCAGGTAAAGTGTAATACATCCCACACTGAAAATCCTTCCTAAGATGAGGTATGGTACAAGCACAAACAAAAAAATCACATATCACAGAGAGTCTCTCTATGTGATAATACAACATTTTAGCAAATCCACTGCTTTTCTTTGTCTTGCTCACGTCTGGCTCTGACTTGTGTTGCCATTGACTGGTGATGAATTAAACATAAATGGATATAGACTGCTTTTCTACAGTGAGGTATTAACATTGACCGTCTCCGTCACAAATGGCAGGATTTGACACACCTTTTTAACTGGCTGCTTGTGTGAGTGTGGGTCTGGTATTTGCTCACACGCGTGGAAGTGGTCTGTATATCGTCTTTTTCCTCGTGTTCAGTTGCTTGGCAACTGTCTTTATGCTTTGGAGTTCCCCTCAGAACAACCCACACATCCTACAGCTCCTCTTTCTTCAGAATTACCCTTTTGTTTCTCTCTCGCGCCTCGCCGCTGCGCTCTCTTACCTGCCTTTATGAATCCTAACCTGTTGATGCTTTAGCTGTTCATGCTGTCTTTGTTTCTCTGGTTCTAATTGCACATGCGTCTGTGGAGGACAATGAGACATTGGAAGCATTTCACTCGGCAAAATCTATGGAAGAAAAAGCTTTAATCTGATATTTATTCATTGCTTCCTCAGCTTCCTTCAGAATACATTCTATCAGAAAAGAATGTTCTTAAGTTATATAAAATTATATTGAGCTTTTTCACGTATTCACCTATTTGTAGTTACTGTATGCAGTATCTGTTTAAATGACTTTTGCCACATTATAATCTGGTTTATTACTGAATAATATTAACACTTACACATTCACATTGCATGTTGTCACCTGGCAGTAGCTTATACATAGCAAATTAAATTTTAATATTGGTATTTTGTTTTGTTAAATTTTGTCTTTTATTGCTAATTTAATCGGCTCTTTGACCCTTTTTTTTTTTTAGAGATAGTCCATAACTCTGCTTTTGTAGCTGCTTTTCCAAATATTATCTTTTGTGACATTGGTGATAGAGGACAGTCTGTGATCCTTTGTCCAGCTCAGTCTTTGACTCTTGTGATTTCCAGTGAGCCTGGCAGTGTTGACCACATCTGGTGCAGTGCAGAGACAGCAGCGGCCATACGCTGTGGTTGTACATGAAGTGTGTGAGAATCATGCATTCTTGTTTCTACTGTAAATATTTAGCCGAAGGTTAATGCAGGGCAGTAATGAGGAGGATCTTGGCGTCCGCCTCCCTGTCCCAGTCTGCCTCCCTGTTCCATTCACCACTGTGTTGAGGGATAGATGGTCCACTTGATATATATGTGTTGGTGGGTGGGGAGAGGGTGGAGGTTATATTTTGGCTTGGTTAATGTTTGACACCAGAGAGGTCACTGATGAGACTGAGTCAGTGGAGTTTGTGTGTAAAAGAAAGAAGTTGTAGATGGATGTGAGCTTGTTCTTGAAAAAATGGGTAAGAAATGTACATGCAAGACTGCACATGTCAAATGTATTCTCAAAGCAATAACAACATGCCCGTTTGTTTTGTAAAAACTGAAGTGCAATGAATATTATGTACATTTGTATGCCTTATTGGGCAAACAACTAAAGCTACCTGCTGAGTGGGGTGTGCATTTTAGAAAAAAGCATGAGAACAGAAGACATTAAAATTACACTTGAATTTAAAAAAGCTATTTTTTTTTACTCTTATGAAATTCAAAAATCATAAATCATATTATCTTTGTTTTCCAACTACAACGTTGCATCTTTGTTGCATCTTAAATTAATTTATTCATTTCTAAAGCCCCAGAATTCTTAAAAGTTAAAAATAGATTATAATTTTTCCCTCTTAATAATTCTTTTGCTTAAAGCTTTTGACAAAGACACACACAGTGGAGCTGTTGGGAAAACCAGTGATTTTCATTTTGTCTAAATCCTCCTGTGTCTGCAAAAATGATTCCAAGATTACTTTTCAAGATGTGTCTAAATGTATTCATGTATTTATTCATTTTATATAATATTTTTAATTTTATCTGAATATTGGATTATGGTCATATTCACATCTGCAGTGTTATTCATTGAGTACAAAATTATTTATTTAGGTAAAAAAAAGTTTAAAAAGCTTAAAAATTTAGTTACATGAATTATTTAATTTTACACATATTTACCTGAAAATAATGCTGCTAAATGCTGCTTTCTTCCCACACACACTCAGACTAGCCTCTCTATACACATGCTTCTTACACACGCTTCTGTGATGGTTAAGTGTATTTTCTGTCCAGTGCTACAGATTTCTGGGAATAACAAATGTCGGGCTGTTGCCACATGGTCGTCAGTATTTGTCTCCACATTCCCTTTTTAAACCATGATTAAATGACTGTCTAAGCTTTTGGAAAACAAGCACCACGGTCCTGGTATTCAGCAATGACCTGCTACTCACATGGAAATTTCCCTGTAAAAGCGAATTAGAGCAAGTTGTTTGTCCAAAAGTCTGATTCAGCTTTTTAAAACATGAGTGTGAAGCCTTTCACTTAACCCGCTCTAAATAGACATCATCGATTTCCTGTCGAGGTAATGCCAGGTTGAACTAATCAAGGTAAATATTTTTGAAGCATACAGACACACTCTCAGAAAGGAGAGGAGCACAAGAGTTTTCTTTGGATGCAGTTGTGCCTCAAGCACTATTGATCACACAGCATTTTAGCCCTTTCAGTTTTTTTTATTTGTACGAATAACTTATGAAATGTATTTTTATTGAATAATAATAATAATGGTAATAATTGAACAATAATTTTTTGATTGGATTAAACATAAAATACATGTCCTCATGATATAAAAAAATAAAATTCATACAATAAAATAGAAATATTTAAATAATTAATAATAATAATTAATAAATATATTTTTTGCATAGTAATCCAGCACTTTGTGCTGGTTCCTGGTTTGAGTTAAACTGCGCTAACTGTTAGTTTAGCTCTAATCCAGCTGCAGCCTCCTGAGCCGCAGCGAGGCTGTTATCAGTTTTTCTGGTGCATATTACGAAACGTTATAAATAGTACGTCGGCCCATGTAGCATTTGTATCTCTCTCTCTCTCTCTCTCTCTCTCTCTCTCTCTCCCTCTCTCCCTCTCTCTCTCTCTCTCCCCCTCACTCCCTCCCTCTGCCGCTCGCCCTCTCTTTCCCTCCAGCCCCTCCCGTCCTGGCACAAAGATCTCTTGTTCCCCCAGTGAATGTGTGCTGCCCTGAGCCATTCAGGCTTTTGTGGGACTAAGGGGCCCTCTCTCCCCCTCCTCGGCTGGGGTCAAAGGGGGGCAGGGGCAGGGCTTATCCCTGGTTAGTGGGCAAGCAGGGGGTTATGCCGAGGGAGGGCAGGAGATAAGGGACTGGAGTGTGCGTAAAAAAATCAGCATTAATCTAAATGTTTAATGTAAATGTTTCATTTGGCCATAAGAGAACAAAGAGACAATATTAGGACAGTGTGCAACAGTTCTCACCCCTTTACACTTTACACTATTAGTCAAATTTGTAAAGAAAAATATTTTATATCTTGTTTATCAATATTGCGATTCACTATTGTAAGAGGGCCACTTGTGACTGACGGTGTTAAAGAGAATGATTTTTTTTTTTTTTTTTTTTTTGTAGTAATATTTTGAATTGTGTTGACATGAATATAGTAATGGTTCAAGTGTATTATGGATCATAGCAGTTGTTGTATGATTCCCTCCTGTTTTAAATCCTTGACTGTTTCAAGGACATGCTACAGAAGAGAAACAAGAAAAATCCTGTCCTATCTAAAAATAAATCTAAAACGGTGATGTCGGCTGTGCCTCTCCACAGGTGTTTTCTCTGGTGCCGAGGGGTCGTCGTCGGGGGCAGCCGTTGTCGCCGTGGGTGGAGCCGGCTCAGAGTTGTCACAGCAACAGCAGCCCACACCTTCACTGGCCCCTCCCTCCCCATTCACCGCTACTGCTCCGCTAACCAGCACAGCCTCAACACACGTGAGTCCAGAGACGCTACACACACCAACCTCTGTGAATTTAGCCACATCTGTGCATCTACATAAGATAAACTGTGGGAACACAAATAAACTAGAGCCCGCTAATTAACCATCTCCTGCACCAATGGCTTTTATTAATCCAGAGCACGTTAATTATGTGAGAAACGTGTGAGTCTTGACCTTGTGTGAAGTGTTTTCTTCTGTGGCAGAGTCGCACAGTGCACCTGTGGAGAGGGTAGGGTTTTTTTTTTCAGAGCACCCAACATTTCATTCAAGTATTTATTATTCTGCACCCTAATTTAATAACTACCTTGAAGCCTGTACTGTGTTTCTGCAGTATAAAAACATGCAATTTTATTTTTGGTAATATGTATGGACAAATGTGTTAAGATGGGACTCGCTCTGTCTTGTGGAGCTAAAAAATTTTTGAAAAACCTAAATGAGCTGTACGTGATGAGTGAAAATGCGTCTAGACCATCCTCTTCAAGTTGTTTATTTGGCAGTTTGAAATATAATGTAATGTTCATTATATTCTTTGTCCTAGATGGAAAATTATTTAAAACATTTATTTCCTAAGTTAAGTATGCAATAGGGCTGCACAATATACTGCAAATGTATCATTATTCTGATATCGGCAAATGCAATGAAAATTTGCAAAAAACTAAATGTATTGAAATAATCTTCCACCTTACAGACATTTACTCTGTTGAAATAGGTGTCTAGAGACTTAAATCACAACATGTTTTAACCAAAAAAAAAAAAAAAAAGATCTTTATAAATTAGAACAGACTTTAACTTTTACTATGTGTGTGATGAATAAAGCCTGAACCTTTTTTTATGTTTTCAGTCATATCATCATTGCAATATTCTAAATGTTTATCGCCCATCGCTTACTTAATTTAGCTTTACTTTGCACATCCTACTGAGGATCAGAATGTGTTTATGGTAAATATACTACACTACTTTTGGCTCGCAGATATACAAAAACACAAGCTTTCAATGACCCTCCAACTCCAAGACCATTCATTTCTCTTTCTCCCTGTTGTCCTGTGATGTAATGACGAGAGACAAGCGTCACGTTAGGGACGGATGGACTAATCAAGGATATGAAGGGTTCGTTATTATAGAACAGGAGAGCCTGTTTAGAGCATGTATAGGAAATTTGCATGGCTGTTTGATTTGTAGGTTAGAAAAAAATGTCTTATAATTTTCTAGAATTAGAGTTTGTGTTTGTCTTATAATAAAAAAAAAGATTCCTAAAATTCCTCAAAGCCTATGCCAGTTGTAGTTTGACAAACCTTTAAGTGTGTCAGCAAAAATTATGCAACAACTGAAGATGCCAACAACAGGCTTTCCCCAGTCCCAGTGTGAGTATGAGTGTGTGAGGGTGTGTGTTGGCTTTTTGCAGCGGACCTGCAGACTCTTGGCCTATACTGTTATTGGCCATTAGCCCAGAATAGAGAAAGTGAGCGCTTTAAGTGAATGAATGAAAAATGGATGTTGATGGGAAAAGACAGCAGTTTTACGGCAGTGGGAAGGAAGGGAACTAGGTTCATCTTGAAATAAGGTGTAATCTGCGGCATGATACTGTAATGTACATATTTTCTGTCTTTTAGTAATTTGGTTTGCATTTGATGGAAAATAAGCATTGTTGTATTATTTATAACTAATAAAAGTAGTTGTGTAGTATTTTTGTCCTTGAGTGTCTGGACTTTAAAAAAAGACGAGAATTAATTAGTCCAGTCACTTTTTTGTTTTGTTTTTCGACAGCCCATAATAGTCAGCCATTTTGTTATTTTAGACCTGGTTTTCCCTCCTGATGCTCCTCCCTTGCACCCCACCCTTCACTCCCCGGTCCTTATTTGGGAAATGCCTTAATTGGATTAAACTCTATGCATCAGAAACACTTTGTCAGCATGTCAACGTACTGTTGGGGTGCGGAGGCGCCATGAGCCCAGTGTGTTACCAGATAATGAGCTGCTGCTTCATAATGTACAGTTGTTGTTTACAACATGCAAAAGATTTAAGTATAATACTGGCTATGGAAGATACAGTATATATAAAAAAGTGTGTTTCTTTATAGATAATTTTCAAACCCTAATATTATTTATTGACCCACCAACTCAACTGAGTAATAATAATTTAAATTTAAGGATACATTTAAGTACAATTATTTTTACTGTCAAACCCAAATAAAACATGTCACTATTCTTTTTCCCTTCACATGTGTTCACTATAATTGTACTTAATTTAATTGTTTAATAAGAAGGTTAATAAAGAATTATTTTGCATAATATTGCACTATTCACCTCACACAAGATGTTACAAGCTATGATGGACAGTCTTGCATATAAAATTGGAATATCACAGTAAAGTCCAATTGTTTCAGTAATTCAGTTCAAAGTAAAACTAATATCTAGATTCAGCAGAATAATTTTTTGGTGATGATTATGGTTTACAGTTAATTAAAAACCTAAATTTAGTATCTCATAAAATTAAAATAATAATTATATTTATAATAAAATATATATTTTATTTTATTTTTTGATGACTATGTAATGATGCAGGTTTAAAAAAAAAAAGCACCTTTAAATTAAGTCAATTTTTTTTAGGTCTATAGCAAATATATATAGTCATCAAAATTAAAATAAAATTAAAAAAAAATCCTTGAAATATATAACTGTACTCTGCTGATGCTTACAGCTGTGTGTCTCTGCCCACAGGTGAGCGGTCTGCCCGGGTCTGTCTTCAACCTGGCCCCCTCCCACATGTTCGGCAACAGGCTCAACCCGAACTCAGCCATGGCCGCCCTCATCGCCCAGTCTGAGGCCTCTCCTGCAGGTACCAGACATGTCCAGGATGTAACGCTATAATAATGGATATGTCACATCGCTTTGGTTCCACTCAGGGGTCATGGGGCACCACTCGTGATATTTTAAAGAGCTCCTCTTTGTGTTCCAGGTTTATGCTGTGCCTCACACATTTACAGTCCTACATTTTTAAAAAAATCATAGAAAAGTCCATTTTCAGTGAAATGCATATATCACATAGATTCAATACGCTCAGTGAAATATTTTAAGCATTTATTTTAATTTTGCTAATTATAGTTTACAGTTAATTAACACCCAATTTCAGTAACCAGTAACCTTACTTCACTAAGTAAGTAAAATTAGAATATTCTTTATAATATTACATAATTTAAATCATCACAATAAAAATAAAAAATAAAAAGCTTTAGATTTTTTTATTGTGTGTACTTCAATGAACTCACTTTTTGAATTTAACTTTTCAAACATATTCTAATTCATTGATGTTGGACTGTATATAGTTGTAGAGTGTATTGTATATCAGTACTGTTATAAGAAACAGACATTTGAGAGAGAGGCTTGCGTGTGTCCAGTGCAGGAGGGCTGATGAGGGAGTAGGAGATGGCTTCAATAATGAGTAGCCACTTCCTGATACAAGACATCTGGCCCAAAGTAGAGTAAAGAGCGGGAGAGAGTGAAGAGGAGGAAGATGGTTGGTAGTTCCTGCTGCCGGTCAGCAGTCACCAGAGCCAGATCCACTCTGACCCAGAGGTCAACTCACTAATCAGGCTGAATGACAGCGGGCCACGGGCTCGAAGAGACACACGGGTGCGTGCATATACAATGGTGCTTTGTGTAAAACCAGTAAAACGGAACAAGTTACTCCAGCTACGTGGAAGTTAATATTTGAGTTGAACTGCATATTGTTCTACACATTCAAAATAGAGTTCAGCATAATTTAATCAAAAGGGCTATTGTTCACATTAAAGGTAATTTAAAGCTAGAAGTGATTTTGCACAGTTTGAAGATCTCACATGATTTTCTTGCAAAGGGATCAAGTGGTGCTGTAACCGTGGACACTGCTTGGATTGATGGACCCAGCGACTTGTAGCACGTGTGAGCAGCAACATAAGCTGCAGTTTTGTCCGTGTGTTAACAAGGGTCATGTGAGCACAACTGTTCAAGGTGTGCATGTGTTTGTATGCATGTGGCCCTGTTTACTTTGGCAGCCATTTCTCTTTCGTTCGAGTATCTGGACTGAGGAAAGGGTTTAAGAAAAAAGGACGTTAAATAGAAGTGAGCGAGGGGCTGGAGTGGTGACCCGGTGGGGGTAAAAGCTGGGATTGACTGTCTTAAGTAGAGGGGAGTTTGTGGCAGTGTGTAAATGCTAAAGTGTGTGTGTTGGTGTGTATGCATGTGTGATTCATTACTCTAACTGAGGAAAATGAAAAGAAGCGTCTGGCCAGAGGCCCAGAGGGAGGAGGGCGAGCGACTGTCACAGAAAGTATAGAGAGAGAGAGAGACGCTCAATAAAGCTTGTGTGAATTTATTAAAGGAAAAGCTGTTTTGGAAGTTGTGTCTGGATTAGTTGTGTTCATACTTAATTACTTATTTTTATAAATATGTATTTCATGTTTTTTTAGGCTTCACATTTTTGATACGTCTCTAGTGTGAAGATATTTGCGTGAGTGCTGTAGACCCTGTATAAATGGACAAATACTACACTTGGAGAAGCTCGTCTGACAATAGACAAAAATAATACCTACATTGATCTGTTAAATATTGGAAAATGTATAAAAAAATTTACAGATAGACATTGCACAATTGGAGGCCTTTTAAAAAAAAAAGAATTCTTGATTTTCACACCACTAAAGTAACACAGGTGGGGTGTGATTAAATTGTACATTTTAACCTTTAATTTAAGCATTTATAAAAGCAAAAATAACACATTGTAATCAATAAATACATTTAAGCATTTGTTGTACAAAAATGCTGATCTTTTGTGTATTTTTCTTTGAGCTTTGCAATTGATTTTGTTTTGTGTGGTTGCAGATCAGGAGGTGGGAGATGGCGGCAGCAGCGTCGGAGCTCAGGGCTTCTCCATAAGAGCTTCTCCAAAGACCACCCCGCGGTGCGTCCACACACACACAGATGCTCTGCTCCCATTTACATTCCTCACAGCTCCCCTCCATCACCCATCCCCCGCTCTGCTGTTCCCCTCTCTGGCCCCTCGCCTGCTCTCCTCTCACACACACACACACACACACACACACACACACCGCTACAGGCAATTCTTGCTCTCTCAGCCAACGATAACTTGTGTTTTTGAAGGTGGTAACCATCCTTCAAGTCCAGTTATATTTTTTTTGCTCATATTAACCACATGAATGGACAGCCTGATGACTTTTTACATCTTGACTTGGGAATATTGGGATGGATTTGTTTGGGATCTGTCACTTAACAAGGTTGGTTAGTTTGCACAATTTAGTTTATTTAAAAACTCTTATTTTAATAATGTTTTAGTTCTTAATACTTTAAAGAGTATTTACATTTTATTGCTACAATTTTATTTTATTTAAGATTTGCATAATATAACAGCTGCAGGGAAGTTTAAAATTTCTCTTGCACACACACACACAGACCAAAAAAAGGCAAGTGAAATTTTCATCAACTGCATTTTACAGGAGGTGCAAAAATGCTAAATGTTATATTTAATTAATGACCTTCTTAAACGTGTTTTTTTTTTAAATACATGCATACATGCCTAATAACAAAATAGTGCCATTTATATATATATATATATATATATATATATATATATATATATATATATATATATATATATATATATATATATATATATATATATATATATATATATTTTTTTTTTTTTTTTTTTTTTTTTTTTTTTTTCATTTTTGTAAAATAAACTTTCGTGGCGTTGAGGGAGCGGTCTTTCCACTGTCCACTCGTCTCTCAAGTTGCCTCTCGTCCTTCGTTCAGCAGTTTGTCTAAACTTGAACGCACCAGAATTTATTGTATAATGACAGTCCCTTCCTCTTTCTGCCTCTCTCACTCCTGAATGTGTTTTTTCTTTATCTGTCGCTCTCTCTTTCTCCCTCACTCACACAGCGACAGAAAGCCTGGCCCCTTTTCATTAGGGGCCACTGTAACAACAAATTGATGTAGTTTTATAGCCAGCAGTGTCTATGTTTGTCTGACGTTTATGTTTGGTCGTTAATCTCCCTATTGACCTCTCCATCTCTCTCTCTCTCTCTCTCACTCTCCGGCCATGCAGCTCTCCCATTGGTGGCCTGCAGATCCGCTACGACTCTTCGGGGTCGTTGCCGGGGCCGGGCCTGGGGTTGCTAGGGGCGGGCGGAGGCGAGACGATGCCCCCGGTGGCCACCAGCATTGAGCAGCTTCTGGAGAGACAGTGGAGTGAGGGTCAGAGCTTCCTGCTTCAGCAAGGGGCACAAGGCGACGGTGAGCACTCATAAAAGAACCACACGTCTACAAAAATTTTCTGAATTTGAAATTCGATATTCCCTATCAATGTCCCAACGTCAGCTGAGTGTCCCATTTAAGCAGAAGAGAACGACACAGGAGACTTTAAATACTCTGCTTTAGTATCTTGTAAACAAGCAGAAGTTCTGAACATGGCTAATTTGCATAAAAGCACAACACAAAGCAAGAAACACCAGAGTCCTAAAGGTAGGATGTAGACATTTCAGCGATATCCCACTACAGAAAGTGGTTCCAAATAAGATGGTTAAGATTGAAAGGCTTTAACATTTACTCCTCTGTTGAATTGATTTTAGAAATGAAAAAAATGCAAAAGTTTCAAGACATCAAGAAAAGGCCTGGTGTGAATTGGTAACATGAATTTTATTACATTAGACTTTAAAAGACCTTAAAATTTCCCTTCCATCTGTTGTGTCACTGGTTTCACTTGTGGTCACTTGTGGTACCGCAATTAGAAAGCCATGTTTTCATGGGCAGCGCCTGGTCAGTGTCAAGCTTTTTAACTACCATGAGGGGTTGGAAGCATCGAGTTTGTGAATGAAAAGTTAAACACACCAAACTTGTGATAGTAAATAGCGGAAATCTGCCGACAGGGTACTGCTAACACCTCTGTTTTTAACTTGTACAAGCCTCCAAACATGGTAATTCAAAAAACTTTAATATGGTAAAAATGTATCAAAAAGTTGCTCAAAATGAAGTTAAATACTATCCAGGACTCAACTTCAACCTGTTCTCCTGACATCTTCACACTTTCTGACATTAACTGTATCTTGCCTTGACGATCATTGGTGGGTTATCTGCAAATCTGAACATCTCTTCAGGGATCAATAAAGTGACAATGAAAAAGACCAGTGACCTAATTGTTACAAAGGTCATCCTTCTGTGGGACAAGTCAGGTTTACGTTCTTGTGTTAAAATCCTCCCCCTTTGGGCCAGTTGTCCTTGAGTCTGTGCAGGCTTCGGGGTTACTCCTCTGTAGCTGATCTTGACCCTTGACCTCCCTGTGGAGTTCATCTGTCCAATTAGTCACTGGGTTTGTGAACAGAAACAACCTATTAACATTGTTTGGCCTAAAGGAAGAACTGCACCAAAGTATTATAATTAATTCAGCCGTTGTTTCTTGTGCGTCCTGTCAGTGGTGGGCATGTTGAAGTCGCTCCACCAGCTGCAGGAGGAGAACCGCAGACTGGAGGAGCAGATCAAAACTCTGACCATGAAGAAGGAGAGACTGCAGCTCCTCAGCGCCCAGTTATCAGTGCCTTTCACACCATCCTCCGCCTCCTCTGGTAAACACTGTGTAATATATCATATGGGTTATTAAAGCCACATGTTGAGTATTGTAATTGAATAATGCCATATCCAGCATTTGAATTACTCCCTTGTTTTTTTTTTTGTTTTTTTTTTTTATTGAACTGGAAGACAATGGGCCTCAAGTATAAACTATATTTTTTCTTAACAAGGCTTTATGTTTATAGCCTTTCTATATTTATTTATTATTATTATTATTATTTATTTTTTCTACTGAATATGCTTTATATATATTTAAAAACTGAAAAATACAATTATATATGGCACATTTATTATTTCATTTAAATAATTTTTGTGTGTGCTTGCAGGTCAGGGCTTAAAGTTCTCCATCGCCACAACAGATTTTTGTCAATTAGAAAAATTTTCTCATTTGGAAAAAAATATGCAAATTATGTTCTATTGCGGCCAGTAGCTATTCAGTCTCTTCATTTTTATTACACTGACGCTGTAACGCTGGCCATAGCCGTGGAATCAGCCAATCAGAAGCGCGTGTGTGTTGGTGAGAGAGGAGAGGCAAAGCTAACCTTGCACATCAGCGATGTCAGTGAGGACGCGCTGTTTGTGGTGGAAGCTGCCGAAGTGCTGGGCATTGATAGATCATTAAAAAAAAAAAAAAAAACAGATAGGCTGCCTTTGTTTCATTTGCTTTATAACTTCTGAAAAAAATAAATTTGGCTGCATTTTGCCCATGGCCCCTTTGTGTCTGTGGTGGGACAGCAGTATGACAGGGCAGTGAGCCGTGAGGTCAGAGGTTAGAGTGAGACAGAGCAGAGGAGGAGTAGGTGAAACACACCCTTCTTCCTCACTTGCACCATATTTGATTCAAGGATGAAACAAGGTGAGCTAAGTAAACGCTAAAAGCACAGTCTAGAAGTTTATTGTTTGCTTTATATGCATTATGCACCACTCGAAGAGTGGGTTTTGTACTAAAAACCGATATAAGCTAACTCCACTGTGTGCCAAGAAAGGACAGAGGGATACACATCACTAAATGTTAGCAAAGCACATATCTATGAGGAGCTGTTTTTCCCTTAGCAGTGCTGTCTGAGTAATACAATCATTTAGTTTGGCTGTTTAGTTTTATGACAGAGATTTTCTTCATCTGGTGCTTGACAGATCACCGAGATATACATGCATTATTAACACAATGTATTTGCTGTATTAATGTCATAAAAGCAATATAAAACTTTAGACGTTTTGTACAGTCTTTTCTGGAGCCTCCATCCCCACAAGGCAGTCTACAAGTCCCCATTTAAAAAGCTCATATTACAAAATGTTCTCAAGAGTAAAAACATAAAACAACTGGAGATAAATAAAACCATAATTTGTCCCCATAATTTGTCCCCCCCCCCCCCCCACACACACACACACACACACACAGCCAAATGGTACCATACAGTTACAAAAGGACACATGCGCATGAGGTACAGAAATGTAATTTTTCAGTCAAATGATATTTTTTTTTTTTTTTTTTTTTTTTTTTTTTTTTTTTGCTTTAACCCCTGTGCTAAGTGGAGTAAATAAGGCCCTGTCTTTCCACATTAGGTACATTTTATCTGATTGGCCAGATATATTGCTTTTTCATATCATTTATTGCAATTCAACTAGTGATAGCCTACTGTATATTATGCATGTTAATATTATCTTGTTGACAACTGTTTGAAAATTCATACTTCTTTTATGGTTATTGTAGTTTTCTATTTGAAGTGAATTTGTGCATTTTGCAGATGTCAAAGTCGGTGCTGCTGACTCCTCTCTACCCGGTGCTGCTCAGGTACACTCACAGTCCTGCAGGGTGTGGTGTTAAACATGGAGATATATTTGTCATTAACAGTGTCTTTGGTCTTGGGCTGCCTTTCTCGCAGGACAGTGCGTCGTGTGGCGGTCACAGCAGTAGTGGCTCCACGTCCTCCCTGTCCACCCCTCCCTCAGTGTCCCAAAGTCCTCCACAACCACAGATCAATGGGGTTGGGGCATTGGGGACAGGTGTGTCAGGGCTTATGGGCGCACTCGGGCCAGGGGCCACTCTGGGCATGGGGGGTATCGTTGGGGCACTAAACGGGGTGATACAAACTCCAGGGGGCACACACACAACTGGAGCAGCAGCACTAACCGTCAACAACAGGTATGTTCATAGTGGACTGTAGTGGGAGGGTTTTTTTATAGCATAAAGCTTAACTATAAAATGTTTTATTGAAAAGATTATTATATTTGACAGAGGAAGTACAAGCTCTAATGTTATTTACGTTAGTATAGGTTTCACTGGTTTTAGTTTGTTTGAATACTATAGACTGCATAGAAAGTCACTTGTTTGACTGAAGAATCTCTGCTATAAGACTTTGAAATGTCACTGTTCTATTTGTTTGTTTTGTCTTTTGCTTACGATTTGGATTGTAGCAGCACAAACACTAGTAAGAACAGGTGAGCTATGATCTGTACAGTCATTGTCATCTCTAGGTTTCCATGTCATTTCAGAGGGCTCATAATGACAGAACATATACTGCACCAGGTTCATATTTGAGTAGGGAGTTAGCCTGTCCTCTGCTGAGGGCTGACATGCTGAGGACAGAGTTAGGTTTGTGTCTAAAGCGAGTTGTGTTTTGTCTCGCAGCGCTGCGCGGTTCCTCCTGCAGCAGCACCAGCATCAGCTGCAGCAGCTGCTGTCCTCACAGCCTTCAGCGGTACGACACACTTGCACTTACACACAGGCAAGAGTCAGTACTAACCACAGCAATCATCAACAACTAATACAGGCCATTATGACTCTTTAATAATATTTTGATAATTTGTCCAATCAAGTTCTCTCATTCTGATGTTGCTTGGGTTAATCCTGTGGAGTTACACCCACTTTATCAGTTAATTAATGTAACTCAAATTCAGCCAAAAGAGCACATCGTTACTGTATGTTGCATGCCAAAAAGGGACAATAAAATGGCTTGAAGTTGGCAACACACAAAGCGTAAGTTTGCTTCTCGAGGAAATACATAAGATAGAAGAACATTTTTTCTTTTCATTTGTCTGTATTTTTAATTTATTTTCCATTTCTCCAACTTATTTCTCTGATTTTTTTTTTATTTAAACTTTCACCATAATCTATCATTTTTCTTTCTGTTTTCCTTGTCCTGCTTCTTCACGCTGTTTGCCTCTCTGTCCCAGGAGCAGCAGCAGGTGTTGCTCTACCAACTGATGCAGGCACAGCAGCAGGACCTCCAGCAGCTGCAGTCCCAGGTGCCCTCTTCTGTCCCGCTCTCGTCCGCTCAGCTGCCCATCAACAGCCTGCTGCCGGCCACTCAGACCCAAGGTCAGGGCACCATCACGGCTAACCCCTTCCTGGCACTACAGCACGCTCACTCGGACGTCCCGGGACAAAAGCCACGGCTCACGGAGAAGGCAGTGGGTGTCGCGGGACAGGAGAAGACATGACTGCCAATGTGTCCTTTATGGTCTTTTTAAAATGAATATGCAGAGGTGTTTGGAGAGCTGCCTGTTGCTTAACTCCAAGTCCTCAGTCTGGTCTAAGCTTTCACATTGATATAGTTTATTTCAGTTTAGAAAAAATGACACAAAATTTTGTGAAAGTTGTATTATTTATTTACTTTTAAATTAGTTTTAGTGCTGCTTCAATTCCTTGTTTTGTCACTATGTGTTGGTAGGTTTCTGTCTGAGTTTTGATAAACAGGTGAATTTCTTATGGACATTTTTCCATTCTTCATCTTGTCCTATTACCTCCTGTTTCTCTTGTTGCTGTTGTGTATCTGTTTTGGATCTCTGGTCTGTTGTTATTGAATTTTTTTATGCGCTTCTCCACTCTTTACATCACTCGGTCTGGTCGCTCTGCTGTTTCACTTTCTCAGGGGCCTCAGCTAACCAGAGCTGTGCAGTCAGCAGCACACATGCTAGCACACACACAACTACAAAGAAAAAATGTTGAGTATGAATATAAAAAATGCAGCTCCCTATGACAGGACGTAACGGTGGCAGAGTCATGTTTGACATCTGTCTCAGCTGTCCCAAGGGGAATATTGGGTGAGAGGCTTGTAAAAAATATCACACGTGTTCACACTGCAGCCTTCCCTATGTCTCCTTAAATGTGTAGATTTATTAACGCGATTGAGCCAAGCCTCATACAGTCACCGAAGACGCCTTCTTATTTCTTTTGACTGTCTCTCTTTGGGCCAGATACAGGGGGCTCACTCAGCAAAGAGAAATGTAAACACTATAAAGAGTCCAATGTTCAGAGGGTCACAGTAATTCGCACAGCGAGAGAAATTTATGCAGGAATGGAGCCGTTGGTTTTCACCTTGTGGAAGTCATTACATTTGATAGACCTGATTGAGCCCCCTGCTGTACCTACCTCTCCAGCAGGACCAGCCTATCAGGACCTAGGGCCGACACCAGCGCCCGTTTAAAAATAACCCTGTCACAGTCAGGACTGGCCAGTCAGGGTCCAAACCCAAGTGCCTAAAGGCGGAGGAAAAACGGACTTCCCTATTTGCCCCTTTCTCACAAATCCACTGATAATTAAGCTACAATAGTTTTACCTAACACTTAAATAAAACCAGGAATATACTGCTGCATCTCTGAAAATCAAAGCCAACTTTATATTGCGCTTTTTTATTTATTTGGAGTTTGTTTGTGTAAGATGATATATTTTAAAATCCCACTGGTGTAATTGAGCATTTTGTACTACTGTGTATAGTTTTGTTTTGTTAATTTCTTATACAGTCGAATCTTGCTGTAAAACCCCTTTAATAACCTCTACTTTGTCATGTTTTAAATGTTAGGAGAAGCTACTTGATAGTGGGCTGATGGGGTGGCTGTACATAGCTGTTTGTAGGTGGGAGAAATTATGTGTCCAGGGGTCATAGGCACAGTTTTTACCTCGTTATCTGTACATAGACCTTTTTCATTGGCCGTTGGTGTATATAAGTTGGTTGTTATTGGCCGTCGCTGGGTTGAAGGAAAGCCAATGAAGCCTCAGTCTGTGCGTGTGAATCTTAGGACCAGACAAAAAATGTTTTCACAGTGACTGGACACAAAGTATTAATTTATTTTTATATGTGCAGGGACATTGTGTTTCTTTTTTAAGTTTTGCACCATTTTCTTGATGAGAAATCATTTTATACTTAAAGGCACCGTGTTTTCATCTGTGCACTCATATGTTTGGATCAGGTTTTGTACAAGTAAAAAAAAAAATAATGGAGGAAAAACTGATATTGTATTTGAACACCAAAATAAAGAAACACTCTGGAATTAAAATTGAACTGCTTTTGTTTTTGAGATGGTGACAAGAGTAATACAGATTTTTCTTTTTTTGCTTCAAATAGTTTAAATTCATGATTAATATTTATGTGCATATACTGTAGTATGTGTCATTTCCTTTGAAAAAAGTAAAGGTTTAGCATTTATAATTCAAAATGCAAATAGAATTGGACAATACCAACATTTGATACAGAAGTTGGTTCTTTCTTAACAGTGGAACTAGGTACAAGTGTGGATTTAAAAAATATATTTCTGTAAAGCCAAAAGCAATTTTTAAAAAAATGCGATTTGTGAACACTAACTGCCTATCTTACTCTTATTACAAGTCTATTTGCAAGATGAAAGTGTAAAAAGCCTGCATCTGACAAAGAATATATAAAATGACTGATTTAAATAAATTATTGTTCTAAATGGTAAATTTATTTTGCCTGAAGAAATTCATTTAAAATGACAAAGTCTGTTAAATTATTAATTAACAGTAAATAGAGTTTGCAGCAATGGAGGTGTGCGAGACAGGTTTGATTTATTCATAAACAAAGACGGAGGAAAATGAATAATCATGGAGCTTAGGGGTGCCAATAGGAGCTTAACATCTTACATTTAAACAATGTGCTCCGAGGCTCCTGTCCGTACAAATATGCGCCCACACCCCCGGAGCTGATGACTTCCAGCTGCCAAGAAACGCCAGTGCTCGCTTCGAGGTAGGGGCACCATCCTGCTACATCTGCTTCTGCCCGAGTAATTAAAAGCTCACTTTCCTCCTGCACCCCTGCTCCCCCTACCTCCCCAAAAACAGCCCCCAATCGGCCCTTCAGGAGTTTGCAGTGCCCCTTTTCTTGCATTCATACAACATCCACCCCACCTCCCCCATCCGCTCACTATCAGAGCTGTCAATCAAAGCCAGCTACACCCCTGCCCCGCCGCCTCCACCTTCCCTTTTATAAGCCACACACACACACTCGGGGCAGAGCTGCTGTGTCCATCATCGATCACACTCCCCCAGAAAGCCTCCCTAAGGGCTGGGGAGAGAGAGGGAGGGAGAGCTCACCAGCTGATGAAGGACCCCTGTGTGCAGCCGGACCAGGTGCCTGATCAAAAGTCAAGGCGATACTGAGCCAGCTGTGAGAGAAACACGCGAGGGGAGCTGATACCGGGCCGACGGAAGGGTTAAGCCCGGGATGATTATACAAATGTAGGGCAGATATGTGCGGCTTTAGAAGCGAGCTGAGCCGCTGTCACTGAAAAATGCTTGGCGGTGAGATACCTGCTGCCTCCAGCGCGCACGAAGACAAAATTAGTGAGGTTTTAAAATAGGTAGCTCTGCTGCTAGAGCACTTAACAAAGGTGGATTCATCAGGGTTTTAAGAAACTTCCCAACTATGTGCAAAAAAAATTATAAAAAATGAAGTTATACTTTTTCTAAAACACACTGCAACCTTTATCTGAAGTTAAGTTTTGTTTTGTTTTTTACCTCTGCAGCAAAGTTGAGACCACACACTAGTAGTAGTAGTAATAGTAGTAGTAGTAGTAGTAGCCTATTTAATATCTTTGAACTTTTAATATCGATTTAGCTGAATAATTTTGCTTTTGAAGTTCGAGCAATTACTACAATATAATATAGAATTACTGAATGGTTCATTATAAAGTGTGTAACGCCCAATTTAGTGAATGTGTTTAGTGTATGTATAATCTACATATACGGTGACGCGATTTTATTGAACTTAAGTTGGTAAAACAATAAGTTAAATACAAAAGCGGGCTTTTTAAAATCTAACTTAAACTGCAACATTCAAGATATTCATGCAAAACATAAATAGTAGCCCAAGAGCAGTCCAGTTTATTAAAATGTAAAACCAGAGCTGATTGTATCTCTGTCCCTAAATGTTATTAATTTACGTAATTGTTCACATGGAAGGGACTAATAACAACCAGACAAAAGAAAAATACAACAAAAGTGTATGACAGGTGAACTAGATTTCATCCAAAGCCAAAGTAAACCTGGATTTACCTTTTACCTGATGAGCACAACATAGAAATTGGGGCACAAAGCTTGGTGTGTTTACAAACATTTGGAAATCCGGTGTTGTAAGCCCTAAAGCAAAACTAAACGGTCACGTTGCTGGGGCAAGTGTATCCAATTCTGTGTTTTAATATACTTATGAAGAATAATAATAGGTCAGGACCCAGTTTGCTTTTTTATTTTTTTTTATTATAGCACATAAGGATCCCAGAAAGTTTGGTAAGTCTAAACATAAAACAATTTGAATAATTTAACCTTGAAGTCAAAACATACATGTTGATCAACTGCCAGGTGGGAGTAAATTCGGCATGATTTTAGGATGTGTTAAAAATAATTCCGAGAAATAATTTAATTGTAGTGGGCCTCAAAGAGCTGAGGGCAATAAACCTGTGGTGTAATAAACCATTAGCAGGAGGAGGCAGCCGCTATGTGTACAGTAATGCAGTGTAAATCATCACAGAGTGGCTGCCATTAGGAAGCTTAATCCTGGCCAGAAACCTGCAGTCAGCTGCCAGGGGCTCCAGGACTGAGAGGAACTGGATCAGGGTGAGCAGAGGTGTTTAAGACCAGGAAGTGGAAGCAAGGGGACAGCTGAGGAAGTTCCCAGGGCATATGCAGTACAGTATGTTTCTGTGTGTGCATTAACATGGCTGTTCACTGGGTCTATCCATGCACTATGCTTCTGCCCCCCACAGGACTCGGGGGTGGGATAATGGTGTTGTGCACAAGCAGCAGGACACAGCCTCATCCCTCTTCATTGTTAGACAGCTCATATTCTTCAGCTAAGTGACACTCTTCTGTCACTGCTACAACACACATACAGCCTCTATGATGATCTACAAGCACCAGGTTAAATACAGAAAAAAACTTCTATTGGTTTAATTCAGCTGTTTTTATTTTTACTTTAAAATGTATAAATATAATGTCAAAATTTGAAAAAATTAAAACCACAATTAGGATATGTTACTGTCCACTGGTATAAATATGACTGTTAAATTTGGTCTAAATATCAAACCTTTCCTAAAATTATCCTTATGTGTGTGTGCCCTCTCACACAAAACACTCCACAATTACTATCTAGCTGTAGGTGAGTGTGTGGGTTAAATAAGCTATAAAGATGTCAGTTCTTAAAAAAGTAATTGTGATATTCTACATGTACTTGCTAACTGTATGTTATTTGATTTTCCATAATTATTTAAAAATATCTCCAACCAACAGACTTGTTTTCTGGTTGAGTATCTAAATTCGGGTTTAAATGTATAAAATGTAAATAATTTATTTTAGTAGTCATGTCGTGTTTAAGTGAAATGCAGAGTAAATGTTAATCTGAGTCAGTATTGTGGTAGCTTCCTTCTCTTCAGGCAGCGCAGTGCGCGGGACTCAGCGGCCCCTGCTCAGCTGCTCCCGCGGCTCGAGAGACTCGCTCCCCGGCCACACACTCATTTAGCTACCGCTGCCCTCGGCTCTCGCTATCGTCAAAAAGGCGAAAAAACGCGAGCTTCAAACGCCTTTGTCGAGCGGGTTGGACAATTTATGCTCTCTAACGGGTCTATTGTTAATTCAGCGACGATGAGGAGGGATTTAAAGCGTGTGGTTTTCTGTCGTCTGCTTTTCCCTTTTGTGAGTGCGAGGGGAAATGCAGCAGCAGAGACCTGCGAGCAGCTAGCAGCTGCACAGCGCTTAGCTCATGTCGGCAGACAATGTGTACACTACAGCGCTCAGAAATATAAATTAAAACCTAAACAAGCTGTCTAACAGCGCAAAATGTATACATTCAGTAATTGTATTTGTTTAGGTTTACATAAATAATTCCTTATGACTGGCTTTGTAAACCAACGACACTCCTAATGCTACTACATTTTACAATAAGGCTAACTCAAGGTTTTGGGTTTGTGAGTTGTCCATTAATTTACTGTTATAAAAATAATATTTATGAATTCTGATTTCCCCACTTAGCTTTGCTTACTTTTTGTCAAACTGCTTCTTACGTCTGGACCATCTGAGTAACAAATGGTGCCTTTTAAAGGTTTAGGGTACAGCTTACAATTATATTTATTTATTAATAATTACGAGAGTAAATTATCCTCATTGCAACAATTTGTTAAATATTGGCAAACCAACGTGGTATCATGGTTGTATTGATGTTTTAATCTCTGTGAACCTATAGACCAGGAATATGTTGTTTTGAAGAGCATCGACCACAGCAGAAACTGCAGGGGAGCCTCATGACGAACACAGAAATGTACTAAATTATGTATAAAATTAATTAAACTTCGGAGGCCTCAATCTGCCCTTAACTTTAAACTCACACACTGAAAATCTCACCCCTAGAAGGCTATAAGGTAGGTATGCATTGTCTGTGTCTTCTGTATTTAGAGTGTGGGCTCTTGTGAAAAGTGAAACGCCACTGCAGGGACAGCTGGTGTTGGCAGAAAATGAATGTGATCTTGTGGGGCTATAATGAATGTGACAGGATATAGGTCTGAGATGAATCTGGTTTGATCATCAGGTAAAAATAGATCAGTCACTGGAAGATCATTACTGATAATTACTCTGAAATGCTGGGCTGTATGAGCTCTGTTTTATTCAATCATCCCACCCTTGGTTAGCAACGGCAGGTTGAGGAGGTTACTGTGTATCTGTCCATAAAAGTCTAATAATTACATCTAACATATTTTGTGTTAGTAAATCTGACATGTTACAACTACACAGTGAAAACACATTTAGCTTTTACCACAACAAGGGATCTTATGCAAAGCAGTGTCTGTACAAGTTCTTCTCTCCCATCTTCCCTTTTCACAACAAGTTAATAAAAACCAAGGGGAAACTTGCTCAACGGAGAATGGTTTGTGTACACAAACACCTGGGGGCTGCCCCAAGAAGCTCTACCTTGCAAATCGAATGATAAGTGCCTTGCTCAAGGACAGAGCCGCCAATATAGAGAGGGCATCCCTGCAGGGACTTGCATCTGATTTCTGATATTCAAATCTAGACATGAGCAAGCGGCGAGGATAAATGAGCCAACAACAGGCATGTAAAGAGACCTGGGATTTCTCCAACTGCAACAGCTGTTGAATGGTATAGACCCTGCTGCATAATGGTACACTCCACTGTGTGTGTATGTGTGTGTTGAAAAGCCCTCCCCCTCCCTGGCTCATCTACCTATCAGCAAAACTCATTTATTATGCAGACTGGAGACCCCTGGGCTGGGAGTGAAGGTTGTGTGTGCATATTTGTGTATTTTGTAAATATGTGATGCCAAAACAGCTGATTTAGTTTCATTCTGCAACGTGAGAGAACGGCTGAAAGAGGCAGGACGATTTGTGTGGACATATATAATAGTACGTGTGTGATTACAATGTATTTGAGTGATGGACTTGTTGCTTTGGCTCCAGTGCCCAAGGGGGTGAAATATTAGCTCAGTAAATAGGCCTCTGAATTGTTTTATGGTTTGACTGAGTATATGAGCTTGTGCATATCACACAGACCTTGAGAAGCAGATACAAAGGAGGCTGCGTCAATGGTAACTCGCTTCTCTTGTCGTCTCGCTGAAGACATGCAACCCCCCAAGGCCTCTTCTGGTGAACTGTAAACATGCTTTAGCCTGTGTTTGGACACAAATCAGCGCTGTATAAGACATTTGATTGTTTTTTCATAAAAGTGACAACTCGACAGCCTGTGGCATCTGGGTCTCATCAAATGTAGATGAAAACCAGAGCTTTTCCAAAATCATTCAAATCATCATGAGTGATTTTGACATACATGGTAGTAGTTAGCCAAAATTTGAAATATATTAAGTCAAATAAATTTTTACCATGACTGCTGTATATCTGTTTATCAACTTTTTTTTTATCAGTGATGAACTGTAAGGTATGTTTTGATATGGAGAGTTGTGGAAAGTACAATTCTCCAATGGTCTCTGATTCGAAGCTGTTGACACACATTAGTGGCACAATTATAAAAGCTTCAGTCTAATCTTTTAAAAGTCCCAGGGTAATGTTGAAGATGGCCAGAGAAGCTGGGAGAGGGGGATGGAAGAGGGATAAAAAGACGGAGGGGAGGAGAGAAACTCAATCTAAAGCACCAGGTGCACCTTTTGTCGACATAATCTCCCAACCCTTGAGACCACGCACTCACTGGCCAACATATACAGCCTTTCATACGTACACATGCTGATTTTTCGACCAGGGATTGGGATCCGGCACCGGCTCTACTCTCAGGCCACTGCACTGGCAAAGAAGGGTTTGGTTCATTGTGACTAGCCAAATTTAACCAGGGGATAAAAATCCCATAAACATCCAGTATTCAGTTTCGGCACCACATGCAGCAGAGGCTGAAGGGATACCTGTACAAATGAACAGGAGAACAAACCAGATTCGGGACGTCCTGAGGGCAAAGGCTGTCACATGTGTAAACCCACATGTAAATTCAGAGCACATGTGCCTCTTGCAGACAAGTGTTTTCATGTGTGAACCAGCTTCCTTGTATGCTTCTGCTTAACTGATAGGCTAATTCTGTTCTGTGAGTATTGGAGGATCAATCAACAAATAGTTTGTAGTCCTAGAAAGTTAGGAGGAATAAAGATACTAGTGTGTTTGCCAAGCCTCACATTGGTAAAAATCCACAAAAAATCCTGGATCTCAACAGTAATCTGGATCAACACCAAAAACTAGTCATCTGTTCCTTAACCCATTACTAGCCCATCTAGGAAAATGTAACTAGATTTGGACTGTAACTGGACTGTGAGTTTTGTTGTTCACAAACAAACCAGTGCAGCCAAAAACAGAATGTGCTTGGTAGAAATGATGTGACTTTTTTTTTTTCAGAAACTGTCATAAAAGAAAACTTAATAAAGCATGCATATTTGTCAGTTTGCCATAAAGAAAGAAAAATTCAAAAATGTGGTGTCACGTAACCTGTTTGAATAACAGTATAGGCCATGTTAATCAATGGCTCTTAGCACAGTGGATTTAGACTGACCGGGTGTCCCTTGTACACAATCCCTCACCTTCATCCCTTAAGCTCGACCTCTAAACTCCTGTAAACCCTAAGTGGGGACAAAGCCAAGGACAGAGCAGGCTGCTTATTGTGATTTAATCTCTGTGTCTGTCTCCCCACTGGTAGAACAAACATCAAATAAGGCCTCCTTATCAGGCCAGCCCCGCTCTATCTATCACCAATCAATATCTCCTATTCTGTGCGCGTTGGCTTGTATGTGCTGGCGTGAAACAGGTCTCTGGAGCTGCGCTAACTAAGGTCAAAGATCAGGTATAACCCAGCAGTGTGGAATGACAGATGTGGCCTGGGGTAAACAAGATAAAAGAAAGAGAGAGAAGAGCAATAATGGGAAGGCTTTAGACCAGTTGCATGTGTCCTAAACAAGAGATCAGAAAAAAGAAAGCTATTGTTATCGCTTGTGTTGAAAGTTTGCTGCGGGCACCATCTCACCTGACTGAAAATCGGCCTTGAACAATGAAGTGGAAACCTTTATACACGCTGCCACCAGCTAATGAGAAGCTGTACCACCACTTTGTGCCAAATCCTTCCTTCGGTCAGAGGAACAAGCTTTTGAAATGGGCCTGCACTTCCTGTTTGGAGAAAGAAAAAAGAAGTTAATTGTTTGATGCGATTTGTGTGACTGTGAGAGCCACCCGCGTGTGAGTTAATCAGTAGGTATGCATGAAATACATTTTTACCTTGTCTCAGACATGAATTTACTTTGGAAATAAGGTGTATGTATGGCGTAGTGGGCTGCTACTGAGGTGATATGACACCATGAAACAGCCCATAAAGCTACGAAAATGCTGCCAAAGCTGGAGCTGGCTGCAATGGCTGTTAGAGATAGATGGAGAGAGGAAAAGAGAGAGAGTGAGGGGGGCAATCCTTTGTTCTGTCAAGGACTTAACACAATCAGAGTGTACAGTGTGTCAGGAGCGCACAGGCATATATCAACTTCAATCTCTTTTTAATGAAAAATCCTGCCCTCTCTAATATGTGCAAATTAACCTCTTCTCCTCCCTCCCTCCTCCTCTCCTGCGTTTCCCCTCCTTTTTCCCTCCAAGAGGCCCCTCAACTCTCTCTCTCTCTCTCTCTCTCTCTCCACCCTCTTTTCTGTCCTTCTTCTTCACCGCTTCTTTCAGCAAGCTTTACTTTTGCCAATTTTCCAGCTCTGTCATATTTAGAGGTGGGGAGCAGAAGAGGAAAGAGGAGCTGATTAGCTTGTTGCTTCAGTCACCGGTTCAATCCTGACCCAACCCCCCACAGCAATTACCAGATCAGTTTGTCATGAAAAAGGCAAAAAGAAACAGCACAGTAAAGCGGAAAAACACACTGTAGTCTGTGTCCAGCAGCAGAATTAAAATTCAGCCTCCATCTCTGCTTTTCATCTCTGTCTCAGCTCCAACTCGCGCTCACATCGAGTTGTGCTATTACCCTGATTATCCTGATGAGCTGGTCAGATCCACGGCTTCTCATTCTGCCCATGCTGATTGTAATTTAGAAATTACACCTAATGAGGATTTTTTAAAAATGCGGTGGCTGCTCTGTGCTGCCAGCTCCACGGCGTTCCCTGCTCTAATGGATTTCCTGGTATGGAATCCATTTTTCCCCCCTTTCTGCCCTGCAGGGGTCCGGCGAGCTGGCCCTCCTCTGCTTTCACCCCTCCCATCCCTCATTCCCTCTGCATCCCTCAGCCCCCCCCCCCCCCCCCCCCCCCCAAGCCCCCTTCTCTCCTAATTGGGGACGACTGGTTTTGGAGAAAAGAAGTCATAATCATTGTTTCTGCTGCTAATTTAAGTGGTTAAGTGTACGGGACCAGCTCTCACAATGTGGAAATTAGTGTGATTAAATTTACATTTTTAATCTTAACAGTGTCTAAAGCATCAATTACCTTTGTATGCTTTTAGTTGGAGAATAATCAAAGCTGAACTATACACATTTGCACATGGAGAAAGTTTGTAATCTTTTAATGGGTTTTTGCAACAAAATTTTCTGTATTTCTTTCTTTTCTTTTTTTTCTCTTAATGGTAATATAATCCTCTCAGTGCAGCGCATCCGAGCTCTAACCTGTCCTGCCCATACCACAAACACCTGTATGATGTGTCCTGAGAGTATTTCACAGAAAGGGGACACACACACTCCGGCACTCACACAGGCAGGCATGCAAATCAAAGCCATCAACAGCTTGTGATGAAGTGAGACGTCGTGGCATAAACAGAGTGTGCCGTTACCATGGAAGCCACTTTCACCTCACAGGCTGGAGAGACAGGCCGTGAGACAGAGAAACACAAAGAGCCACCAAGACAGAAATGTAGAGAGACAGACAGGGACACAAACGCCTCAGCTACCTTTCTCAAGGCACTTCTAACTTCTCATTACTTGGAAAACCATGAGCGCATTGAGACTGTGGACTAAGGACAGTTCACTAAAATCCCCTTTACCGCCAGTGTCACAAGTTATACTACACTTACTACTATTTGTTCAGAAAAAACAGTATAATGTTACCTATGTTATAAATGACACCAGTGACCACTGTGTGACCCCTAGGAGTTTGAGTTGAAGTCTGTTCATTTTGTTAAGCTAAATTAAATGCAAAACTGATTAGGCTTATAGTATAATTATACAAAGAAATTGTATATACACAGTTTATCACTATTTTTATTTATAAATCTATAAATCTTTTGATACTCTAAAAGCAACCTTTGCTGCATTCCTATCATGGCCACAAGTTTATAATGAGAGTCATAAACACAACTTAAAATTCAGTGAGATGGAACAGGGACAAAAGGTTTGCTACATTCTGTATTTTATAGTAATGTTCACATTGCTCACCAGTTGATTCAAGTCTATAAAGGGAAAATGAACACAGCGACCCGGTCCTACAACATCAGAGAGAGCATGTGAATGGACAACCACAAGCAAGAGGTCCTCCTTCATTTGATTGAGACACTAATGACAAAATTTCTTCCTTTATGCTTTGAAGTGATTCATTTTATCCAAATAGAAACTTTTATATTTTATCAATTTATTCCTCATTTTCCATAACAGAGAAATAAAAGCCAGTTACATAACTGTGCCATACTGATTCATGAAAGAGTTCCTGTAGGATATGCTCCCAAGAACTTTCGCCAAAGTCTATTAGGTCACTGTGTTTATGATTGACATCTACCTCTGCTCTGCAGTTTGTGCTTTTGCATGTGGGAACCAGTGGTCTACAATGTTGTCCAGCTTGGAGCCTGATTGCTGTAGAGTGAACGAAGCAACTAGACTCCATACCTTCTGCAAAAAGGTCGAATGAGCGGGAGCGTTGTAGCAATGCCGGCTTTGAAGGTTTGCCAGGAAGGCTACAGGAGGTAATCAGAGGAAAATATGTCATCTCCTCCTCCTCTTCTCTTAGACCTCCATTAGACCAGCCTGCCTCTGTCTGGGAAAATTGATTTTCTCCCTCCCTCTTCTCCTCTTTTTTTTTCTTCTCAGGTTCCATTTGAGGCTTGTTCATCCACTCTCGAGAGCAGTTCTGTGAGACAGAAAAGGAAAAGAGAATAGTTTGGCCGACAGGTTGTTCACACATATACTTACCCACCCCCAACAGTAACCAGCAGGGCTCCAATCTCATCCCTGTCTTCTGTGAAAAGGGACCTACAGTCATCCAAACCACTTTTTAACACTATTTTTTTCTTGTGTCGCTAATCTCTGTTCCTTCCTTTGCTGTTTATCCTGCTCATTTTCCTCTTTCTGCTGCCATTTCACCAGTCCTCACACTTCCTACTCCGCTTCCTCTCTCTGAGCCAAGTCTTGGATCAATGCACCATTGATTTTCCTATCAATGAACATTAGTATGGATCAGCCTGCTGCTTTCACTGCCCTGCCCCCTCAAACCTGAGCACATACACACAGAACAGCTCATAAACACACATGCTGTGGGTACCCCAGAGTTCATCACCTCTCATCTACAAGTCCGAGGATGCACAGGTTGTTACAGACAGAAAACTACAAGTTGTACAAATAGAAGAAAGTGAGGATGAAAAAAGGTGCTGGAGCCAATCAATGAATGCAGTGACAGAAAGGGAAATGAAATCAGACTGGACAGGGTTAGTGTTTGCTTCTCTAAAGGAAACAGTCGCTGGTCAACTGTCTGCTAGTCAATTCACAACAGAATAATTCAGCCTGATTGGCATCCTCTCGGGCAGCTGATAATAGCCACTAATCATGACAGTGAATAGATGCGCACGCTTAATACACCTTTGGGTGTCCTTTTTCCCTGTAACTCCCTGGCTCACCCACACACAAGCACAAATACACACCGTATACAGTATGTCTGCCTCCTCTCTCAGCCTATAATGGGCTCTGAGTCAGGTGGAGATTGACACTTTTCTTTCTGCTGTGCTCCTTTTGTGTCCAACATGGTATTCATTCCTTACAAGCCCATAGCAGCCTTTCAGAGAACACATTACTGCACACATCAGCTAGATTTTGCATCACTAAACAATGCTTACTTACACTCAGCATTAAATTAATTTAGCCTTTGGTGAAAGTTAATGAGAAATTGTAGAGTAAATATTTTATCTCAGTGAACAGGCCTGATAAAAGCTGCAGCGCCTTGACCCTCATTCGTTAGCCTTGACCCTTTTCAATACTATATCTGATACACAATTTATAAATAGGCTGCCTGAGGTAAGGTAAGAGCCATTGTATCACTCATTATAGTGACTTCTTCTCATTTGGTCACTTCCACTGGCCAGACAAAGATGCAGTGTGTGTAGATTGGTCTTGATAGAACAAAGAATCATCCTTCTTTTGGGAGTGCACACATGAAAGTTGATCCTTGGTTAAGACCCCCTGTACAAGGAAACTGAGAAGCCTCCGGCCGTCCTTCACCCTGCCTGATTGTAAAGCTTTTCATTTGGACTGAAGCAGACGTCTGCCTCACTGCCCTGGCTCTCTGCTCTGCAAGGCTGTGCACTGTTCAAAAGGAATGTGTATAATTAGAAGAATCTGTGTGACTGTATTTATGTCTGCTATGTGTGTTTTAATTGTGTCAGCTATTTTTTTTCTATTTTATAATACAAATACAGTGTTATAAATGCCATATTATAAACGTTTTATTTTATTTATTTATTTATTTTTTTGCACGGAATACATTTGCATATGGCTTTTAAACGGACAATTAAATACTGCTGAAGTCTATAAAAGCACTTAATTGCTTCAAAAATACTTTTCTACAATAGATCTTTCCTCTGTTAGTGGCACTGAAATGCAGGTCCTATTCCATGTGCAAGCTTCCTTTGAATGCGCTCAAACAAACGTGAAAGAGTAAGAAGTGCATGACAACCAAGACTATAACCTTTTCAACCACAGAGTTCAATTACTCACTTAGCTGACTTTGATGCAGACCTGCGTCTCTGATTGAGGTTTTAACGTGTGCTAACGGAGCTATAATCACGTCGCTTTGGGTGAACCACCCTGCACCAACACACCGCGGCCCTGTAGCATTAGCACGGGGAAATCTCTGTCAAAAGATAAAAGCGACAAATGCGTACTCCCGGCCCGAGTAGCAGAGCAGGAAGAGGAAAAATGTGGCAACAAGCAGAAAGCTGCTTTTCATCGGCAGTAAAGAGAACAGCTGCCGCCATGAGCTCAGGGCAACACCGGCTTTATCCGCAGTTTTGATTTAGCGCACAAATGAAATATTATTGGCTAGAATCTTACATAAAATACTGTATTTTTGTGAGAGGAAATTAATAAACTATAATGAAAATGTGCATGCTAATTTTTATCATTATTTTGTTTCTAATGATAGAGGAGCACGTAACCTACTCAGCAAAAAATAGGCTTATAAGAATATTTTGTATTGCAATTATATAATGGTAACCAGCGCGATGAAAGTGACAATTGCTTGACAACAGCTTTTGAGGCGAGTCCTTTTATTGAATCTGACGTCACGTGACATTTGCATTTAATATCCACGACACACCGTAGGTCTACGACAGTCATATTATAACACGTCTGTGGAGTAATTAGGATACGCTCTTAGCTCAAACACCAAACTTAATACAGTGTAAGTGTATTTTGTTATTTTAGAGACTCTGCCATAGTTTCTTAGACTATAGGCCTACATGTGTGGTAAAACCGCCACAATGCCTCTAATGACTGATAAAACTATGGCATTTAGAAGGTTTGCCTTGCTCACAGAAGTTACCTCGTGCACGCCCAAAACCATTACGGCAAGGGACGATGCACAATCTTGAATCTGAGGAGACAATGCGCTCTCCAAGAGGTGAATGCGAGTTATTCAAATGTCCATACGTCCCGTCACAAGAGAGCCCCCTTTCCTTCTTTTCTAACATAGCCCTCACACGCTCGCTCCCCCTCCCCCGGTCTTTGTTCCCCTCTGATGAGTCCCTCTGCGCTCCCCGCAGGACACTCTTACAGAAACCACACCACTGCCACCTAGCGGCCACGTACGAGCGCCAGTGTGCGTGAGTGTCAAATGAATTTCCAACAGCATCAAACAAGACCTGCTCACTCAGTAATCGCTCCGTAACATTTTACAGACATGCCCGCAGTGTACAATCAGCCATTATATTAGGCCTTTAAGGGATGACCAACAATACATAGATTTACACACGCGCACTGCTGCTGATGTGTCCTTGAGCAAGACACTGACCCTGTGCTGACCCCTAAGGACAGAAGGGGAGGGGTTAGTCCAGAGCAGCTTTATTCGTGTTCATAGAGCTTGGATTGCGCATCAAAATTATTCAATAAAGAGTCTGTGCAATAATTGAATTATCCCTTTATAACACAGTTAATGAGGTGCTTAACAAAGACGTGTTAATTACAGATCCTATATGGCTAGGCTTATTTCTGCAGGGCATCTGCAAAACTATATCCATCAATCACAACTCCTCTCTCGTCTATCTGCTTTCATAGGCTACACTACATTATTTATGAATTATGGGTTATTTTAGGGTCATTGTGTAATCTTTCTTTGTTATTTGTTTAAAAAATATCTTTCCAGAAGCATCGCGTTTAGTTAGTAGTATACACAATACTATACACACATTGTTTTTTTTTTTTGTTTTGTTGTTTTTTTTTTTGTTGTTTTTTTTTGTTGTTGTTTTTTTTTATGTTAGCAAAATTATGTGGTATAACTTAAACACACACGCGCGCTTTCGTAAGCCAAAACGTATTTTCCTTTTTTTGTTTTTTGTTTTTGTGTCTTTGTTTGTTTTGTTTGTTTTTTGTTTTTGTTTTGTTTCACTTACGCTTCCTCTGCAGCATTTTTTGGCGCCTTGCAATCCCAGCTAGTCTATAGCAATACTCTCAAAAAAAAAAAAAAAAAAAAAGAAAAGAAAAAGAAACACCATTTTAATAAAAATACTTCTTCTTTAAAATAGCACCAATTAAGTAGAAGCAAAAAAACAAACAAACAAACAAACAAAATATTAAAAATGATTAGTAAAAGTAGATAGGTTACTTAAGTAAGAAGGACTTTTAATATAATTGTATGTCCAAGTGCACAGCAAAGGCTGCTATTACTATGGCTAGCCTAATATTTTTTTTATTACTACAGCTACTTTTAAAACAACTACTACTACTGCTGATATTTTTAAAATGTACATGATTAAAAGTAACATTTTTTATTTACATTTACTAAAGTAAGTGGCATGGTAATCTTAAAACTGTAGGGGAGACCGGGTATGGTTGTAACACTTTTTGCTTGAGCATCATAACTCAGAAGTTATTAATTTTTATGAGCTCAACATGTAATAGAAAGAAACCATGTTTGTTAGGTACAAATAGGACCCACTTGGGCCCTGTAAAGTCATTCCCAGGTTATGTAGGTAACTGTCAAATACAGATATTTCCCTTGTTTCAACTCATACTGACATAGGGTGAGTTGTAACAAGTGAAGTGGGGAGAGATGTAACAGTGACTGCTGAAATAAAGTTTACAACATCTGACTTATGCCAGATCCTTCCAGAAAAATAAAGATAGATCCTGAACTGCAGCAATAAAAGAACACATTTGTTCAATTCAATTCAAATTTTATTTATATAGACTCAATATTTGCATGTGTGGAGTGCACATACTGTGTAAAAGCTTTTTTCTTTCCAAGTCATGACAATTTATTGGTCATTTAGATGTTAACGTGAATGTTGTTGCACAAAATATGGCACTATAAAACTTTGTTTTTGTCCAATTTTAATCTTTAAAACATTTTTTTTTTTATGGGATTAACCCAGAAAACATGTCTGTTGCCTAACAGAAAACACTGTATTTTCTATTGGGAATAAGTGTTACAACTCATCCTTTCGCCTCCATTGTACAAAAAAATCATATTTTTACCCATGTGTGGGTTAAAGTGAAATATATGCAAAATATTAAATTAAACTAGAAACAATGCTGGTGAATTTTTTAGAAAATGTTTTGCAAAATGAAATAAAAGGTACAATGGTGCTCAGAGAGACATGAAACATCCAGTGAGGTCAACATCTTACTGGGCATTTACCATGTTACAGACAGGACTCTCTCTTTTTTCTATTTGCTCAAACTGACACTGTTACAAATTGCCCATTACCGGTCTTCCCTATTTATAAATTACTTAACATTTCATCACCACTTGAGACATGTACTACTACTGAGTATTTTTTCAGTCAGTTATTACATGAGAATGAGTCATTTCCGGGACACATTTTAGCCTTAAACAAAGAAACACTGCTTGACAAAGTAATTTCATTCCAGCAGCTAAAATCCAGATCTCCCTAAAACTGTGCTGAGACTGTCCACATATAAGAGCACAGCAGCAATGGTTTTGTGGGTAATGGGGGCTTTGTATCACGTGTCTTGACCCTAAATGTTTGTTTATGGATATTAAAAGCTTTTTTAAAAGGTGAAATCCCTCTATAATTGAACATTCTGCAGAAATCAATTCAAGTCAATATTCTTGATGAAACATATCATTGTGATATAAGCACTTACAAGGGGAAAAAATGAAATTGAATTAAAGTAAGTTTAATCAGCTACTAGTGTGCATTAACAGTTGACCATTTACCAACTCCATGGTTCATTTAAGACAACACATTTTAAGCACAGTTATTCAATCACTCCTGTCATAATGACACTTCAGAGGTACTACTTCCACACATAAGACTCATATACTGTAACATCAGCAAATCTGTCTGACATGAAAAGAGCTTGTAGTTTGTATTATGCTAATTTTGCCATGAAATAAAAAAAAAAATGCCAATAAATAACAAGCATTAGAAAAAAATCACCAAATAAATGTGGGTTTTAACAAACTGCAAACATGTGTTAACATACCTTCATTTGTTTATCCATTTATTTGTTTGTTTTTTAATGGAACTTTTTAATTGCTACATAATGTTGGTCACACACCTACCCTTACCCTAACTTTTTACCTTTAACAAGCTGGTGTCTGGGAGAAAAAAAAAAGGTTTTCTGCCATATCAGACCCACTGGATAGGTCCAGTTTAGATCTTGTCCATATGAGACATAATACAATCCTTTAAAGTTGCACTGCCTGGTTCCCTGGTAAAAATTGCACAAAAAGTAGATGGACAAAAGTTGCATCCCATCAACATCACCCCAAGAATGTTATTTTTTGACTACAGGTTATATTACTCAAGTACGTTTTGATAAGCCACCTAAGTTATTTCGTCTTTTGAGACACCCCAGTGGCATGATAACGAGCAAATGGGAAACAGTAGATAATCTGTAATCCACAGTCTAATTTTGCTCATTACCATTTGCTGAATAGCCTACGTGGCACGAAGCCTGACTGGAGGAAATGGGTTACGCGGTAATAATAGGATGCATACGGCGATAGTAAACATCTTGAACAGAAACGCTGAAGCAAAATCTGTTGCGCAACTCGAATTAGAGTTAGAGAGGTGGACTTTGGCCAGAGAGCGCGCGGAGTCAGAGGTCACTGGGATAACTGAGGCGTTTGAGGCTCTGTGCGCAGTGGTTTCTTTCTGAAACCAAACGAGACTGTCAAGAAGGTTATTGGATCAAATCTTGATCTTCAGCACTACAACATTTATTCTTTCCCCTACTAATCATAATAAAATCATGAATGACACTAGCTGAATACTGGGAAGAACCCACACTGTAAACTACACGTTCAAATTTCTGAGCCTTTTCTCTAGCAACGGAGGACAAAAATGTAAAAATAAATAAGGATGTAGGCTACAATGGTCCTCGGAGTGTATGCACAAGGGCTGTATAGCCTTCAGACATATACGTGTACACCGCAAGTGATTTGTTTAGCGTCATAATCTTAAATCTAAACGTGACCTTCTGTCACCATCTATACGAAACAAAGACTCCCCATGACATGGATGTTCACCACATGAGAAAAACTGATCAAATGGGTAAACTTTTAAAATAACAAAGAATTTCCCCAAATATGCTAGAATTTTTTGTATATTATCTCTATGTCTCCAATTTGTATCCAACTTTACATCAAATGTCGGTTTTACTGCTCCCGTTGGTTTGTTTGTTGCTAAGTGCTCTGTGAGATCAACAGTGGAGAAACAAATGCAGTAGAGTATACCGCTAACACATTTGCCTAATTGTTCGATCACTCCCCTAGGTTTACAATTTGAACTCTTTCTTCCTTTGCATAGACGCTCGCATCTCTGTGGGCTGCATCAGCTGATCCGTCACGTGTTCTGTGTCATGGGTCACTCTCTGCAAAATGGAGTTGTCTGAATCCGTGCAGAGAGGGCTCAAGTCCCTCTCGGATCCGTCCGCCTTCGACCAGCGTAGCTTCCCGGTGCTGGTGGACGTGTCTTTCAGGAGTCTGCTCTCGGCTCACGGCGACCCGTCAGTCCTCGGTGAGCTGCAGCGTCTTTCCTCGTAGCTGCCGCTTTGTCTCCGCGCTGCTTCCGGTTTCTATTTAGCGTTAGCTTAGTGCTTGTGGCTTTTGCAGCTACGCGCTTTTAGTCACGGAAAACCTGCATTTCTGGGTATATAAGCCGCTCGGGGAGTTTAAATAGGACAGTGGATTGCGCAGACGTCGGTCCATTAGCTGCATAAGCTATGTTAGCCTTTTCTGATACTGATTTGCATTCGTTAGCAGTCGGACATTCATCTACGTACACTGTCTTTTGTTATTTAAACCAACTACTCGGCAATGTTGTTCTATTTGGCTTAACTACCATTAGTCAAAAGTGACAAGGAATACACATCTCTCAATTGCGATGTGATTTGGAGCCTTTGAGTTTTCTAGGGCATTCATTAACTGTGTAAATGTCAGCCAACCCTGGTGCAAATTGTTTGTTTTCATAACCCGTGTCCCTAACCAAACCTGTGCACAACTATAAATAAAACTATATTTTGAGCGCCAAAATGCTTGGTTGTCCAAACAAACAAAGGAACACTGGCTGCTTGAGTTTGAATGGCTAATTCACATGCAAAGCATCATTGATTTCTATTGGAAACGTCAATCTGAGCGCACACGTATGGATCGCCAGCCTGCATCATCTATATCAATAAAATGTGTCAGTTTGTTGCAAACGGTGTGTTTTTCTGCTTCTCACTTTGTGCTTGTCGTCTGACTTTAGATCAACCCGAGCTGAAAAACCTCGACCAGATTGTAGTGAAACAGGCTCATACCGCTGCGACCACGTTCATACTGGAGTCTGTCAAACACAACGCTGACAAGTCGACGCTAAGGTGACCGCAGACAATAACTGTACAGCTCAGGCTGTTGGACCAAGTGCAAAATTGTTAATAAAGAGTAATGCGAAATATTGCTGGCTCATATCTGGTTACATGCATCTGCACTTTGCGTAGAGCTTTGCGAGAAATTTAGTTTTTGTAACCAACTGTATTGTCTATCACAATAAAAATATATCAGTCAAAGTCAGGGAATGTCTTATTGCTGTTGGTTGAAGCACATCAACAAAACTAAGAATAAAATATTTGGACACCAAAAAGATCTAAACCAATAAAAACATTTTAATCTCAAACACCTGAAACACCTTTCTCAAAACAACTTATTAAAGAAAAGCAAAATTTTAATGAAACTAAAATATTAAAAGACGTATTAATATTAAAGTGTTGTGATCGAGTTGGTGTTGTGTTTTCCCAATACAAAGGAGGAGCAATATATTCATTTAGTAGTTAGCTGCTGCTAATAGAGCCTCTAATATTACGAATTATCTGTTGTCACAAAAATCGTGTTAAATTAAATGGTTATAGACGTGGTGTAATACTGTTTTGCTGCTGTTTTTGTTGCAGCTCCTGTCTTGAAGAACTGTCATTCAGTCCAGAAAGAATAGAGATCTTTTATAGTGCATATGAGGTGAGAGCAGATACATGTATTTATTACTTCCTTGTCTTTGTCCAGTCAATGTAATAACTACATGTTGTTTTACAGAAATATAAAAAAGAGCTGGTACAGTTATTATCAAGGTAAGTCAAAGTAAAAAAAAAAAAAAAAATTCTAATCATTTGCGTGTAGTGTATAGCACATCATATATTTACTAGACATGTATACCAGAACCCTATTTAGAATATCACTGTAACAGAAGAGTAAACAGCCTTTTACTTTGATGGTACTTGTGCAGGAGCCAAGGAATGTGATGTGCAAACCTTGTTTTTACATTCATGCACACTCGTGCACAAAGTTGTTGAGACCTTTCGTTAACATTTGCTTTTTTTCTGCTCGAGTTACATTTTGTACATCTCTGTTTTTAGCATAGGAAGGCGACTGCCTGAGATCAATGATGTCTCGTGGCGCCTTCAGTACCAGATAAAGGTAGCTACATGACCCAAGATTTCAGTTTCGTTTCATTTATTGTATCAAAACTAAACCTTGGTTCCTCTTCAGAGTGCACAGGTCGATAAAGTCGACGAACCTTTCTACCTGATAACACTGAACACTGAGGTAAACGCATGCAGTTATATTTAGAGCCTCACGCCGTGTGGCTTTATGATTAAGATTGTTCTGTCGCTAGAATGAAGGAGGCTCCTCTGAAGATGTCAACTTCACCTGCACAGTGGAGCAGCTACAGGTAGGCTTGTTTACAGTGCGACAACTCAATATGAGATCATTACAATCATTAGCAGAAAATAAAAAAGACGCAACACCCTCTTTTGTTTGTTTAATAACACTTGCTGCGCTTAATAACGTTGCCTTTGGCACCAAGCGATTCTTTGAAAAATTGATATTTAAACAAAAGTAGGCTGTGGGAAAGGAGATGCACCCCAGAGCGTGTTTCACGGACGCGCCGAGGTTTGCTTAAAAGTTAAAATTTAGGATTATTTTTTACGCTTTCACACTGACTACAGACGTATTTTTAAAGTTAGCGCTGTGCTCTGTATGTGTTGTTATATTACACTAATTCCTTTATCTTGCATAATATACTTGTTGCAGGATTTGGTTGGAAAGCTGAAAGACGCAGCAAAGAGTATGGAGAAAGCCAGTCAGATGTGATGCTGGCGTCTGTTTTCATTCCACTACGCACTGAACTTTCCAGTGGCATTCTTCATGTCCTTTTGAGTTGTTTTGTTACGATTGATTTATATCACGCTTTCAATAAAACTCTAAAACTATACTGTGTGAATATCTCGTGTTTCTTGACAGAAGGCTATATGGCAATATTTTTGTCCAGTCCTTAAATTTGGTGTTATAAAGGCTCTAATTACTTTGATCAATATGACAACTTGGCTTTAGAATTTACGTGACGTTCAGTCATTTGAGATAACTCAAGGTGATTGAAAAATTATTGAAGTTGATAATTTTGATCTCGTAAATTTGACAAACCATTCATCGTTTGTCCGCAACATCAACAGAGATATATGCGCATTTGAGCTTCGCGGACTAGTATCCACGCTCCAATGTCTTAGTGAGCAGATTTAATTGTCAATAGACTGGAAGAGCTTGAGCTGATGATATTTTTAACTACAAGAGCAGGGAGGCACCAGCAACCTGCTTACGTGTGCTCCTTCATAAAGTTGTCCAGGCAGAAGAAGGCTAGTTTTAGGTAGTGTGGCACGTCGTATGTCACTGATCCTGGTTTATGCTTGTAGTCTGCAATATGAATATATAAAAACATAAATCTTATCTACGTTGTTTTTAATTTGGCTTTCCACAGCTGTCCTAACACGGTGTAAACAATGGTACAGTGCTTAAATACTCATACAACTTACAGCTAAATTAATCGGAACGTACACATTTCTTTAGCTTGAGACATTTTTAACATACGCAGTATAAAACAGAAAAACAGCATACACCGACAATAATTCTAAGGCACCCTTAAGCAACGAGACCACGTGACCACAGCGGGGCGGTCGAACTACAAGCCATTTTGGGGACGGTGTCAGTTTCCACGGAGCACACACACTGCTGCATTTTACTGGGGGTGAAGCGGTTATTTTGGAGGCAAAGTTGACGGTGCTTCAGCGAAAAACTCACTGAAGCGAAGCCCAAGGACTGCGTTCTTTTGAAGTCGAAAATCGGATACGCACAAGGCACGTAAGCAACGAGCAAGAAAGGACTTTTATTCGCACATCTGAAATGCGCTCCGCTCCGCGGTGCGCTCTCCGCCGCTGACAGCGTCTGCAGCCTTCAAGATGGCGGCTCAGCTCCTATTCATTTTCTGCTGATCGCCTCCCAACTTTCATTGTCTGTTCGCTTCCAGACCCACCGATCCCCAGCCCAACCATCAGGTAAGCCTTCTTCGATATCTTCCCCAACTAAACGATGGAAAGCGCGATGGTTTGGCAGGGCGCTATTGTGTTTTCTACGCCTCGATCCAGTGGTGGCTGGAGAGCTTTCAGAGGTGGCTGCAGCTATTACCGACGTGGAGCTCTGTGTGTCTGCACCGCCTCAGAAAAAACTGTTCTCACGGGAGCACAGAGGTAAATTTAGATTCCCGGTTACCAGTGTTACATAGGTTAGGGTCTAAAGATGCATCTGTGTAAGTTTGGGCGAAGATAACATTGTCATTGAATTGTTAGGATTTATGTAAAGTGAGAGATCTCGGGCGAACTGGGCTGGATTGTCTGAGATGCAACGGGAGCAAGAGCTTCAAACGCTCTTTATTGACCAACAAACACACCAAATGCTGTCATTTTATAGAATCTGAAAGTATGTAGTGTCCCTGACCGTGTGATGTGCTGTTTTGGTGCGTTTAGTGCTGAATGCTGGAGTTTTTAACTTAACTTGGGCTGCTACCATAAATGTGACCAAGAGACAGTCGATGGAAATATGTAAAATATTTAACGGGAGAATCATTGTAAAGTTTGGACATTTATAGCACATGAACTGCGTCCCTATGTGTGCTTATTCTGTTTATTCTAAAACGCTGTTAATTGCTTTTTCTGTCATTTTTTAATGGGAGGGAGTGTCAAGGCATGGATACAAAAGGTTGGTTGTGTCGCACCCAGCAGCCAAAGGACTCTTAATTTTACGTTTACTTTGGTTATACTGGCCCGTAACTCTGCTGGAGATCACTGTCATTTTTAAAATATTTTTAACTGGATTAGTTACTGTAAAACACTGCATGTTGCTGATTGTATCGTTTAACAATGTGTACTCAGCCTCTTGATGGAAAGTGATCTCTTCAGCTCTGGAGGAGCTCTGTTGGGCACCTGGTGATTAATTGGGTAAATTTATTGTAGGCTTTTTACTTCCTTTGAGACTGACTGACAACAACACTGGCCTGAAATCTGCATTAACACTGTCGTTTATCTCATAAGAACCCACTTACAGAACGGAGGCAAGTCATCTCATGGCTTTGACTCGTGACAGCCTACTATTTCCATTTTTATATAAACTTAATTAAGATTTGCTGTTACAAGATGTTTTGTTGTTTGCATCCCTTTACTGTCGTTACATTTTAGTTCATGTATATTTACATAACAGCAAATATAATGTTTAAGTGTGGTTAATTAGAGCCAACAAAAGAAACATGACTTGCTACCTCATCTATTCTGCTAGTTATTAATATAAGTGCTAACAAGGGTAATATCCCCTTGTTAGATTGCATGGCGTGTTTTTATTCATCCTGAACACATCACTGCGAAAAACCCAGCACCAAGAAAACGGTTAGTTGAGGGTCTCTGCCTTTCCCCAGTATATTATCTGGATTTTAGTGTGTCCCCGCAGCTCAAGCTGTCTAAACATCAGTCAGTCAATTAACGGTCCAACAGACTGAGTCTTATCAGTCATACATATTTTCTGACGAACTTGCTGTCCATCAGTCATCTGTCCCACTGGTGTTCCGTTAAATCATGGTCCAGTCCAGGCGGTTGGTCAGTGGTCCGCTCCGCTGAAAGATGAAGACCGTGGATCCAACTACAGTGTACTTGATAGGTTCGAGCTGTATACTTGTTGTCATCCAGCTTGAAAGAGGGTTATCCCTCGTGTTCAGAGAAGCCACTCATGGTTAGCCCATAAAACCTGCGGTTGTAATTTCAGTGATAACAAATGTCTATAAACCTACTTGCGGAGTTAGGATCATTACGTTGTTTTGCAGGATACTTGGGAGTCGACTCCGGTGAAGTAGCGTTTGATGCTTTTTGTTTGAAATTGGTCTTTCTCGCTTTTCAGGAGTTAAATGTCAAACAGCTACATGCAGTTGTGGGTGTGGGGTATGAAAAATTTCAGCAAAGAATTGCGTGTGTGCTTTTGTGTGCGCTTTCAATGTGTGCAGTCGCTGCTGTCTGGCCATGTTGCTGCTGCACGGTGCTGGCTGTAGCTCACACGCCATGACGAACAGTGCGAACGAAAATTAAACTGAGAGCTTATCCAGTGAGCTGGATAAGGCGAACCCTCGCTCATGTGCGACTCGGGGCATGTTTATGAGTCGGACACGTGTCTTATGTACCCCTTGGTTACAAGAAGAGCCCACAGCCCGTTAAACCGCTTCATTTTTCCGCCACAAAATGGCAGCCGTGTTGTCGGCAGCCTGGCAGTCCACCGCTGTGTGTGCTCAGAGACGGAGAGTCTCCGTGCCTCCTTGCTCCTGCTCTCCACGTAGCTCAGAGCAGCTCCCCGTCCTGTTGTTTTGGTTAGCGGTCCCGCCTCGCTGTGGACACTGGAGTCCAGCCATGTGGCGAAAAGCAAACGGGTTGCCATAGAAACGCCCAGGTTTCCCGTTGTGTCCGTGGCACACCTGACGCGCAGAGTGAGCCCCATAAACGACCCCTTTCAACCGGGGCGTAACAGACCACCAGTCTAACAAATGTTCGGATTTAGGGTTCACAGGCGACGGGCTATACTAAAAAATAATTTTGAGTAATAACGCAATAATTGCAACTCTTACTTTTGTCTCTTAAATAAGTGCGCTTCTGTTCAAATACGGAGTGAGGGTTTTTTAATCTTTCACGACATGGGCAGCAGCTGGGTATCCAGTGACATAAACCAAAGTCGTCCTTGCTAAATTTCCGCAAGTGGTTCGGTTTAAGTTTACTTTGGCTTGTTTTTTTGTGCGCCTTCGTGAAGCGGTAATTTAACGCAAACAGATGCCGTGCAGCGCTGCTTCGATCAGATTGAGTGGGAATGATATATGAGCATTCACTTAGCTTCGTCTCGGTGCAGACACCCAATAATCGGCAACCCTTTGGTTCGTACTGTATTAGCATAAAAGATGATGTTTCTTTAAGACACCCAGAACAAACAGCCTTTCCAAATGGTCTACAGTTGTCTCAAACTGATTTGCCCAGCTTAATGCTTCCCTTGTTTTTGTTTCAGCAGGATTGTTGCTTTTCTGTTCACCATGCATCGCACGACCAGGATAAAGATTACGGAGCTCAACCCTCACCTGATGTGCGTGCTGTGCGGTGGATATTTCATCGATGCCACGACCATCATTGAATGTCTTCACTCCTGTAAGTGAACAAAAGGGGAATTTCTTTATTTACGTTAAGCTGCCACATAGTAGCTTTTTTCAGTTCCCTTTACACTTGTTGGTAACCAGTACTATCCAGATTAAGAATAATAAGTTTGGATACCATGACATCTATTTTTTTTTTTTTTTTTTTTTGTGTGTTGCAGTTTGCAAAATGTGCATTGTGCGCTACTTGGAAACCAGCAAATACTGTCCCATCTGTGATGTACAGGTGCACAAAACAAAACCCTTGCTCAACATAAGGTGAGATCCATGTTAATATAATTTATGGATATTTTATCCACTTTATAAAATACATTGTTCTTGCTGACCAGCAATGTCTCTGAATTATTTTTTGTAAATCATGTTGAACATATTTTCCTGATGATATGAAGATGATATTTGGACAGTGGTGTACAATGTTGGTAATCATTGTGTGTTTGTTGTTCTAACCACCAGGTCACTGTTGTCTACAAAGTACAGTCACATAGACCTGTTAACTTGAGCTTGTAAACCTAAACCTACCTTCCTTTTCTGATTACCAAAGCAGGAAGCATGGACTGATTTGCAGGCTTTGTTTCTGCTTTAGCTGCTACAAGGTGCAATGTGTAAATGTGATGTATGTTTTTCTGTTTTCAAGGTCTGACAAAACCTTACAGGACATAGTGTACAAACTGGTCCCTGGTCTCTTCAAAAGTAAGACTTAGTTTTTATTGTCCCTATGTTTGTCAGTTATTATATGCACCATTGGTGTTTTGCAAAATGTCTGTATTATCATAATTTAATTAGTGAACTGTTTAGAGCTGTGAACTTTTTCTCATCTACATCTTCCTACTTTTGTAAAATTTTATGTATTTTTATTGTAAAGTAATTCTCAGACACATTCTATTTAAGTGTACATTTCTGTTGCTGTGATTGCATTTTTTTAAGCTAAAAAATATGTCACTACATAGTTTGAACTTTTAACATCTAATGTGAATTCCCTGACATCTTTAGATGAAATGAAGAGAAGAAGAGACTTTTATGCAGAACATCCTGTAGATGGTGAGTTTGTATGACTATAAATGAGCAAAAATTACATGCTGGTTCCTGAACAGTGTATTTATTAAATTTATATTCTTCTTGCAGCTTCAAATGGAACAAATGAGGACCGTGGAGAGGTGGCAGATGAAGAAAAACGAATTATCACAGATGATGAGATCATCAGCCTTTCCATTGAATTTTTTGATCCCAGCAGGTATGCTTTAGGAAATATTTGTTAAAAAATTAATATAACAATGTAATATTTTTACTTTACAAAAATAGCTTGACATAGGCAATATCCTATATTATATTTTGTTTTGCAAATAAGGGCAAGATTGTATTGTACTGTACTGTACTCACTACCTTGTGTATCTCAATAATAAATCAATACTTAAAGTCTGGTTTATTAATTTTCATGGACCAGACTATTTTGACTGTGGCTAACAGCTTTTACTGAATTACTGGACAAAACCTAGATTGTGTATTGAACTTGTTCCTGTAGCCCATCTATTATTTGTTTTGTTTTGTTTTTTCTTTGTACAGAATGGGAGTAGGACCAGAAGGAAAGCAGGCTAAAGAACAGGTATAATCATGTATTTAATTTCCACTGTGATAATATTGTTGATTTAAAGTAGTTATGCATTATTTTATTTCCACTAATGGTAACAAAAGCATTGATTTTTCCACCCCAAAAATAATGATCTTATTTATTAACAAAATATTTCTAAGAGACATAAAAATAGATATTTGACAGTTCTGTGTAATTGCAGCTGGCTAATAAGAGGTACCTGCAGTGTCCAGCAGCAATGACAGTGATGCATCTGAGGAAGTTTCTGCGCAGCAAAATGGACATCCCAAACACTTATCAGGTCAGTAAAAATACAGCTAGTCTCAAATCATGTCCCAGTTGGTATCCAAAAACCAGTTTATATGTTATCTAAATATATTATCATTTTATAAATATATGAAATAAATAAAGTGTATATTTTTGCCAGGTGGATGTAATGTATGAAGATGAGCCTCTTAAAGATTACTACACATTAATGGACATAGCCTACATCTACACATGGAGAAGGGTAAGACAAAGATTGGCAGATTGAGTACTGTACCCTGAAATAAGCTGTTGTATTACATATACTTTATCACTAATGTAACTAACTAACTATAACCTAATATTATAATCATACACGGTATTTGACCCTATAAATTATATATATTTTTTATCTATTATGCATCCTGTTGTTTTCAGTCTCGATCAATTTATATATGAATGAAGAGCACAACTACAAAAATTGCCTCTAAGATTTCATTCACACTGCTGGTCTCAGATGACTGCATTAGATCAAATTTTTTATGTTTGTGTAAGAACAGAACAAAAACCTCTTAAGATATAAGTAGAGAATAATATTAAATATACTTATTTTAATAGATTTTAAATTTACTATTGTGTATGGGATATAGTGATTCAGACAAAAAATAGACTACATTTTTCTAAAAACTTGTATAAGCACAATGTTGTACTTTGATGTTCACCACTCACATTAATGTCTATTATATCACTGTATGCTCAGGGCACTCAAAAGGACACATTAGAGCCCTATTTCACTTTACTAGATAGATTTAACCCTTGTCCAACTGTTGGTATTTTTTTGGTACTATGTCATTGAAAATGTTGAATAATTTTGTCTGTGTTAATGCACAATTTACCAAATTTGGCCAGGGTCACCATTTTTATTAGAAGTTTCAAATGTTGGTTGTCAGTTTAGGTCTAAAATACACTGTACAAACAGCTGTTACACTTACACTTACACTGTAACACTGACTACCATTAAAACTTAATATTTTGGTTCAATGGCACAATGTACTTGACATTAGTATCATTTCAACATAAGCTTCTGGTGGAAGTTTAATTTTTTTTTCATGATTATTTGTCAAATAGCTATGTGGCTTAGGGCTCTATTATTTACTGTTTCAGTGATGTCAGTTTCTCTTGCATTACCAACTATTGTAGAGCCAAGACATAAATGAATCCAATAAAAACTGGCGGTGGAGGGGTGTGTGTGTTTGTGTGTGTATGTGTGTGTATTTGTATGAGGGTGAGGGGAAGAGAGTGGGTTGTTTTAAAGACAAAAATTGTAGTGGGGTATCACCTTGACTCAAAATCAGACATGCTGACCTTTTGAGTTACACACATACACACACTGAAGTGTGAAATGTTAAAATTGTAAAAGTTAATTAAAATATCTGAGTCATTCAAAGTGGAAAAAATATAATTAATACATTTTTAATTAGGTGAGCATTTTTGGTACTAAAGTGTGTCATTAAAAAAAAAAAAAATCAAAATTATTGTTGTCAATGTCATGTTCAAGACCATGTATTTTTTTTAATTCCACTTTTTTTTTTTTTTTTTTTTTTTTTAACGTTTTTCTGATTGTGGTTTAGTGTAACAAAATGAAAATGGCATTTAAAGCATCAGAAATGTATACAATTGACGTTGATTCATTCAAAGAGGAAAAAATATTAAATAAAATATCTGAATACTTTTTAGGGGGTGATTGCTTTTGGCTCTAGAGTTTTTTAAACGGCTGGACAAGGGTTAATTAAAAAGCCTCTATTGCTTGCAGCGTGACCCTTTTCCCCTGAACATGTTGTGACTGTAGTTCATAAATGATGCTAATTACATTTGACTTACGTAAACCCTTATCTTAAATGTTTGGACTCTAACCTCTACAGAACGGCCCCTTGCCCCTGAAGTACCGCGTCCGACCCAACTGCAAGAAAATGAAGGTGAGCCACTCGGAGCAGGACGGACAGAACAGCACGGGCAGATCCGGGCCTGAGAGCGACTCAGCCAGCGATAAAGCAGGGAGTCCCGCCGGGGCTCCGTCCACTTCCTCTTCGCTGCCGAGCCCCGCCACACCGGTTCAATCTCCGCATCCCCAGCCCACGCACGGAAATAACGTGAACGGGACGTCGAACACGGCTTCAACGACCCCCAGCCGCTCCTTTACCCAGTTTCCCAGCAGCAACAGCAGCGGCAACAAACCGAGGAAGGTCGCTTTGAACGGCTCGTCTTCTGGATGACCGCCTGAGCTGCCAACGCCAAATCCAGCTCAGCTCATACTGTTTTATGCCAATGTAGTCCCATCATAGACAATGTTCTCTCTTTTCTCTCTCCATTTGTTGTTAATAATATTATTACATCTTATGTAAGTTTATACGTAGTGGGACCGGAGACATTTCAAAATAAAGGATTATGGAAATTTGATGTTGGAAATATGAAAGACTGTAAAGTTGGAAAAAGTTTGAAAGAAGGACGAGCATTTATCCTTTTTTAAAGCTACATCTCTATTTTACTTTACAGTGACTGAAGTTATATTTGTTTTGTTCAAATTAAGTGTCTGTCATCGCTAATTCATCCGTGTGCTTTGCAAACGTCAGATGAAACCTGCATGCTTTTGGTATCACTTGATTTTTAAAGGGTTCTACGTTTATACTCTTTTAATACGCGTTTTGAGTACTTTTTAGACATCTTAAACGTAGAGGAAAGCCATTACGAAAATGTCATGATGAGAGAAACACTTGTACAGGGCGGTTAGCTTCAAGTGAAGGCAAAAGTTAGCATTTTGTGGGAGAAAGCATTGTTTGCCTTTTACTAAAAACAATGCTGTGTAAAATGGGATTTTTGTCCACGTTATTTGAACTGTTTTTACAGAATCCAGCTGTAAATAAAAAACAAATTGCATATTTAATCAGCAATCATATTATCCTCTTTTCCTTGGCTCTCAAAGACTCGGGCTGCTGTTCAGCTTCATGCTCACTATGATGTTTAAATGTCTCCCGTGTTTGTATTATTCGCTCGATTGTATGGACAACTTATTGTATTGTTACTGTTGCACAGTATAAAAACATCTAAATAAACATTTTACACTTACGCGGAGATGACATTTTCTTTAGTAATAGAAACAAATGTTTAATTGTCAAAGGCACACGGAGCACCACACCAGAAAAGATTAACGATCGCCTTTATACTGAATATTTTAAGCTTATAAACGTTTATATGTATTTTTTTATTTTATTTTTTAACCAGGAAAAATCTATTGAGATTGACGATCTTTTTTCCAAGAATGCCCTGGCTGTCCAAGATGAGCAGCAGTACAGGATAGGTGCAAGGTATAAATCCTGTAAATCACAGTAAAGTAAATAGTATACATTTTTATCGTAATTTAAGTTTTTTTTATTGATTTTTTTTCTATAACTTGTTGGTCGATCCCATAATTTGTTTTTTTTTTGGGGGGGGTGGGGGCAAAACAAAAAGCACATTTAGTTATTCATATAATGGAGAAGAGTGTTTTAATTTAAAATTCAAATTTGCGAAAAGTGTAGACTGGAGATTTTGACGATATTTTTCTATATCTGCTTTTGTTAAACAAAATCTATACCTCAATCCATTCTGTGAGGAAATACAGCCCGAATGTAGGCTGCTTTTAGGATTAAAATAATAGCATGTGGACAGACCATGTTATGCAAGAGACAACTCTTTAAGACATTTATCGATATAAAAAAAAATAAAATGAATAAAATACACAAATGTTTTACAATATCGACTAATAGTAAATCCAGGCACAAAAATGTTAAAATATACCCACTGTAAACTCTGGAGAAATTTAACCGTAGTTAGCTTTCTAACGTTAACGTTAGCTAAAAGCACAGCGATAAGACGAAGAGAAGTAAATAGACGTTAATCATTTATGGCTAACATTTGGAACATCCTAAATTAACAATTTACGGGGAAAATACAAAACCACGCATAATCAATAACAAGCAGACTGCGGAGGATGAAAACTGATCTGACCTTTCAATGCAGGGTGATGTTTCCAGAAGTGAGACTACAATCAAAACGTCGAAAAAATATAAATAAGGGCGCTTATGACAGGGTTAGTAAAAAACTATCAGTTCATTCAGCTTGCTTTTGTTTCTCTTTCGTGTCACGACCAAATAAGTTAAGTTACGTGTTAACAACAGACGTAACTTAACTAAGCTCTAGATATACATCTGCGTACCAGAGGCAGCGGAGTAATTACAGACAGTGCTGACAGTGACAAGTCCTATAATGGACCTTAACGTTACATGCAAAAGGCAATTTCCCTTTATTTTCTGCACCGGGATTTATTCCATTGTTAATACCCCAGGACCCAGGCGGCGGGTCTAGTAAAAAAAGTTTGCCAACGCTGTGTGAGACATGATCTGCGGCGGTCGTGTTTTAGGGGGAACAAAGGCGAAAGTTGACAGAGATACGGTTGTAAGCACAGAGCTCTCACTACGTGCTAGTTTGTGTGAATGCTACACAAAAGCAGCTCTCTTCCTCTTCCCAATAGACGATCTTTGACGCTTCGACGTTCTACTGCCTGGCTGTTACCATGGAAACAGTTAACAACAACACAACTCAACGCAAACCAGGTTGCGTTGCTTTAGCTGTATTTGCAAACTGTTGAAGGGTACGGCAGACAGCGTGTGGAAATTGGTTTAAAGGAGTAGTTACACAGCTTTGTAACAATGAGTCAACGACAAATAATTCAAGGTAAGAAACACTGCGTTTGACTGACAATAAAAGCGCCCAGTAATTATTTGTTGCTATTCTTGTATTGCAGTTTTCGAACAGTACCAGAAATCACGCATGCACTTTGTACAAACTGTGGCTGATCTAGCAAACAGACCACAAAACATCGAGATTCTGCAAAATGCGGGTAACGTTAAGTAATAAAACTTAACTTTGACCGTATGCTGGTTTATCTTTCAGTGTTTCCTGTTTCCACCTTGTGCATTTTTTTACAGGTGTGATGTCCTTGTTGCGCCCCTTGATGCTGGACGTTGTCCCGAGCATCCAACAGACAGCAGCTTTGGCTCTGGGTCGCCTGGCAGACCACAGCAATGACCTGGCTGAGGCTGTGGTGAAGGCAGACATCCTCCCACAACTTGTGGACTCCCTGGATTCTCAGAATGTCAGTATTTCACCTTCTTTCATCTTTACATATAGCATTCCAATCCAAAGACAGAACTCATAAACTGTAATAAAGTGTAATAGCAACACTGGAGTCTCCCTTCATATGGGTTGAAAATTAAGGACAAATTACTGTAATAATAAAAAACATCTTATAAGATAAAAACTACACGTCAAGTGCTAAAAAAAAATATTGGCTTAGGATCAGGTTTGATAAAATCCTATTTTCATCTTTGTAAAAAAAATAAAAAATGATTGAATGAGGATTTGTTCAAAATACGTATGTAAATAAAATAAAATTTATAAAGCAAACAAAATCCATTGCCATCACTCCTGTTAACAGAAATGTTTATTCTGTGTGTGCAGAGGTTTTATAAAAAGGCAGCAGCGTTTGTCCTGCGAGCCGTGGCCAAACACTCCCCTGAACTGGCTGAGGCCGTGGTGTCATCTGGGGGCGCCCATGCTCTGGTCCTCTGCCTCGAGGACTTTGACCCCGGGGTGAAGGAGGCTGCTGCCTGGGCTCTGGGCTACATTGCACGGCACAATGCATGTGAGCAGGACACTCCTGTATTTTAATACTACTATTAGTTCTTTTTGAACATACATTTAACAGATCTTACTTACACTTTTTTCTTGGTCTTTTATGGCTGTGCAGCGTTGTCTCAGGCGGTGGTGGATGCAGGTGCTGCTCCTCTGTTGGTGTTGTCTCTTCAGGAGCCTGAAATAGCCCTCAAACGCATCGCAGCTTCCACACTGAGTGACATCTGCAAACACACACCACAGCTGGCCCAGACTGTGGTGGACATTGGTGCCATTGCACACCTGGCACAAATGATTCTCAACCCAGATGCCAAACTGAAGGTAGGACCCAGCGCTAACACAATGATCTAAATACATCAGTCAAATACATTTCGATTTGATTTGTTTAATAGAGACCATAAAGAATATTTAAAGCAAGATGTGAAGCTTAAATTTCAAATGTATTTATACTGTGTGTTTTTTTTTCCAATCCAGAGGCAGGTGTTTTCAGCACTGAGTCAGATCAGTAAGCACTCCTATAGCTTGGCAGAGATGGTCGTAGAGGCTGAGATCTTCCCTGCAGCAATAACCTGCCTCAGAGACCAGGATGAATATGTGAGGAAAAATGTCAGCACTCTTATAAGGGAGGTGGTCAAGCATACCCCAGAGGTACACATACAAAATCACAATAGTGTGTGTATATAAAGACTGTAAGATAATGTGCTTGTGTTTATAATTTATGTGTACTAGCTGGCTCAGTTAATAGTGAACTGTGGCGGCCTGGCAGCAGTCATAGATTACTTGGGAGACTGCCGTGGACACCTGCGTCTGCCTGGGATCATGATGCTGGGATATGTGGCGGCACACAATGAGAATCTAGCTATGGCCGTCATTCTCTCCAAGGTGCGTGCGGTTCTTGAGCTCTACCTAAATCACATTGGCAAGTCAAGTAAACTCCAGCAGCATCTTCAGGTTTGGTATGTAGGTCATATAAACTGATTGAGCTTTGCTGTGCTGTGTCTGTCCTCTCCTCCAGGGGGTGCCTCAGCTTGCCCTGTGCCTCTCTGAGGAACAGGAGCATCACATCAAAGCCGCTGCAGTGTGGTCTATTAACCAGATTGGGCATCACACTCCTGAACACGCCAAAGCTGTGGGCATGTGCGGCCTGCTTCCCAAATTGCTGCAGCTCTACATGGATGCCAACAGCTCAGAGGACCTGCAAGCCAAGGTGGGGGTGAAATCCCCTCAAGTCAGTTAAAATGCTGATCATGCTAGAAGTTAAAATTTGAATCTAATACTTGTGAAGACTAAATATATTTTTTTTTTGTTGTTGTTGTTTTCAGAGTAAAAAAGGATTGAAGAGCATCCTCCAGAAATGTACATATCTCCCAGCTCTAGAGCCCCTCCTCTATGAAGCCCCCTCCAACATCCTCAAACATGTAGTCGGCCAGTTCAGCAAGGTACTCCCTTTCATTATGTTTTTCTTTTTAACGTTGTAATTAGTCTTTTTTTGAACATTTTGTTCTGTTGTGGAATTTCATCTTATATGTTGCATCAGGAAGGGCATCTGGTGTAAAACTTATTCGAAATTAATAAGTAAATGCATATAATATGTAAAACTGTACACTAAGGCAGATGATTTACTGTGACGACCCCAGAACAGAAAAGCCAAAAGGAAAGAAGACAATTGTCATATTAGCAGCTTTTCGTGACTAATTACAGTGCCATGTGTTTCATTATCCTTGAATCACATGTACATATTATATAAAGCCCCACAGCTTTTTAAAATTTAGTATCTCCAGCCATTTGGGTGTCTTAGAATGTTGGAGTTGTTTTAACATAAAAATTCACATAATAGAATTAAGCTGCACAGTTTGTATATTGATTTTATAATTTAAAAAATAACTGAATGGTAAGGAATAAAAAAATCAACATATACAAAGTTCATTGTTTATGTGGTGAATAAAAATAACAAAAAGCTTTAAATCCTACCATCCTTTTCGTCCTCTGTCCTTAAGATCTTGCCTCACGACAGTAAAGCCCGCCGGCTCTTTGTTACCAGCGGAGGACTGAAGAAAGTGCAGGAGATTGATGCAGAGCCTGGATCAGCTCTACAAGAACACATCAACGCTATCAATAGCTGTTTCCCAGAGGAGATAGTCAGGTGTGACTTATGTTTCTGTTGTAAACTGATTTGAAAATAACATTTGATTGAAACAATATAGAGTGTTTACACTGACTCAAGGCATTCATGTCTATGTGGTTTCAGATACTACTCTCCTGGATACTCGGAGGTGTTGTTGGAGCGTTTAGAGAACTACCAACCGGCCTGAAAAAAGGACATACTAAAACCTAAACCACTAAAGTAAATTTTACAGTCTTAACAACATCAAGTAGCGTTGATTTTAACCATAACCATTAGTTATTTTTTTTTTCTAAAATATTTAGAGTAGTAGTATTTTTAGAGTTTGTATTTTTATTTACATATAGATAATAGTAATATGTTAACCGCAAATAAACCACCCTGCAGCAGTCAGTCTTATGTACATGAGATGTCTGTATAATGCCAGTGTCATGTTTTAGATTAAATAAAGTCTAAATAAAGCCATTTAAGTTATTTTTGTTGATATTTATTATATTCAAACAATGTCATAATTTTGTTTGTGTTTAGTTAGGTGCCACCCAGAGTCTTATATTTTAAACTACAAATAATTTGCATAGAGATCTCATGATACAGTTGTCTAAATTTTGTGTGCAGTTGAAGATGTAAATAAATGCCTAAAACTAAGAGGTCTTTAAAAATAAAGAAATAAGTTCAATTGAATGAAAGAGGAATTTAGAGTTAGAAAGAATTCATAGATTTTTTTCTTCAAATGTTTGCACAGTCCAAGCTTAATGGTTATTTATTATTTATTTGTAGTGTATATATATATATATATATATATATATATATATATATATATATATATTATACATATACATATATTTATACACATATACATATATATATATATATATATATATATATATATATATATATATATACACATACATATATATATATATATATATATATATATATATATATATATATATATATATATATATATATATATATATATATAGGTAATTATGGACCATATGGACACGGGTTTAATGATCTTTTTAAACAACTTCTGGTCAGCTTCTTTACAGCCTAAGAGCCATTCGGTGCCCTGCCCTCACAATGGAAGTGCTTTCTGTTGCCTGCCGTAAAGAGGTGAAAGGTCAAAGGTCAAGTTCAGAGGCAGAACAAGACAGTTTCCAATGTATATTATTTCAGTTCTGTTTTACTCATGCAATGTATATATTTACGTCTTGTTTAAAGGTTATTCGTTGCACATTTTTAAGAATTTGAATTACCTTTGTCAAAATTCTGTGTTAAAATGTATCATATTTTCATACGCATGCGTTAACGTTTGTTTAAATATTTGTGTAGTACCGTAAAACGTGTCTCTCTTCACAGTGTTATCAGCAGCCCGCTGTCAAATCACAGGTTGTAATTTTATGAAACAGCCCCGCCGTGGCTCCGGTGGTGGATGATGTTTGATCGTGTGTACTGCACTGCCTCCTGGCGGCTGCGTCCTGACACTGCGGATCGGAGCTTCATAAACAGGAGCGTGCGCGTGCAGCAGCTGCGGCGCACATGGCACGGTGCTCTTTGTGTTTGCTGCTGGTGAAGGACTGTCTCTCACAAATAAAGACTGAGGAAACGAAACGAGGCAGCCCGACAAAAACACAAAGACGTTTTGAATTTGACAAGGGCAGGAAATTTGTTTTATTCTTTTATTACGCACAATTCATTAACCCATATATTTAAAAATATATATATATATTTTATTTTCGATCTTTTTAGTTTATCCACGTCGCTTCATGTCTGCAACACTAATACAAATCAAACAAAGCCATAAATAACAATAATAACGAACGCAGTAGATGTAGGGTAAATTTCTCAGGCTGTTGATTGGCCTGTGATTTTTTATTTATTTTTTTTAAAGAGAAAAAGAGAAGTGCGTCTGAATTATCATTAGGTCTACTTAGCGTACACTGGTGTGCTTCATTATAACCTTGTAACTGACCTATTATAATCGCATGGTCTGTAAAAAAGCAAATGGGCAGCTGTAACCTAACCCTTAGCTATAGGGTTTCACATAAGCATAAGATTAATTTCATAATGCTGAAGCAAATAGACAAATATTGCGTTTTACTTGACTGGATTAAATACACAAGCATTCACATTTATCTTTGTTAATTAAAGTTTTAAAATCTTCTAACACTTCTTAAAATCTTTTCTTAACACTCCGTATAGACTAAAGACCAAAATTAGATGTCAGGACCCTGCAACAGCATAAACACGCTTTAAATCTGAACTAATGGCGCGGACAAAAATTGGAAAATAAATTGGTGCTTTACAATGAACAAACTGGATGCATCAAAGCAGCGTGGTTGCGTAATTAACTGTTCCACCATGATATCTGTATACAATTTAAAGCAACTGGCTTCCCTATAGACGTGCGTAAAACATGCGTCATAAAAACAGGATTTCAAACATCATTAATACAAAATTGAGACCCAAAAGAAGAGAAAGTCCAGACAGAATTGAGTTAAGCTGAACAAGTGCTTTTATTTATTTGAGAGAACGCTTATGGAATGGAGTGTATTATCTTTATCATTAAACGTGAGGAACAATAAACATACAACATCATTTTGGCCTCTTTGCCACAGAACGGGAAATTCTCACCACCGCCATTGTCAGACAGCAACATCAAACACTCGCACATACGCACACAATAACGCCAGAACCAAATGCTCGGGTCTATTTGGAAACCACACAGGACTCTAGCAGCTGCTGGTTTAGGCCTGTATTCCTTAAATCAATAATATTTTTCTGCTACAAAGTTGTCAATTTTTTACAGTCATTCAGTCTCCGCAGCTCCTGTGTGGCTTTCATTCATTTGCATTTCCCTTAAACTACATGGCTGTTTGTAATAGCTTGTTACTGTAGACGTTTTCACATAAGAGGGATGCAAAATTTGTTTTGTATTTTTCCAGGAAAAGTAAAAAAACAAAAAAAAAAAACGAAACAAAAACAAACAAAGGAAAAAAGCAAAAGAAATCAGCAGCTGAAATATACATTGCATTACAAACTGTTCATCCGGCTCATAAAAGACAATTTCGAGATACTTTTGGCAGGTTTTTCGTGGCAGCAGGATGACTGCAGAGACCAAGTGTGGTGGAAGAGCACAGAGAAGTCACAAAAAGCATTTGTTTTGTATGTACAGCAGCAAAACGTGTGTAACATTTAACTTGCATCAGTTTAATCTGGTTTTGCCACCAACTCTGCTGATTCCCAGAGTTAAAGATAAAAATAACATTGACCGCTTTTTGCCATAGTGGATGTGTTTTTAGACTTTACACTATGTGACAAGAGAAAGTATACAACCAGTACAAAGCATAGATACAGGTGAGCCAACCACAGATTTTTGTTGAAAACAGCCCAAAGGGAAAATTACAATTGGTAAATAAAACAAAAATTGATAAGACATGAGTAATTGTACATTTAAAGGGAGGTTAAACATCAATGACAATTAACAAAAAAAATTGTGGCTTTATGTGTTGTTAGTGGGGAAAAAGCGATGGTGGACTCCCTGGAATGGGAGTCAGTTTAGCAAGTACAAGCACAATTAAAAAAATAAAACAAAAAACAAAACAGAAAAACACAATACGCACACACACTCCACAATCCAACTTCACACACAAAAAGGCAGGACTAGCATCAACAAACAAAGGAGTATTATCAGCGCAGATGTCCTTACCGAGGGGCCTGAGCACACTAAAGAATCAAGTCCAATTTAACAAACCGCCAATCTCCAAAAGCTATTTGTTTAAACAATCATTATCAGTATGGTATTATTCCACTGATACAACAACAAATACATGGGAGTAATAAAAAGAAAAGGTGGCGCAAAAATGAACAGGGAAAAGTAAAGACCCCATAGTAAAATAACATCTATCTTTGTTTTTAAAAAAAGAAGTATAAAATTAAATAATTTTGGAGTATAAAGGCACACATCTTGCACAGTGTATACAATGAAAAACAGTTATTTAAAGCGCGGTATAGGGACTAATTAACAGCAAAGGGGACACAGAGAGAACCTGAACAGCCACTACACAGAATTTAGACCAGCAACATGCAATTTCTTTTTTTTTTTTTGACATTTTTTGTGTACATCTATAGTATGTTGTATAAATTCAAACTTCATTTAACACAGCAACATCACTCATTCAGAAATAGTGGCTCATTTTTAAATAGATTTTTTATAATGACTTAACTCCAATGTAAAAATACAAGTATGGATATAATTTTTTGAATTATCTAAACATATTATAATGGAAGCTTTTTGCATGAATAGTCAACAAAAATGTTTGTTATTTGTTTTAGTTGGTTATCGGGAATTGATACACAACATCACTCACTCACACACACACACACACACACACACACACACACACACTTACACACAAGTATATTGCATTTCCCTTGTTAAGACCGTATCAACTAATCAGGATCTTATTCGTAACATTTGGTTCCTTTTCCTCTTGTGCAAAATATACATAAAAATATATTGAACAGAAACACAAATTATTACCATATAAATTCAAAAACTGCCAAATTCAAACACAGATAAAACCACTGTTAGATGTCAACAATAACACACAAGAGACTCGAGGTTAGAGAAGATGACGGTGTTAGTAAATGACCTGCAAAGTTTTTTTTCTTTCCTCCTCCTCCTTCTCCATTTTGAACACTGACACACACACACACACACACACACACACACACACACAAACTGCCATTGCTGCGTGTGTGTTGGTACGATGCTGGAGGTAAACTTCGGCCCTGATATTACATGCATAGTCACACTATCGCCTGGTCCGTGTCGACTCGGCTCGACTCGTCTACGCGAGGCATGGCAGCGGAGACAGGATCTGAGATCAGGCTTGTAACCTACAGTACTGTGCCATAGACTTAGTGAGGTGTGAAAAATGCTGTTAACTAAGCGTGCTTTAATAAATACATACATTTATTTTATATTTTTCGTTACCAATATTTCAGGAAAGGTCTGTCATGGGCCATTGACAAAATTATTAATTTTGTGGATGTGGATCCACATTACTGTTTAGATCGAGAAGTGTTTTAAGGAATTTTTTAACATTTTGAAATTCGGACCAAAGATACTAGAGAACATTCACTAAAAAGAACAAAGCAGATTGTATACTATTGTGAAATATATAGTTAGGGTTTTGTGTCTCAATGAAAACAGCTTTTACCCCTGAACTAGAAGATCTTTAAATTTAAGTCCAGATCTGGGTAATTCTTTACTTCTGTGAATTTTTTGCTGTGAACAAAGATACACCAACTGTATCTTTGTTTGCGGACTTTCTTAAAAACCTGACTAAGACTTTTGCACAGTATTGTATTTCTAAGAGCTGAGTTTGTTTGCCTCTTTGTTGCAGCGCATGTAACAGAACAAGGACTCCTAACCCCTAACAACAAACAAAAGTGCAAATATTTTTTGATTTTATTAATAAGGTGCTGATGGCAACAGAAAGGTGAGGGCTGCTGATGATTTAATGCGATACCCGATGATGAGGATATAGCAAAGGAGTGGCGTCATTACCAAAGCCACGCAAAGCCTTCTGGGACATCTGCCACACCAACAGAACAATAGTGTAAAACTGAAAGCACATTTTTGAAAGTTTAAATGTGCACTCAAATCCCTCTTTGTCTGATGTAAACATATACATCTTTTAATAATTTGTAAAACACGGTGCAAAAATAACTGAGGTGCAGCTAGTGCTTGCAAATTAATTACAATTTGGAGAAAACATTTCTATTGAAATTGTATGTGGCAAGATTAACCCAGAGACTCAATCACAAAAAATAAATGTGTAAATAGGAAGATTTGTTTGGCTGAGCTCTTCCGGGTAGTTTTTTGGATTGGGGGACTGGCTGTTGGCCTATTGGAAGACTGCTTCCCACTCCCTGAAATTAAGCGTTTGCATTAGGTAAACGTTTTATTGTCACTCTCAAGCCACGTCTCCACAGGTGGACTCTCACTTGTGCGAAACTGCCTTAAACAACACTACAACAAACCTCCCCTGAATGTAAGGACAAATCATATACAAAACATCAAAACAATAAAATGCAGGGTGCTGGATGTTAGAAATTTATAAAAGCTATATTCCCACATGAATGGACAAAATGCAATTGTGTGTGTATATATATATATATATAAACACAATGACTTAGACACTTGCTTGTAACACCCTTATAATCCAAAGTAACATGAACAAACTCAACAGAAGACAGGTTAAATGTAAACGAATGGTGGTTTTAGCTGCAGAGTGCGGCATCCCATTGAAAGAGATCAGACAAGCACGGAGAGGCGAGTGCACATCACAGTAGCTTTTCGGCTCCTGGACAGTTCTCCTCTTCTCAGCACCTCACTCCCTGCTTGTCCACTCTTCCGCATGTGCCACTGTGCCTTGTGACGACCCTCAAGGCTATGAAAGGATAGTGGTGATGAAATCGTAAAACCTCTTGGAGTACTGCTCTGGGTTCACTGTGGAAATCTCCGCTCCGGCCTGTAGAGGGAGACAGCCACAGGTATCAAGCAAGGGTTCAGTCTCACATTTTACTTTTGTCTGGAAATACCTTGCATGTGTATTTGTTCATCACACAAGTCACAAGCCATTTTTACGTAAAGTTAATATTCTCTACCCAACCTAAAATATGTTTGAGTATTGGAGCCTTGTAGAGCAATGGTAGTAAAATCTGGCACCAACATCACTGTAAAAGTGTCTAAAATCCATATTGTGTGTGATAATAAAGTTCTCAAAATAATTTTATATAGTTGGTGAAGATCTATAGCTCCCCCTAGAGTTCCTAAGATACAACTGAGAGAAAAGATTTACATGAATGAAGTAGGCATTTTTAGGCTTGTTTGGTCTCAAACATTTACATTTTAATTTAGACTTCAACTACCAACACTTTATTTAATACTCCTCTGAAATCTGCTAACCAAAGGCACTCGAGTTTTCTAAAAAAAGTATAGAACCAACACTTTTATCTTCAAGAAGATCTTGTTGAAACTTTTGAATTAGCTTCAACAAGTTCATTGCTATATTTTCAATAAGACACACACGGCAGCTTTTTGTTGCTTACCCCATGTTTGACAGTCTTTGCAGCATGAGCAGCTTTCTTCTTGGCATCATAATGTTGTAGTATATCTATAATAGCCATGAAATAAATCTCCTTCCTGGGAGCACCTGCAAAACAAAGTGATTATTGGGTTTTGTCCAGGAGGGGGAGCTCTTAGCACTAGTACAAACTTGTATGTTACATTGCAACTCACTATCATTGCTTTTGATGGCGTAAACATCTATGGCCGGATCAAACTCTCCTGGAGACAAGGGCTTGGTGCTGTCCAGGGTGTTGCTGGGACTGTCAGGGGGTGTCCCAATTCCACCTCCATCACTCTCTCCCTCCTCTTCAGCCTCGTTGTCCTCACTCTCCACCTCTTCTTGCTCAGCTCGTTCCACATCATGGATCCCCACCAGCAGGCTGTAGTCCATGAGTTTAAGCTGAGCAAGGAACTGGATTGGACAAAGAAGAGATGAAGTGAGCAAATGTACAAAACAAACTGCACCCATGACATTGAGCAGATGATTGCACCCCTTACCTCCACATCCTTTCTTAGCTTCTCCAGGAACATTTTCTTGTTTTCTCCATCAATGTAGATTTTCTGACCATCGTTGATGAAGTCATTGTCCTTGAAGGTGGGCAGCTCCTTTGCCTGCCCATTAGTGTAGAAAATTAGTAGCCAGATAAACAACATTTAACACCACACATCTAGAGTGGTCAAACCTGCAAGGCTATGTACACAGTGCTGGGGCAAAAAAGTGATGCTGCCCAATTTGAGTAGCAGCATAACTGTTTTACCCCAAAATACAACAGTATCCTATGAAAGCTTTACCATATTAAACTTATCCAATCAGTACACAAGAAGCATTAAAAGGGTATTTCAAAATGCAACTGTGTATTGTGTCAATATGTTTAATGTCTTACCCAGACAAATCAGCATGTTGAAACACCCTATTTGCATAAGTAAGACCTCTTACCTGTGGTTAGACAAGCCTGCCTCGACCAAATACAATATGAAGTAAATTATTGCTCAAAGGAATTGGCCAATAAAATACAAGCTTTAGTCCAAACCCAGGGCTGGCCTTTTTGTGTTCACTGTAGTGTACAAATCATGCAGCATGCTCACTCCAATGTAAAGATCCATCCGGTGCATCTTGCAATATGATTTATCTATTGCCACTGCGGCTATGTGATACTTACTTAATCAGTCAGCAAGATAATGCCCATACTAGACTGAGTTTAATGAAATGTAGTGCAAGCAGTCAAAGACATGGGCCAAAAGCCATTATACCGAGGTACTGCAGATCTTTTTCTGCTGTTTATTGAATGCATCTGATAGATCTATACACTTAGTGTCGTGGCAAGAAAAACATAAAATGTAAAGATATGAAACCTTTTTATGCTTTGAGCTGGATTCCAAAAAGCATCATTGTTGATCATAATTAAATATTTTGGACAAAGTTAACTGTCACAGTTCTTAGAAGATGCTTTTTGAAACCAGTAGTTACCATTACGTAGACTACTGTTAGTGCTAAAGCTCTATAGCATATCTTTATCTCACTACTAGGCTTAAACTCAAAAGTTAAAATTTTATTGTATTTTGTTAAAGTGCATAGTTGCTGTACCACTACCATGGGACAGCCTATAGGAGAAATGTTACATGAGGCGGGACGATGCCTAGTATCAGGTCACTGAGGAACGAGAGGGAATGAGGTAACAGGGCAGCACTTTAGCTACTACAGCGTGTCCATGGCAGCAGGAGTCAAGCAACGACATACAACAGCACTTCGTAGCATGAGCTGACACCACACACACACAACATCTGACATAAAACATCTGAGCACATATAGAAACAGACATAGATCTCCAACTGTCAATAATATGGGATGAGCATTTATTTCAAACAAAGAGCAACACAAAAATAAATGCAACCCTGTCAACATTTAACAGCACAACACAGGCCTTTCACCTGTGCCAACATCTCTGTCACACACCAATCCACATTTATCTCTTCTTTACACACCATACATCTGAGTCTTTTAAACTGCTCCTTAACTCCTGGGACTAAATTCAGCCATGTATAGTCAGTAGGCCTAGTATACTCCTCTATTACAGATGCAATGAAATGGGTTCAGTAATAGAAACATGTAAAGATATCAAGTGTGTCACTTGTGTGACAAGTGACCTTCTGAGAAAAAAAAGTAAACTTTTTCTGGTAGTTTGCAGGCAGCAAGCTTAGTCTTTGATAGTTTAAGTTGGGTATGCCTTCTTGTTTGGGGAAAAAAGCCATGCAGGGTTAGTGATTTGCCCTCCACAGAAGATGTTATACTCTTCACATGACTGTCTTTGATTTTGTTCTATGAACTATTTAGTAGCCAACCTGACAAGCTCAGTAAAACTGTGACTTTTTATTAATGAAAAGTATGCAAAATGTGGACTGTAAATAACAGTGCATCACCTTTTGTGAGATGTGAAAAGAAAATGATCTGCTGTACAGAAATAAAATGAATAGGTTTAATAGATCATGCCTGGTATATGAGCCCTGGTTTCTTACATCTCTTACGTGTTTCATGGCGCAGTAAAAGCGCGTGGCAATCCGCAGTGTTTGCAGCCTTTGCTGAACGTTACCAGATTTGGGCCGCGGGGGCACATCCTCTGGTGGGGGCGGCTGCTAGAAGAGGAGGAGTTAGGGAGGGACGGCGGGAAAAGAGGAGAGGAGAAAAGAGAGGTAGGCAGTTGGAAGTAAAGGCAAACTGTTGTAATTGTAAATGTATACAGTCTTAAATGTTAGAGGGGAAGACCAGCATTTATATGGATTTTTAAAGTAATTTGCTTGTGTATAGACACAAAAAATGTTTAATAGGTCCAGTCAACAAATACAACAACAGTGACTTGTCTGAGCTGTATTTGCTGTCTGAGTATTACATAATATGAACGGGCAAGGTAGACATTTTTCATCATTAATTTTGGGGTGTGGTTTCATGCATTATCTTCTTATAGAGAAAAAATAGATTTAATCTAAGGCAAACAGGAGCTGGAACAAAGGAAAAGAGGGTACACAATTATTTGTGCTCTAGGTCAAAGAAAGGCCAAAGTATATCTCAATTTAATGGGAGGGTCTGATACTGTGTCTAGAAAGCATCCAATACTAAAAAGTAAAGTGTTAGTTACATACTACCAAAGCGCCAAGGCATCACATCCAGCCATACTGACAAATTCTAGTCATTAGAAAACATTTGACAGCAAAACAATAACCGTAATAGAGAAAATAAACCTAAAACTGAGTATCATTTGGGCTTTAGTTATGATCTGAGAAGCCACTGTCAGGAATCAACAGCCGCTCCGATCGACAAATCACAGAGACAACAGCTGAATCAAAAATATTTGGGGTGTAAAAACTAAATACACATGTTGAATGTAGGTCGAACAGAACAATAATATGCAAGTGAAGGAGCTGGAGTTGATACAGATCAGAATATTGACCTAAAAGATACAGATAAAACATTATATAACATGCAGGTGCATGCATGAGAGGGATATGGTCATGCAGTCAGGGAGGAACTTTGTGATTTTTGTTTGTGTAAAACTGTTTTATAACTGTGCTTTCTAGGTGCACCTCACTTCATTCTGACAATCACCCCAGTAGTATTTCAAATTATACCTACTACATAAAACGAAATTCAATCACCTTTCTCTATAAATAAGCCATGGCTTTGAGCAAAGGCAAAAATGTGAGTATTTAATACCTATTATAATGCAATTGAATAACACAGTATTTCAAATGTATTGCTGATAACGCAGAATAACATCATCATTATACAAAAATATTTACTATGTAATGGTCATGTAACGGGTCTGTACAGGTTTAGAGTTTAACCAAAAGCTGAGCCGCTGTCAGAAAGAGGTCACACAGTCGGCTCACATGTGTGTTAAATCCTCTTCTGCTTTGATTTTCCACTGATCTGCTTTAATCCCAATAATGTTTAGTTTCTTCTACCATTTATAGTAGTATATATTTAGCCTAGAGATCTCTAAGTCTTCATGCCCCACTGCAAGGTGCCCCACAAATTAAGCCTCCTTGAACCTGCTGAAAGGCACTCTAGGTCAAAGAGGACACTCACATATATACCTTCTTCACAGTCAAACCTCCACACATGGTCATGTGGACACTTGCAGAAAAACTCACTTTGGAAAATCAATGTATCACCTATCACCAAAACTGCTGAGGCACCATGTTCACAAGACACCACTCCAAAGTAGCATCATTCAACAGTTTTAAAAATATATGTATTCTCATTTTGAGAATGGATGTTTTACAGAGGACAATGAATTAGACACTGTCCCAGCAGCCAAAAACAGCCCATACATAATCACAAACAGACATTTCCCTCAACATTAAACATAAAAATCTTTCACCCACATGCACACCAACACAGGAACACAGAAACACTCAACATAGAGGGACATTTGTGACCATATCTGATTAAAAACAGCTCCACATACAACCTCACATCACTCTCAGTCAAACAGCAAGCAGGAACTAACGGGACAGCTGAAGCAAGGTTAGAGGGGATGGAGCAAATTAAGAGACTGAAATAGCGTGCAGGAGCTGGAAGGGAATGAGGTGATGAAGTAGGTGCTAAATGAAAGAGATGGACACTTGCTACTGTCATCCGACCCAATGGGAAACATAATTGTGTTAGAGAGTTTGGGTGGCGACAGTAAGCTCTATGGATTATTTAAACAACTGGACACAGTTTGTTCTTTCTCTCATTCTCTATAACCCCAATGAAGTTATCTGTAACCATTGTTAAACCTAATAAAAATGTTTGATGTGGGAGAATATATCATTACATATAATCAAGGTGAAACTTGTTTTAGTAAAGCAACACTTGTGGTACGTTTTTGAGTGAGCTAGAAGTATATTAACTGACTGTATAAACCATTTATTATTTTATAATCATTAACATTAACATTATCATAACTGTATATTATAGCTTGATGTTTTTTTCCATAAGATGTCTCACTTAATTTTCAGTTATTTTTGTTATAGGTTTTGAAACTGAAGAAGTTCTATCTATAATGCGCCTTAGACCCTTAAACTCTGCAGTTAACTGTACCTTCTCCTTGTCGCTGGCCTCTCTTGCCACAGTGGAACCCTAAAGAAAAACAAAAACATCATTCATAGTCATCCAATGTCTTCCTACGTACCTGTAAACTCAGTTTTTATCTGGAATTTGTTGTTAAAGTGCTAAACAATTAAAAGCTAAGATCTACTTTCAACAAATGTTTATCGTACCGGTAATAAAATAATTCAATTAAATGTACAATTACATTAGTGTTTGTTTTGACTCCTACCTTAAGGTCATATTTTTTGTAGACAGAAAGGCGATTTGAGAAGACATTTCGTGTCACAATCATGTAGGTTTCATCTCCATCTACAGTAATCCTGTACATCCCAAGAAACTGAGGCAGCAGTGTGTTGCCATGGCATTCAACAATAAACTACAAAAGAGCAACAGATGGGAAAAATGAATTCACTGCATTTTAATGATATTTGAAGTATTAAACCATAGACTAAGCACATGCTAACATACTGGCCATAAGTGCTGTTCTATGCATTTGTAATGGGCATGGTCTGACATAATAAAACAGTGGCGTGTCACCTGGTGGTACTTCTTAAGGATGTTGTGCATCTCTGCCACATCCTCGCTGCTGATGGTCTTTATGACATAGCGTTTGTCATAAGACATGTGAAAGCGGGCCCCACTTCGTCCCTGGGCCTCACTGTTCAAGGGGGCACTGCGGGTCAAAGAGTTCTGCAGATGCACAAAGCAAAAAAAAAAAAAAAAAAATATACAGTCATGTTTAGGAAGGAAGTGAAGCACAAGATGATTAACAAGTTGGACAGTCTATCTTCTGCTTTTTGCACCACTCAAATGTCTTCTGAAGGAATTTACTTGGTTTCATACAACTTTTCCATTTAGGTTAATTTTGTAACTTCACCAAATCAATAAAGACATAGTTGTGACTTTAACTAAAAACCAAAATGTTGTAGATAAATAGATGATGATTAAACATTTAAATTACATATGAACACAGCAATGGCTAGTCCTCCAACACAAAGCATACATTCTTGTCAAAGTCCAACTACCTTCTGCTCCTCAGTCTAAACATATGGGGATATGACCTTATGCCTGAAGTGTGTCCAGACCTGCACACAGACACAAACAGCTGCTGCCCAGACTTTGAGCTAAAGTAACATGACCCATAGCCTTGGCTCAATGCCTCATTCTCAAGGAATTCCTGATGTCCTCTGCCCTCTGCTCCTCTCTTTGTCTTAGTATCAATACTACTTGTGTGTGGGCTTTGAAGCTCTGCATCTTACAAAAAAAAAAAACAAAACAAGTTTCTACCTATAGTTCACAGCACTAGCAGTCTGTGATAACGTATTAAGTTAAGCAGATGTAAAAATTCTCCATCTTTTTTCTCTTGGATGTTGATTTTATAAGGATAACTAGCTTAAACACTTTTATTTCAGTTATAATGCGACAACACTTGAATAAGACTTATTAGGTAGCAAGTCAATCTAAGTAAGCTTATTAAAAAGAAAGGGAATACTAAGGCATGCCTTTGTACTGGCCACTGTCTTAGCACCACCAACTGCCCACTGACTGCAGCCAGGCGTACCCCAATGTAAACATGTGAGCAGGACAGCTGCACTGAGCCGGGACGCCATGACCTCCAAATACTGCCAACTCACTGCCCGCGCTGGGAACAGGGATTTAGAATAAATGAATGGAAACTAAGAAAAGAGGGGAGCGGGCTGCAAAACACACCGCCAATAGAGTGACCTTATGTACAGTGGCTTAGAATGTGAAATTATTTCTTATCATTGTTTAAGTGATGTGTGCATACCGAGAAATCCTGATCATCAATGCCAAACCTCTCTCTGAGGTTGCGAAACACCAGAGGGCAGTACTCCTTGAACTTGAAATGGCTGGGCATATTCTCCCTGTTTGAAGTTAAAAAACAATAAACATGTACAGCACTGAAAAAACATATGCACCAAGCATAACATTATGCCCACTAATGGGTGAAGTGATTAACACAGATCATGTCTTCATTGTGGTGGGACAGTATAAGGCAGGATGTGAATATTTTTCCCTTAAGGCTAATGTATTAGAAGCAGGAAAAATGGGCAAGCATAAGGATTTGACTGAATTTGACAAAGACCTGTTACAGCTAGATGACTTTGTCAGAGCATTTCCAAAACGGCAGCTCTCGTGGATATCTATTTATTGTCAGTATCTATCAAAAGTGGTCCAAGAAAGGAACAAAGATGAGCCAGCGACACGTTATGCACGTGGGACGCAAAGGCTGGCCTGTGGGGTCTGATCCAACAGACGAACTACTGTAGCTCAGTTTGGTGAAGAGGTTAATGCTGGTTCTGATAGTAAGGTGTCACACTGCATCACAATTTGTTGCTTATGGGGCTGCATATTAGATCATAACACATAACATTCTGACCACCAATATTGGGTATATACTTTAAAAAAAAGGAACTTACTTGTTAAAAAGGTGGTTGTCCACTTTAATCTTTGAATAGGCCTTGAAGTCATCTGGCATAAGCATAATAGGAATCTGAACATGGCTCAATTCATTTATCTGTGAGGAAAAAAAGAGAAGAAATGTTTAAGACATTTTTTTTTTTTAAAGGGATTTTTTAAAAGTATAATGACACCAGGTGAGGTTTAAAATGTTTAGTTTTACTGCACCTATAAACAAGAAAATATCCATCTCTATATAAACCTTGTACAATGATTAATCCATTTGGCTGTGTTCACCTCAGGTAAACTGCTGAGACTGTAGTTTTGTAGCTCTTCAAGCATCACTCTGTTGTTTTACACAGAGCAGACGTTTGCTGTGAGTCACCCACGGCCTGACACAAACGATTGTGATTTTGTCTTTGTGTGTTTGTTGTTGTTCTGCCCTGGCAGGTTGCATGAATCTATTAATAGCCCTGTATTTGACTAAGAACAATAGCAAGTAGCTGTAATGAATAATATTTATGAGATCTAAAAGAGCACAAAAAGAGAGTGACATCAGCAAACTGTTTATTAAAATAGTGGACACTGACTAATTAAGTGATAAAAAGTTAAACAATCAGACAGGAATTTCCACTTTAATATGACATTAAGGCATAACAACATCTGCGTTAATAATTTATGTTGTCTACCATCTTGAAAAGCAAATGCACTTCTCAAGATGATTGCTCGCCTTGAGAAATCCTGTTGTTTTTATTTTGGAAAACACAAATTTCAGTTTCTTTTTCCTTTTAATTGGACAATTCAAATATGCACAAAAACCATATGTACACACTATCTGCTAAATGTAGCACAAAAAGAGAGGAAAGCAGGTCAGTAGCAGCTGCAGAAAATGCAAGTCCACAGATCTGAGCACATTTCAGTGCAACGCTGCGACAGGCATTGACGTCACAGTGATGCTATGGCACAGATGCATGCTGGGTAACCAGAGAGGAGATGTCACCTCATTAACAAAGCTAGGTTTCACACAAGGCTAGACACAATGCCTCATCTTTTCAAGCACACAAACTCTGCAGCGTTGTGAAGTTAATTCATTGAGTCACCTCAGGCAACAGCAGGGATACAAACACGCAAGGACTATCAAAGTGAATGTCTGTTTTAAGCAAAGTAAAATATGAAATGGACACAGTGCAAACTTTCCTATTTTGCGGTCTTTATTTTTAGAGCAAGACTCATACTACCATGATTAAGTCTAAACATTTACAGTGGTGGCCAAAATTATTACAACATTTGGCATATTTATTTCCAAGGACTTATTTTCCAAGAACATTGACCCTAAACATTCTTCTAACTATTGCCAGAACTACCTGCGACAGAAAAAATCTCCAGAAACATCGACAATGACAGACTGGCCCGCTCTGGATCTCATCCCTATTGAGCAAATTTGGGGCAAGCTGGGACATAAACTGACAGATCTAGTGTACATTCAAAGAAAAGCTGGTGGCTCGTCATAGTCTAATTTTGTCCCCCCGGTCTAAAACTGAACTTAAAAACTTTTCCCAATAAATACATAGAACATAGTGTATACTGATGCTACATATATATAAATTATTTAAATAAACGTATAACTTATAAATATTTAAACTGTAGATATTAAAAAGATATATAATGCAGTGTTTACTGGAATATTTGTGATACCAATATTAATTAGAGTTTTCTAAAATTCAAAGCAGCGGATAGCTGGGGCCAATATGTGGCAGATTTTCTTAAGTTTATGGAAAGAATTTAATATAATATAAACAATATAAAATTGTTCTAGTAATGCTTATTAAAATGCAAACATGTTTTAAGACTGTCACAGTGAGAACAGTTAAAGATGAGTTTTTGAGAAAATCAACAAGGCAATCTCAATCAAACTTGCAAAAACTTGTGCTTAGAGTTTGGAGAGAGCTACACAATGCATTTAGAATTTTTGTTCTACGAGGTTCTTTGCCAAAGAAATTAGCAAAATCTTTTTATTGCCATTTTGAGCTTTTCAGGCCGAGATAAAATGATTTTGAATATTTCCTATGACCTGCAGTGTAAGATGCCCAAACTGCTACAAGATGGTTGGGGAAGCTGGAGCCCTTCAGTCACATTATTGCCTGAATCAAAATTCGAAGAATTGTCCGACTGCCGACTGACTAAAAAATGCAATAATATTAAAAAAATTAAATAAAAAATGCCTTGCTGTGAAATGATATAAAAATTTCCCCCCATAAACTCATAAAATAAATGGGTAGGAAACCCTGCAATAGTATTGCAGTTCTCAGGAAATACAATGACACTATGCCAAATAGATGTTCTGCTGTAATTGCTGCAGTAATTGGACACACCAAATACTGAAGTTAAAAGTGGATAAAAACTGAAGAAGTCACTACATCTGATATTTGTTGTGGTCAGAGCAACCATCTGAATGTTTCATAAACATTATCGAATTGAGGCAAATGGTAAATTTTTTAGATTTGTCAGATGTTTTGGTTACCACTGTATATTTGTTGTTTGCACATTTATTTTTTTGCTTAATCAGCCAATATGTCTTTTCTATATCAGTCACAGACAATTTTCGTACCACCACTTCCTGTTTGTCTCCATGGTGACATAGACTAGTTTTCCGGCCCGTAGTGAGGAAAGTGTGTGCTGTGGCTTCTATTGGGCAGGAAATTGTTGAGGAGAGTCTGCACAGTCAGCAGCGTGGCATAATATTATCTCAGAACAAGATACAGACAGATGACTGGTTGTAGCCACTGACAGCTCACTTACACCAGACTGGAGTAATGTATAGTTTGACAGGCACTGACAGTATCTAAACAGGAAGAAATGTAAGCGTATGGGACATCAGGTGGATTCATTGTCCTCCTGGGTTTGACTCCTGGTCTTCCACAATAATTCCTCAATATTTTGAATTGACTAGACATGAACATTTTGGGGAAGGGCTCAATGACACAAAACCACTAACCCATGTTAATTGCACATCTCTAAACCCACTGACCACACCGTGTCTGAACTTATGAGTGATATTTACACAATGCAACATAACTATACCCAATACTCACACACCCTTTTAAAGACTTGGGCCATTTGATAAAAAAAATAAAAATAATAATAAATAATAATAATAAAAAAATGAAAAAAAAAATGCATTAGTTTTATACAGCACTTTTCTAGGTACTCAAAGTTGCTTTACAATTTGATGTATTATTCTTTCACTCCTCAGTCACACTCTGTGGTGGTGAGCTACGTCTGCAACCACAGCTGCCCCGGGGCAAACTGACGGAAGAGTGGCTGCCATTTTGCTATTTTAACCCTAATCCTACAGCCCCTCTGACCACCACCAAACACAGTCATGCCGACACATTCATACCACCAAGGTGGGTGAAGTTTCTTGCTCAAGGCCACAACGACAGTCTGCATTGCCAGTAGAGGGGATCAAACCGCCAACATGTGGGTTAGTGGGCCAGCGTCTCTACCAAGTGAGCTACTGCCGCTCATGGACATGAAGCCCCAAAGGTCACATATTCTTATATTTGTTCAAACCAACTGCACTTGACCTTTAGCAGAAATGCTATATTATTTTCCTAACCTTGAACACATTCAAGGGCCATTTATCATGCAACAATATGCACAGAGTCAGCTAAAGCCTGACCTGAATCCCTTAAAGGGTCATATGAGTAACACAATGATTTGTTTGGCTATAATGAGACGTATTTTCAAAATGGGGAAACAGAATGGAGAGTATAGAAGTCCTGCCAAATCGAAGAGATGTATTGATAAAAAAGAAAGTTGCATTCAGCGGATGAGGCAGGATATTCGACTTCCAAATGCCAGGTGGATGTTTGGTGTAATGTAATTTTGAAGAGGACCTCTCAGCTAAAGTGTCAGGACTAGCTCTTATTGTGCTACTTATGTTTAGACACTGCACCAAGGGGTCAGCTATAATAAGGACACACCAATAATAAAAGTAGAGGGTGAGCAAAGACAGGCTAGGAAATAAAGAAAAGAGTCCTGAAGAATTCAATTTATTATGAATAATCTACAAAGTACACTTATTGTATGGTGAGTGGATGCTTACTTTTACATTAGAACAATAAAATAAATAAATAATTGGTTAACTCCCAGAGAGAAAACAAAACTTGAATGTGGTGTGACTCAGAGATGGAATGCCTAAAAATCAACCTAAATTAGGACTGACAGGTAGGTATATTATGGACAAGAAGATGAAAGATCTTTCTGTTTGGATTTCTTCAAGTGTTTTTCAATATATGACTCCATCTTACATTAAAATCCAATAAATTATTCAGCAACACTACTACATGCCTGTTAGCTCTAAGGAGTTTATTTCTGCAAAGCCTTAAAAATTGTGTGTCTTAGATCATCTTTACACTTCCACCTAGTACACTGGACATCCCATTGTGAGTACAAAAAGGTATTTTAAAAGGTGTGCACACTACTATAAATATACTTCCACTATCCAGTCAGCATAGTACTCACCAATATTGTGTAATAATTATACATGACATATTTGTCATTTGTGTGGTTATAATAAAAGTAAAGATGTAGTGGCCACAGCTACGTGACTACTGCACACAATACTGAAACCTAAATGATAAATTACAATTGTTTATTTGTCAAGATATAAATTATAGTTTTCAAAAGCAGGCTTCTTGTAAAGGAAGGCCAGCTATTAAAGGATACGGTAGCTCAGACTGACTGAACAACAAACAGGCTTATGGTATATGACCTGCAGAGTCAAGCTGCTCAACAACATGTTCACCTGCACCGGGAGGGAGCAGCGATGGCTGTGTTGGATCCACAATCCACAATCCTTCACCTAGAAGTCATTACATATTAACTGTTGTTCTATCTTAAGGATATTTATAGACTGCTCCTCTTAGGAAGTCCATAAACCAGACACTGCTCTAAGTCAGACAGACATACGGTTAAAGACAGGGAATATGCAAGATACAAGGAAGAAGGACCAGACAGCATAAGCAGAATCACTGAATGAAGCGACAGGATGGATGAGTGCAATGCCATATTTGACTTTTCTCTATTGGCTTGATTCGCCATAGCAGCGAGCAACAGCCAACATACTGGGAGGGAGAGCATCAGAAGCTGTTGACAATATAAAACAATGGCCAGCAAATGCAATATTGATTGAGAAAGAAAACATTGTGACAGACATTTCTCCTCCAATAGTGCAATCAGATACCACAGGGCAAGAATAGACAAGCCAGGACTACATTCTGTTCCTATGAATTTTCAGCTGTACATATTCTCATTGGCTTAACAAAACTGGATCAAATAACACATATACATTTAACACATTTTTAATCTCTAATAAACTCCAAAAGTACTAAGTAACACCAGTGGTTTGTGGATATTTTGTCAGTGAATAGTTTTACATTGTTTTAACAGAGAGAGGTGCACTCATCATGACCTGTTGAAGGTATAGAGGACACTGAAAGCACAGTGAATTTACTAGAAAAATCTACTCTTGGAAAGCTTAATAACTGCTTTATGTGCTAGAAACAATAACACTTTCAACACTTTTATCATACCAGTAAAAGTGTAGCTTTGTCAGACGCTCGCAAAACTGCTCTCATTTATGATTTGAATGCTTCACTTTTCACCAAAGGAAAATGCAAATGAGCTGAGGTTACTGAAGTGAGTAACCAAAAAACACATACTGTAGTCAACACTGAAACATCACCAAGACCAACTGAATGGGCTTCAAAAATTTGTAACAGATGTTTTTGCATCATTATATGGAAAAGATAACTGGCTTTGCAGAGGAAAAGTCAGACAAACAGCCTGCTGCCTTCGCTGCTGCATTCTTTAGCTAACCCCCCATTCACTCCTTCAGAGTCCTGTTATTTACAACAGGCACTGTTGTAGCTTTGGACTTTCTGAACTCTACTGCAACCTTCACATCTTTTATTGTCCAGGATCGGCTCAATTTAGAAACTGGACATGAAATGTCATGCTATTGTAGCCAAGAGTATCAGTCTGTACAAATTAACAGAGAAAGTAGCCTAAAGCAACAGAAATGCACTGTGGGCCAGGGTTGTGCAACTCAAGAGAAGTGTTTGAACATGTAGATTATGAAGATTAGAGCAAGATGTGATGGGTGCAAGATGACTTAAGGACTAATTATATTCTACTTTAATCTTAGAGTCAAATGCTTTTACATACTAGCAGCATCACAGTGAAAATTCTAATTCTAATTATTACTCAAGTTTAAGTTTTAAGTTTAAGTTTAGAAAACAACACTGCTAACTAATTCTTGGTCAGAGATGAATTATTAATAATCTTGACAAAATCAGTAATATGCAATGAAGAAATATAAAAATGAAATTAAGCCAGTACCAATTTGGAGTACTTTCATGTGGGTGGATGACTAGGCTCCATCTGACCAAAATAAAAATGTGAATTAAGAGCTCATAAATCAGGCTTATGAGTCAAGAGCCTACAATTAGTTTGTATTATGAGGTATTTTTACACAAAATATCTAAAATTTATAAGTATTGTTTTTAGTTATGTTTAGTAAAACCTAATCTCTCTGCAGTATGGTTTGGTTAGGCATGGCCTATTTTTAGACAGTACATGCAATGCTACAAGTAGACTTTGTGTCTTCCCAAAGAGTGTTCTCTCACTTTCATTTCATAAGATGACCACAGTCCCAGTGCAAATACTTAGCACAGGAAAGGAAAACAGTGCAGAGATAAGCCTTCTTGCATGGGAAGATGTGCTCTCTCATGACATAGAGCCCTTGGAGCTTATCCTACATGTGCACAACAGGAAACTATAGAGCACGGTTTCTGCTGCTCAGCACAACACACACAGGTCCAAATCACGCAATAGTTACATTATGCAAATTGGGATTGGAACGCAAACATAGAGGTGATAAAAGTGTAGCAGAGATTCACACAACTGGAGCTTTTTTTTTTTGTTGGTAGAATGGTAGTGTCAGCCTCTGTACAGTTGTCATTTCTGATCTGTCAACCATCTGCAATACTAAAAAGCTGGACGTTTACAGACACTGGGGCTTAATGTAGTACATTATAATGATGGAGATTGTATAATCATACAGGTATTAAAGGTGATGGCTTACCGAGTGGTTGACTCCCCACATAAGCACGCTGAGTAGAGGGTCGCTGGAGCGGAAGAGCTTCACTTTCTGAGCAACGAAGTGTTTTTTCTTGGTCTTCGTTTTGCTGGCAATATTTGCTGCAATGCTGCTCGCCGAGGCCATTATTACAGAAGACAGTAACTGCACTCAATGTAATAACCAAGACAGAGTATTTCTCCAAAGCTGGCATACACTGGCCACCGTTCACGACTCCGTTATTACAAGAAGCATTTAGCCTTCACGCAATTTGAGTGCCCCAGATATTTTCTTCATTCAGGCTTTATCGTGTGGGCCAGGCACGACTGTAAATGATGTGAGAATAGTTTTAAGCTAACACTGCTGTTCACCCTCGCCTGGCAGTCTGCCACTTCTCTCAGACCACATCATAAGTCACTTCTCTTCCTTCCTCGCCACGGCTGGACTCACTGAGCTGGCGTTAGCTTTAGCAACATAGCTAACAACGATAATGTTTTAAAATGGCTCAGGCTGGTAGTATTGGTTGTGTGTGAAGATAGTTTGCTTGTAAAAGCAAAGAGGGTTGTGAATTTTCATTAAAAGCTCACAGGTTTAGTTTAAATAACTAACACAATTATGATGCACAGTGGAAAGCGACTTCTATCCAGCAGCTAACCGTGAGTCCTCCCGACCTTCGCTAGCCGTCAGCTAACTCCGCCGCACAAAGCAGACACGGGCTCCGTTCAGCAGCTAGCCTCCGATAGCATTAAAGCTAGCTCACAGTTAGCAGCTTACAACTAGCAAGCGACTCCTCCTACGCGTTGTCCTCAGTCCGTAGAGATGACTGGCTGTCCTGTCATGTCCCGGTTAAAGCACGGAGGATATGAAGAGCCGTGGGAGCAGCGGGTGGTCAGCTCCGTCACTCTGTGGCTGGAGCGCCAGGGCTCATGTGTGCCGCTGTCACTGACAGCTCAACGGAGGGGAGGCGACAGCCTGCGCTGATTCGCTGCACCCCTCCCTCTGCGGGGCGTATGCTCCCTCTCCGAGCGCTTTAATTAGGACACATGAGCCCCCTTAAGCCTCAGTATATCTGTATTTAATTATATATATCAGAGCTTTATTTACCGCATATGTTAATAAAAAATATACAATTTATCTCTAAAGTGCATTAGAGAGAAAGAAAACACTGTAACTAAACTCATAAGTTAATTGATTCTGGCTAAATTATCTCAAACTCACAGGCTTAAGGTGGAAGAAAGTGTCACAAAAACAAAATTGCCAAAAAGGAACGAATTACAAGTTGTAAAAATGTAAAATATCATATGTGCATAATTTGTATTTGTATTTGCAGCCCAGGGAAGAGCAATAGGCTACAATCATTAAACTTTTAAAATTTGTTGTATTATAAAGCCATTCATGACCATAAAACAGTAAGTAGAGTAATGATGACAGTGTTTCATTGAGCAGAATGATGTCTTTACATCAGCAGAGGTCATTTGGTTTTCTGGTGCACAGTGCGCTCTCTCCAATGCCACATTTCTGGGTTAGTGCCTAGTAGCTGGCTTCACAGACAGTGATGATGGTGTGAGGTTTATTTCTTTTATCACTCTGTCTTCACGGCAGCGCATGGTGTTCATAGCACAGTGTTCACGGAGCTATGCATAGAACAATCGGCAGGATGTTTTATCTTCGCAAAAATATAATGTCATAAAGAACCTAATAAAAATGTCAGAGAAAGGTCCTAGAGAGGACTTAACGTTGGTACGCGGAGGAGCGTTGCCCAGCAACGTGGCGTGGGTATACAAAGTTAGCTAAAGCTATCTCAGTGCGTTAGCTTCCCCTTTGCTATCTCAAAACTTACCAAAACTGAGCTATTTATTTGTAAAGCATTTATTTTAGAGAAAGACAAAAAGGACGTAGTTTACAACAGACAACAAGCGTTATGTATTTTAGAAGCCATGTGTAGCTATAGACTATACAGGTTTTGTCTGCGGTCAGTTTAACAAGCTAATTAACGTTAGCTAACTAACCAGGTTACCGTTTTTTCTTCTAACGTTAGCTGGTCTTCTTTTATGCATACTCTGTCTTTGACAAATAGTCATTTTATTATTACGTGTTTATTATTACTTAGAGCTAGGTCACGCAATGGGTAAGAAAGGTAAAAAAGACAGCCTAACTCCATTAAGAGAATCGGTGAGTGATTTAATTTAACGTTACTCTGCTAACGTTACTATTGTTGTTATTAATTTTAGCTGCTATTGTTTATTTTTTAAGTGGTTCCAAAAGTATATTGTTTTTTATATGTTATAACATGACAGAGACTCTTGTTTTATGTAGCAATTGCCATTTTTACGAACACCTGTGAATTTTTTTTCCCAGGGACGAAGAATCAGTTTATTCTTATTAGGCAATGTTTTATTTCTTCTGCACAGTTCGATCCACTGCTTGTTGAGGGCAAAACCCCAGCGACTGTGGTTCTTCTCCTGAGCTCTCCTGAAGAGGACATCCTTATAAAAGCTTGTGAAGCGATTCATGCATTTGCTGAGAGAGGTAACTTAGGATTTACTTGACACGTTTTATTTTTTTTTAACTTTTTTAGTCCAAATATAACCTTGTTGTTAAAAGCTGAGGGCTTTTACATTTTGCTCACTGTCTCCATCTGTTGTCAGGAGATGAAAACAAGGTCTCCCTTCTGGGACTTGGGGCCTTGGAACCTCTCTGTCAACTCATCAATCATAGCAATAAGCTGGTCAGACGCAACGCCTTCATGGCCCTGGGCATAATGTCCACCCACGGTGTGTGAGGAACATATGTCATCTATGAACGCTAATTTACAGACAAGCAGTTTTCTCAGTTTTACCTCTCTGAGACATTGAGTGCTTAATCCGTCTTTGTTTTCATTGAAAGCTGAAGTAAAAAATGCCTTGAAGGAATTTCATGTAATTCCATCAATTATTGACAAGCTCTCCCCTAATGGTGAGTTATAGTCTATTGCTTTAAATTAAATCTAGACTAAATGTAATTTCAGTCTTGTTTAGCCACAGAAATTTACCTAATCTTTATATCCACATGTGTTTTACTTTTCAGAAGATACAGTTGTTCATGAGTTTGGAACCCTATGTTTGGCTTCATTGTCAGGGGATTTTGTCAGTAAAGCCCAGATCTTTGATATCAATGGTTTGCCTCCAGTGATTCAGCTTCTCTCCAGTCATGATCCAGATGTTGTAAAAAACTCACTGGAGATAATTTTTAATCAAGTTGAGGTGACTCCATCAAAACACATGAAATACGCAAATCCTGAAAGGTTCAGTGCAGGTTCAGTGCAGTTTCTAACCATTGTGTATCTGTCCTTGTGTGTAAAGCATTACCCATGTCGCATAGCCATCCATGAGCTAGGGGGCATACCCCAACTGCTGGCACAGCTGAAAACAGAATTTCCTGTAATTCAACATTTGGCTTTGAAGATACTGCAGAATATCACCATAGATAAACATACACGCACCACTTTTAGAGAAGAGCAAGGATTTGAAAAGCTCATAGATGTTCTCAAAAACAAGGTAAGTCATTTTCAATTTCAGATATTTCCCAGACACTATTGTACTATAGGTAGAATATATAAATGTGTATGTTTTATGTAAAAAAAATATATATATATATATTTTGTGCATCTTCTTTTCACAGGACTTTCATGACCTTCATGCTGGTTGCTTACAAGTTGTTGTAAACTGTTTAAATGATAGTGAGTGTTTCCAACTTATTCACAAAGGTGGAGGTCTGGCCCAGCTGATGGAGTTTAACCTCAGTCCAACAATGCCAGAAATCCAAGCCAATGCTGTAAAATGCATCGCCAGAGTGGCTCAGAGCTGTAAGCAGAACTAATACAGTTCCTATTATGTGTAAAAACATGACTATAAGTTTTATGTGTCTATTTTCATGTCACACTGTGTAGCAGAGAATCGCATTTTGCTTCATGAGCAAAATGTGGAGAAGGTGTTAGTAGAGCTCCTCTCTGTGAGTGATGACAGAGTGAAAACAGCCGCCAGCCAGGCTGTGTCTGCCATGAGCTCCAACTTAGCCAGTAAAGAAGTCTTCAGAGAGCTTGGTAAATATGTTGTTTCAAACAAACATGTTTTTAACACACGCTACAAACAAGTGTCTGTCTGATTTCTGTTTTTTATAGGTGGCATCCCTGCACTGGTACAGTTACTGAGCAGTGAAACGTTGACTGTGAAAAGAGATGCAACAAGAGCACTCTCTGGTCTTACTGACAACAACCTGCTTAATGTGTTGTGAGTGAAAACTTATAAGATGTCATACAGTCATTCAGGTGGAGATTTGTTTACTTCACTGGAACCTCATACAAACAATTTATATTGCTGTTGGAGATGTTTATCTTGATTTTCTTTCTTTCAGATGTGTAAATAACAAATAAATAAAATACAAATAATCACTTAAATACTATATATCTTTATACTCAAGACTTGTATTATAGTTATGCACACTCACCTTGCAATGTTCCACCTGAATGTGTGGTGTTGTATCTTCAAGGGCAGTGTATGAGGCAGGAGGCCATGAGCTACTCGTCCAGCTGCTCAGAGAAAGCTGTCTTATGACCGTGGCCAATTCTGCTGTGACACTGAGCAACATGGCTGGACAGGAAGACATCCGCAACAGTATTCTGTCCTGTGGTGTAATGCAAGCACTTGTGGAGCCTTTGAAATCTACAGATACCCAAGTCCTGATCAGCACAGCTCAATGTGTGGCAGTACTGGTTTGTGACCCCGCATCTAGTGCAGAGGTAAAATGTATAAGTATTTGAAATCTTAATACTGTACATTTCATTAATGATTTCTTACTTCCCTCTTTTCTTTAAAGTTTAAAAATGCTGGAGGCCTTTCACCATTGGTTAATTTACTGGACTCTAATTACAAGAATGTTCAAAAAATTGCTTGCTTAGCTGTCAAGGCATGTGCCAGTGATGAGTGCTCTGCTGTGGAGATGTGTGTGTTGGGGTAAGATACTTAGAAGTTATAAATATGCATGAATATAGTGTATTTTTTAGAAACTGCAAAGCAAATAATTGATTGATCTCTTTATTTTGAACATGGAAAAAAAACTACATATCAGGCAAAACCGCAAACAAAGCAATAATAGTAGTAAAAAGAGTAGATACATAAAAAAAACAACAACATAAAAACATAATTGTCATCATGTTCAAAAAGGAGTAGGTAAGAAATAAGAAGTTTTAGCCTACCCCCATTTAATCATAATCAAAGTATAATATAGTAGTAACACACACTTATACTGATATATAATTGATACATTTAAACATATTTATGAAATTAATATCAATATCAATATATGTAACTGTAAATCAGATATTAGATATGCTAATTCTATAATTACATTTAATATGAACAGATAGAGAGAAGACACTCATATTTATAATGTCATTATTAAATTATTATTATCAAATATAGTATATTAAGTATTTCAATATATCAAATATTACAGTGTATAAAATATTAATACAACTTAACCTAAATACTCAAAGAAGCCACTAGATGTCAGTATGAGACAGTGTGAAGCAGTCTGTGTGCCTGTTACTACACGCTAATGTTTATGAGTCAATGTGCCTTGTTACCAGAGCTCTGGAAAAGCTAAAAAAAATCAACCAATCTGAGAAACAGAAGAGCAGGTGTAGTGAAATGGCAATGACCAGCCTGCTTAACTTCAACTTGCCTGTTAAATTACAGCCTGACGGGTGTTTTGTCTGACACTGACCTCATCACTGATGGGTTTTATGATGCTGGGAAGGTGCGTGTGTGCTATTGTTGTATCCTCTCTATAATAAAAGCTTATGACTGTTGAAGATATTTACATGACAAACATAGTCTCTATTTTTTTCTCTCTTCAGGCGGTAGCAGGTCAGAGAGTCCTGTCTCTTGAGGAACACTACAGTCAGCCTGTCAACCAGCACCGAGCCATTATTCTAATTAACACTGGCTGTGTTAATTACAAGCAAGCAGCAGAGTAAGACTTCAATAATCAATCTTTACTTGTCCAAATTACAATGACACTTTGGCATTGTCAACCACTTTTAAGAAAAACACAATGATTTATGACTGTGTTACATTGTGTGTTACATTTCAATATTTAGATATTGACTTAAAAACCCCAAACCATTTTATTTTAAGTAACCTTTTGAGAGCTCCACGTCACTCTCCCCCTCTCGGTGCTCTTTCTTCTCTATCCTTTGTAAAGGCATTTTGCTTTCATTGCACCCCATTAGCATCCTCTAGCAGGACACACAGCTTTTTAAAAATGGCAACACACTCTCAATACAAGAAGAAAACACTGTGTAGACTGCGCTCCTTACAAACTTAGATATGCCCCCCATGTAAACTAACCAAACAAGTCATGAAAACCAGTACAACACACTTGCTGTGATAGTACAAGTTTCCTACAATTTAGAGTACATTTTTTTAAATAGATAGAAATAATTATTCCCTATATCTTCTTTTGTCGTACTAGAGAGACAGTTTGCACAGAAGAGAAGCTGCAACAGACATCAGCGACAGACATCAGTGTGAAGGAGGAGACACCAAAGTCAGAGTTTGTGTCTCTGGTGGTCTACTTACTGAATTAGACATACTAAACTGTATAGGTTAAAGGCATGTCTGTTGTGTTAATAGGAAGAAAAGGGAAAAGGACAAACTGAAAGACAAGGAGCCGCATCATTCTGTCTCTCAGTCTCCCACAGAGAGGCATTCTAAGATGATGACAGCAGCGACAGACATCAGCATGAAGGGGGAGACACTAAAGTCAGAGTTTGTGTCTCTGGTGGTCTATTTACTGAATTATACATACTAAACTGTATAGATTAAAGTAATGTCTGTTATGTTAATAGGAAGATAAGGGAAGAGGACAAACCGAAAGACAAGGAGCCGCATCATTCTGTCTCTCAATCTCCCGCAGAAAAGCTTTGTAAGATGATGAGTGACCCGGCACTGGAGGCTTTAGTTCAAGAAGCTGAAGAAGCTATCTTGCCCCTAAAAAATGATGAGAAGAAATACTCTGCTTTGGCCAGGTGAATGATTTAATGAATTACTGAAATTGCTGTAAAAACAAACATTTTCATACACTGATCGGGCATAACATCACGACCACTGACAGATTAAATGAATAACAGATTGTCTCTTCATCATGTAACCTGTTAGTGGGAGGGATATACTGTATGTGTCAGGACTAATGACCAAGGACTGTAAGGAGTTGAGTGGGTTTGACAAGAGCCAAATTCTAATGGCTAGATGAATGGGTCAGAGCATCTATAAAACTGCAGCTCTTGTGGGATGTTCCTGGTCTGCAGTGGTCAGTATTTATCAAAAGTGGTCCAACATCATGACCATCAATAATAGGCCTTATTGGTTTATAGTACAAGTATATTTAAGACTGCATTTCTCTGATCAGGCAGTTAAAGTGTTCATTCAATGTATGTGTCAGGTTGGTCAGCCAGGCCATGGGGGGAGCCGTGGACATGGAAAAGATGTATGAATTTGAATGGACCCTTCACATTAGTGAGCTCAAATTTCAACTTCAGTCTAACGTTGTTCCCATTGGGATGGTTGACAAAGGGATCTACTGCCACAGGGCGCTTCTATTCAAGGTGCCAGCTTTTCTTAACTTACAAAATATAACAGATATACAAAATGTAACCCAATACTTTCAATGCAAATATATTTTGTTTTAGTGTCTGGCAGACCGCATCGGACTGAGCTGTACACTTGTCAGAGGCGAATACAACCGGGCTTGGAATGAGGTGCAGGTAGTTAAGGGGAAACCACGTCGTTACGTTGTGGACCTCATGCACAATCCTGGAAGTCTGCTGAGAGTTAACACTCCTGCCGCAGAACAGTATCAATACATATAACCAGGAATGTGCTACAAGTGACAATAAAACCCATCCAGTCATATGAGCATTTCCAGTTATTATTTTCGTTATTTTGTGTGTATCTTTATTACTTTTTCTATTAAACCTAAAAGCAGCTGTCATGGTTTTATCATCTACTCATTTGTAACATAAACATCTGCTCCACCATCTTACAAAACCTGTGAAACCTGTGTTTACTATCTAATACGTCAGGTTGTGTGTTTGCGGTCAGATTGACCTGGCTAATGATCATGATTTTTGCACCCTAGAAATACCTTTACAGCACGACAATAAAGCCATTAACACATGTCTAAGAACTCCAAAGCGTGAACTCCATCGACTTTGACCTACATATATGTAGGTTAAGTGTGATTTTTGACCTCAGTCACAACAGGTCCAGCGCAAACTGGTCGCGTATGCACTCCACGCAACGGGCGCACTTGGCACTCTAGACCTGCACTTGACTTCACAGCCGGGCTGCACACTGCACAGGCGACACAAACAACATGTCCCGTTTCGTCGCTCGTCTTTTCGCGGTCGTTTCTCACCAGGCGAGTGCCAGAAGTGCGGCGTTACCGAGAGGGGCCTCTGTTTTCGTGCGTCTTTTCAGCACAAGTCAAGGTAAAGTTCAGATATAGGTTTGTTACATTTGCAGCACATTGTGTTATTCGGGGTGCACTTGTTGTCTGCAACATCCCAATAGTTGTAGGTCAGATGATCTTTGAACAGCAGAAATACTGGGCCTACATTACATTATTAGGCGTATCGTATTTGGAAACAGCATTACAACGGCCTAGTGTTGGATTAATTGGTAAAATTCTCCATGAGTGCTCAAGCTTACCCTACATTTTATTTTCAGCTATTCTAGTCTTCTACCTCTTTACTCTATATGGTAGCATCACCTTTAGTTTTTCTATTTGAGTATCTTCTCATAGGAAACGTATTGCTATGTTCTTATAGGTGGTAGTATGGCAACGTCTGTGACATTCATTCTTGTCCTCTGTGTTTGAAGGCATCCACTCTCTCACCCGCTATAATGAGACCACAGACTGGCAAAAGAAGTTGAGTCCAGAGGAGTATGTAGTGACCAGAGAAAAGGGGACTGAGGTGGTGAGTCCAAATGTACTGTGGCTCATTAGTATCATTAGCTCAGTGTTATCTGTCTGCCACACAGACAAAAATATAACCCATACACCTCACGTGGACTTTGTTCTTTTCCGTTGTGACGACAGGGGTCAAGCTCAGCTAGTCCAGGTTCAAACTAGTTTCCTCAGAAAATAAAGTGGGGTTTATCTTAATGCCTCATATTGCACAAGGTAGCTACAGAAACTAGCAGCACCACAGAAACACTGTAATCTGCACTAATTACACTGTGTATATGTATGAGATATATTTATTGAAATGACAACCGCATTTACTGTTTACTTTTTACTGAACTTGGGCTCTGGTTCTATGTTTTCAGCCCTTTAGTGGCCTCTACCTTAACCATAATGAAATTGGGATGTACCACTGTGTCTGCTGTGATGCTCCACTCTTCAGGTACCATCCCAAACAATAAAATACTACAATATTTTACATAGCAGATTTTATTTTGAACACCTCCTCTTTATTCTTTGTCTGTAAGATGAGCTTGAGTGTTTTGAAAGGAGCCCTCAAATGTAAACATTTTTATAATTATTAATTCCTTTTTAAACTCAGCTCAGAGGCAAAGTATGACTCTGGCACAGGCTGGCCATCATTCAAAGAGGCTCATGGGACATGGGAGGGGGACGAGAGTCTCACCTCCATCATACGTCGACCTGACAATGACCTGGGCGCCGCTGGAACAGAAGTCATTTGTAAAAATGTGAGTGCTGTTGTGTAAAAAAGTTTCTGTTGTTAACATAACAACATTTAATATATATTTGTGTTTGGTACAGTGTGACGCTCATCTCGGACATTTGTTTGATGATGGACCGGACCCAACAGGTCACCGCTTCTGCATCAACAGTGTGGCCCTTAAGTTTAAACCTAGAGACAACAACAAACCTGAACAAGACTAATGAACTCTGAACTAAATCATTGAAGAGACATTACTGTTACTTTTTCCTTCAGTTGTCTTTGTCTTTTTACACAGACTCTTCTTACAACATTACTTTTTAATCAAAACCTATACTGCCAATAAAAACTTGTAGCCAACTGTAATAAAAATCCAAGTGTACAATCAAAATATGAAGTGACTGTTGCTGCCCCCAGTAGGTAAGATGCGTGCACTGCAGTGTGCCCTCATCTGTGTTAATATTTAACTGTAAGGGGTTTGTCAAACAGAGTGTCTCCTGGACTTTTGGGGTGTGCTTTGTATGAGACAGAGGCTGCAGACAGACATTGAAAAGACATCAAAGAGAATGAACGTTTCTGTGTCTTTGGGGAAAATGGCTGGGCGAATGCTTTACTTGCTGGTTGTAGTATTGGTGATGGTATGGGCTTTCAGTGAAGTTGCAGAGGGAGGAATGAGTCGACCACGTAAAAAACGACCAAAGAAGAAAGAAGAGCCAGTTGACCCAGACCCACCTGAGTCAAACATAGAGATTAATCAGGTAAGAAACAGTGGCAGAACTAGGTCAAAATGGCACAAAATTGTCTGTACAGTTTCATCATATCCAACTTTTTAAGTTTTGAGGCTTTCTAAACAAGACTAATAATTTTTCATCAATCCACTACAATCATATTTTAGTTGTATATTTGTAAAATAAGAAAAGCTTTGAATTTGACCAACCTCACAGTTTCCACAGAGTCCACTTTTGACCTTTGCACACAGATCTGCTGTTTGCACCATAATGACTCAATGCACAAACACAGATGACTGGAAATGAGATGGATTACAACACTCCCTCAAATCAACTGTCCATAGAAAAACAAACTCTCATAAAATTTGTACTTTGACAAAATGTAAGCATTTACAATGACTAGTTGAAGTAAAAAAGGTGATTCTGTAGTAGCATGTGGTGAAATCGCAGAGCATTTGCAACAATTTAAAAAGTAGGTATTTTTTCATATAGGAACATGATTCTGGTTGCTTAATTGTGCGTTTGGTAACTGCAACAAGGACATGGTTGTATTTTGGTTTTGGCGCCATTTGTGTAGAAATGAAAGTTGGTGGAGCAGCGTTGAAGAAAGACATTTGTAGCTCTTGATGCTGCTTAATAAAGCCGTCTGTAAGATAACTACGCTATATTATTTGTCAAAATTTAACCAAAGTTTGTTTGGGCAAGAATCACTAATATGCACAATTGTGATCTTGCAGTCAAATCAAACGACTTGTGTCCATGCTCAAAATTGTGTTAATTGGTGCCTGTAGGTTTACCAAAAGGAGAACAACAGGCCAAACAGTAGCCGTAAAATAAACTACAAAGACAATCTGCGGCACTAAACTATCTTACAATCTGAAGCATTTGGAGGAAAGTAGAAATATCTCCACCAGAAACTCATAATTTGTTCATTTCTGCATCTGTGCACTTTCCTGAAGGTTTTTGAAAATCTGCAGGTAACATCCAGAGTAATGACAGAGAAAACTGTCCATTTCTCACACTTCTCACAATGTTATTATCATTATTTTTTACCTTTACCCTTTGTTCCTTAGCCCATTACTGACATTTCCTGAAAATGTCATCAAAATCTAACTATAACATTTTGACTTATGTTGTTCAGAGACATGCCAGCAAAAACATAATCTAAACCTAGAGTTACATCAAATCCAAAAAAAAAAAAAAAAAAAAAACAACAACAAAAAAAAAAACATGCATATAATTTGAAGAGAATAAGCCTATTGATCAAGAATTTCCAATGTGTTTTTGTGTGAGACAGATGATGGGGAAGTGGTACCTGCTTAATGTTGGCACTAAATGCTCCCACCTGATGACCCAAGGGACCAAAGTGGAGGCCACCACCATGACGCTCGCAATGACCACATCTGGCACTGAGCAGAAGCTGTCTGTCATTACTAAAACACGACAGTGAGTCCTGCTCTGTATGCTCTCTGCTCTGTTAGGTAATGCACAGTATCAGAAAAAAACTATTGAGTTTTGAGTGAACCAGGCAACACTAAAATCTGTTCGGTTTTTGCTTACGGCTGAAGCTTTTATAACACACTAGTCAGTTTATTTGTTCAAACATCATTTAGATGACAGAGCTGGGAAGTAACAAGATACTTTTATCTGAGTAATTTACTTTTTTGGAAGAAGAAAATGGACTTTCTGAGTACATCTATAACATACTTTTACTTAAGTAGATTTTGAGGAAAAAGATAAGTTCAGTTTTAAAAACTAAACTGGGATTTGAGATGTGGTAACATGAGAAGCAGTAGCAGTATTAGGAGTAGCATTGGCTGTAGTAGTAGTAGCAGTAATAAAAGTAAGAGCAGTATAGCTTATAATTGTTGTAGTAGTAGTAATAGTAGTAATAGCAGCATACATAGTAGCAGTAGCATTTGATTTTACTCTTCAGTTACAAAATCATGATCAAAAGTACTTTCTTCTAATCTTAAGTAAACATTGGACTTTACCTTTTTAATTACCTTTTTTAATATATAATAATAAAATTTAAAGTTGTCCTAAAAGATTTCACCAATATACAGCAGATACTGGTTTGTGGAGACCAGTAGTTTTTTTTATGTAAACTAAAACTTAAAGCTTCAACAAAATGGTCTTTTCTCTCCAGTAACCATCAGTGTTGGGAGATCCAGCAGGTCTACGATTTCACACAAATTAATGGTTACTTCATCATTAAAGGTCACTTAAACATCACATTATATATAGTATAGCAGTATCATAGTATAATGTTGGGTAACTGTGCTCCTTTACTGTTTACATCAGGAAATAGCCCTAAGCTTGACACCAAAGTGACCATACTGGATACAGATTACACTTCGTATGCAATCTTTGCCTATGAGAAACTTAAGAAGATCACCATGAAGCTCTACAGTAAGTATATTCTTAATAGTGTTACTAACGTTGTTGCAGTTTGTGAATGTTGTTTCTGTCTTGTATGTAGCGAGGAGCGTTGAGAAGCTGTCCGAACCAGTGTTGCTAAAGTTTGAGAACTTTGCAGCAAAAAAGAATATTGGACTGGCATTTATGTTCCCCTTCCCCACATATAGTAAGCCCACGTTAAAAAATATTCTATCCTGCCAGAATAAATTATACACTATGCATAACATTTGTGTTTTGTATTTTTTGTCTAGGTCATTGTGACACTGTGGAACAAGACCATATCATTAGTAAGTTAAAATTTGAAGTGTTGGACCAAAAATCTGTTATAATCTGTAAGAACCTGTACTTCTTTGTTTTGCAGATTGTATCCCTACATGCTGAAGCCCTAGCCCTGAAGGATTCAAGATTAAAATTAGCAAAATAAAAATCAAATAGAATGGCTAAGATATAATTTTGGAAGTTGTATATTGGTGTATTGTTATCTTGTTTTTGCATTGTTTGTGTGTGTGAGTGTGTTTGGGGGTTGGTGGAGTGAGCCAAATGAAGCCAGATGTGCAGGCCATTTGGGGTCGACAGAGTTTGGTTACAAAACTAAAGACGTTACCAAATGTGCTTGTGCCGACAGCCCCCACTCCTCCCTCCTCCTAACACCTTAAGCGTTATATGAGGGAGCTGTTACATAAGCAGACAAATGCATGTTGAGTCAAGTTAGGCTCTGAACGAGCTGGGCTACAATTTGTGGGTCAATGCAAGTTACACAAACCTATTAGCAAATTTTATTAAAACCCTAAAAGGAGAATGCTTAGTGAAAGTCAGTGTGATTACATTTTTAAAGATTTACCAGCATAGTTTGAACATGCAAGTTATACTTTCTCTTGGCTTTTTTTCTTTGGTTTCTAGAATACAGTAGTTTGCATACTGATTTGGTTTTACGCTGGATGCCCTTCCTAACCCAACCGTCTCCATGTATCCAGGCTTGGGACCGGCACAAGGAGTACACCAGCTTGTGACCCCATATGGATTATTTATGCAAGCTATACAGCAATTGCTGACTAGATAAATGCTATTCAACCGTCATATAGTTCTTTTAAACAAACCATAAAACCTATATTTGACCACAACTGATTTACAGCAGTTATTTTATTATTTAATTAGCATTTGACACTAATTCATATGCTTTCTTGTTTGCTTCTTAGAGCTTGGTTGAACTTCTCTAACCCTTTCCTAAAATGCATGTGTTTTCTGCATGCACCATGTGGTTAAGTAATTTGCGCTGTTACCAAACAGCTGTTTTGATAGTCCAGGCATGCCCGGGCATTTGTGATGGAGGAAGGACGGTTCAAAGAGGCCATTATCCAGCCTCCACTTCACTTTCTTCTCTTGTGTGTGTGTCTTCCCCCTCCTTCCCTTTTCCCCAATTCAAGCTTGTTGTGCAACAGTGGTCATTTGCATGCTTGGGTCTTGGGCCAGTGTTTTTTCGGAGCACACAGTGGGAGGGAGGTAAGAGGAGGACTGGGGTGGAGACAGCAGCTTGGGGACAATATAAAGAGCCCCAGTTTCTTTCTTTTGCCCCACTTCCTACTTCTCATTCTCTCTTTGTGAGACAATACGAACAGGACATCATGAGGAACATGCTGCTGAGGTTGCTGGGAGTTCTGCTGTGTGCGATGGCCGCCTGTGCAGAAGTCACACCTGTAGCAGACTTCAGCCTGGAAAAGGTAAACAAGACAAGATACAGCTTACATTCAGTAAATTTATTTTGTGAAATGCTAAAGTAATCACAAGCCAGTATACTTTTTGTGCAGACCCCAACCCTGCATAAATTCAGAGAGTTGTGTCTTAAAAGGCATTTGACATAAAAAAAAACAAAAAACAAAACTAAGTGGTAGATGATGCTGGTGCTGTGTGATCAGAGAAGGGAAAAGCCAAAATCAAAAAAGATGTAAAATAATAATCACAGCTTGTGTCTTGTATGTGTGTCTTGTAGATGACTGGGAAGTGGTACATTGTTGGATTTGCCACTAACTCACAATGGTTTGTAAACCACAAAGCTGACATGAAAGTAGGGACCTCTGTTATGACCCCAACTGAAGGAGGAGACCTTGACCTTTCCTACGCCAACCTGAAGTGAGTAAAACATTTAATTTTATGGACTTTAATTAGTGTAAAAAAAAAACAAACAACAACTTTAAATTAACTTTTTTGTATCTAGTTCTGATGGGACATGCTGGAGGATGACTCACCTGGCCAAGAAAACAGACACACCAGGACGCTTCACCTTCCACAGTCAAAGTAAGTACACACAACTTATTTATAATATCGAAAAAGTACTATATAGTGAACAAGGTCCTTAACTGTGCTCCTCTGTCCATTAGGGTGGAACAATGACAATGACATGCGCGTTGTTGATGTTGTCTATGACAACTACGCTCTGATCCACACCATTAAAACAAAGGATGGAGTGTCTGAGGTCCTCAATAAACTCTACAGTAAGTCACCGAAATGTATATATTTATCTTTTATAAGTTGTATGGTAGTAAAGCAAACATCATTGCTTTGCAGGTCGCACTCCTGAAGCCAGTGAAGTGCTGCAGCAGAAGTTCAGACAGTTCTCTCTGGATACTGGTGTATTGGCAGACAACATTGTGATTCTGCCTCAAAATGGTAAAACAAACCATAATCCACTTATGTCATATCAAATTTAGTCATGGTTTTGCTAACTAACCTTCTATGCGTGTCCACAGCTGAATGTCCTCCAGTCTAAGAAGTCCACCCCATCACTCCTCCTCCTCCACGGACAGCGTTTCTGCACTTTCTGCTGCAATACCACCTGAAAAATGTTAAACTTACTCATGCTGTGAACCAAAAATCAAACACAAAGTCTATGCTATATGTCTTGCAAACAACAATTCAAGGTTTCAGTGGACTGTGGAAGCTGCTTTTGCACCTGTAAATGTTTTTTTTTTCCCAGGGAGAGCTGGTTTCTTTTGTATGTTTTGTTAAAATACTCTGCAATAAAATATGAACATGAAAAGGTGCAGACGTGTGTGTGTGGTTTATATGGAGGCCTCCAACAACAGGCAGATTGGAAAAGAGATGACAGTGACACTTAAAATAATACTGATTGTGATTTTTCCATGCCTGAAACATCAATAGAAATTGAGACAAGCTGTAGAGCCATGTTGTAACAGTAAAACATAATTTGGCTTCTGTTGTAGTAAATCTTTAGTAATAAGATCACTTTTGAAAATTAAAGACCAGATATAGAAATAACATACACACCACCATCCATATACAGTACAGGCTTGCATAAAAGCAATATATTTTGTGCCTTGGTGGTGCCTCTGTGGTTTAACCTGGTAGAGTGCAAACCACATACATGAGCAACCCTGATGTGCAAGATTACTTTTTTTTTTTTTCACTATGTCAATTGATGGATGCTGAATCCCAACTTGGCAGGTCATTTCAAATTTGCATAGTTAGGCTAAAACCTATTTTACCATCGTCAGTTCCCAACATCACCACTAGATGTCTCAGGCCTTCCTTGTCTCTTAGATGAATACATATTTGATAAACTGAGAGAAAATGCTACTGTTTAACCAGGATAAAACACTCTTTATTGAACTCAACAAAACTGAAAGCAAAACCATGGGTAGTGGGTTGCTTTATCCAATAACACGGATGCCATTTTAATCACACATCAAGAGTTGTGTGGTTAATATAGTATAGAAAAACAAAGGAAAATCACTCGTTTGCCTGCACAGACTGATGTGTGGACAGATGAAGTCTTGTTTGAGGCTCCGGTTGAAGGCAGGCTGAGCACACCGCTGTCCAAGTGTCTGTAATAATGCTGAAATTCACCCATGAAGCAACAGGGATGTACAAAACACAGACATACAGAAAGCAAATTCACATGGTAATAATGTTGGCAGCTTGGATAATAATAATAATAATAATAATGATAATAATAATAATAATGAAAAAAGAAGAAGAAAATATTAGATAACCGTGGCACTCAGTTTTGCCTCATTCTAGACGATAACCTTGAGTCATGCTGTATTGGCCATGCAGGTTTGTCTGTGCGCATCACAGAGGCTGGCCATGTGCGATCATTAAAACTGCACTTGTTGCATAAAAAAGATGTTTTTGCTTAAGCATTTGGAAAATCAGGTTGACTGGAATTAAACAGAGCACCATTGAAATCATAAGACATTTTAAAAGCTCATATCAGCGTAGATCCATGCAGCAGGTTTTTGTTCAGTAATCCGGGGCGAGGCAAAATGGCTCAACACCTTCAAGGCACAGTAAATGGATAAGCCAATTATCATACTAACCTCGTCCCAGACCTCCAACTAATTATATTTGTCGGTGGGTTTGTATTTCATGCTGCTTAAACCACTTAATGAATGGATTTTATAGCGTCGTTTAATACAACCCAATCTCTGCCGTCTATTTATGCCTTTCACTTTGAATTGAACTACCGCTATAAATCTCTTTTTCCACGTTATTCAAATTTATTGACATGTGTCTGTGCACAGTCATGGACAGGTAAACAGTTTAAGATGCTGGATGTTATAAGACTCAAGTGTTTGGCAAAAACGGTGACCGCTGAGTGAGTAAAGGCTCCATATTTCACCCAGTGCAAGTAAAAAAAAAAAAAAAAAAAAAGCTGCCATGCTAAGCTAAACCAACACAACCACGGAGCAACATAATTTCCCATAATCCTCTGAAATACTCCTTGCTGCTGCTCTGCACAGACAGGTAGCATCCCCTACTATCCACTGTCACAACTTTCAACATAAATATATTTATACACGACCGACACATGATTTCACTGTCATATAAATCTTAATAGTGATTTGTAACTAAATCTCTGAATAAATGCTTTAAGAAAAACAAAAAATATATTTACAAAGTGACTTTTGGCATTCATATTAAACTATATCACCACAGTATAAAGTGGCACATTTGTTGCATTGTATGGACATGAATGAGTGGCGGGAACCTCAGCCTGACAAATTAAACACTGGTATGTTTTATGTGTTCAACAATAGAACATTTTAGATAGAAAATCTTTGCTTAAAGAAATCTAATGAAATTGCAACAGAGACCAGTGATAAACCTGTGCTATCACACCCAGTTAAGAGTAAGTATTTGTCATGTACAGTAGTCAAAGTACTGAAAACTCCCAAGCACAATACAAAGAAGGACAAGCCAGTTAGTTATGTACAGACAGTCTCTTAGCCGTGCTCCACTGGTCCCTCTTTTCTTCCTAATACTCTGGAAATATAAAAAAAATCTAAACAAACAAACCAAAAAGGAGATCCTGTACAGCACTGCTGTCTCTGGGAGAGTCTCAGTAAATTGCCTTTCCTCCTTGTCTCCCACTGTTGGTCATTGAATTAAAACCTCCTCCGCCTATGGGACAGTCTGGCGAACCCCTTTCTTCCTGCGTAAACGTCCCGTGGTGAGCAGACGTTATATGAACCACTCCTTCTTTGATTCGTCGATGGTTTCTGGGTTGTCCGTGCCGATGATGGCCGTGTCCGCAGACTCTGCCGCCGACTCTGCGCTGCCTTTGGCCTCGTTGGTGTGGTACGTGCCTTTGTGGCGAAACATGTACCGGATCAGGAACACCAGCGTGCACAGGATGGTGAAGATCACGACAGCTATGATCCCTGGAAACAGAGACAGGACAGTCAGCAAGATAACTCAAAAAGTAATGGTCAGATTTTGATGAAAGGTCACTGTGGGCCAAGGAGCTTGTTTTTTTTTTTGTTTTTTGTTTTTTTTTGGTGTGAATCTGGAACACCACCTGGAACTTTTTAAAGATTTTTGCACTATTGTGAGATACAGCCCAAAACAGTAATCTTGTAATTTGAATAAAATGAAAAGTAAAAAACTTTCAGATCTACTATAGTAATCAATATAATTTAATATAATATAATATAATTTAATCACAATAGAACATAGATAATATAACAAATGTTTACACTGAGAACTGTTACACTTTTATGCACAAAATGAGCTCATTTGAAATTTGATGCCCGCTACAGGTCTCAAAATAGTTGGGACAGGGGAAACAAATGGCTGAAAAAGCAAGATATTTTTAATAGGTTCAGCTGGGAGAAGATCTAGCAAGTAATTCAGTTAATTGATTTCAGGTCTGTAACATGATTAGCTGTAAAAGGAATGTCTTAGAGAGGCAGAGTCTCTCAGAGGTAAAGTTGAGCAGAGGCTCTCCAATCTGTGAAAGAGTCCGCAAAAAGATTGTGGAATACTTAAAAAACAATGTTCCTCAATGTAAAATTGTAAAGGCTTTGCAAATCTCATCCTCTCCAGACCATTACAATGTCAAAACTGAAGAAATCTCTATGTCAGGGACAAGGCTGAAGATCTTTATTGGATGCCTGTAGTCTTGGGGCCCTCAGACGACACTGCATCACTCATTGCCATGATTGTGCCAATGACATTACTAAATGGGCCCAGGAATACTGCCAGAAACCAGTGTTGGTAAACACAATCTGCCGAGCCACCTGCAGATGCCAACTAAAGCTCTATCATGCAAAAAGGAAGCCATATGTGAACATGGTCCAGAAGAGCCATTGTGTCCTGTGGGCCAAAGGTCATTTAAAATGGACAGTTTCAAAGTGGGACAGTGTTCTAAGGTCAAAGGAGTCCAAATTAGATATTCTTTTTGGAAATCACGGATGCCATGGCCCATGTCCTCTGGGCTAAAGAGGAGACCTTCCAGCGTGCCCTCAGCGTTCAGCTCAAAAGCCAGCGTTTCTGATGGTATGGGCAGCTTGCATGTTTTGGAAGGAACTCTGAATGCTGAAATGGTATACAAAGGTTTTAGAGCAACATCTTCTCTAAAACCCAGCTGCTCTTCAGCCGTAAACCTATATCACGCAAGAATGTGACCAAATTCCAACACCAAAACTCCAGAAACTCATAACCTCGATGCCCAGACATCTTCAAACTGTTTTGAAAAGAAGAGGAGATGCTGCATCATGGTAAACATGCCCCTGTCCCAACTATTTTGAGACCTGTAACAGGCATCACATTTGAAAGGAGCTCATTTTGTGCATAAAAGTGTAAAATTTCTCACTGTAGACATTTGTTATGTTTTCTGTGTTCTATTGTGAATAAAATATTGATTCATGTGATCTGAAAGTCTTTTAGTTTTCATTTTATTCAAATTTAAAAAATGTCACATTTCCGGAATACAGGTAGCTTTTGTGTGTGGCCATTTTCAGGCTTTATTAGACAGTATACAGTGGAGTAGTGACAGGAAATCATGGGAAGAGTGGGGAGAGACATTCGGCAAAGTGTCGGAGTTCGGACTCGAACCCACGTCGCCGAAGCAGGCTGCAGCCGCCATGAACATGCGCTGCAGCTCCACCAACTAAGCTATACCGATGTGCCCGAGTGCTCCTAGTTTGTTCTTTGGCTGTTGTGGTTGGTGGTTTAGAAGTGACTTGCCACTTGCCAAAATGAATCTGTATTTCATAGGTGTTAATTATGATTATGCATAGCTGACCACTTAAGGGCATTCTGAGATACTGAGCTCTGATAGTTGTTGTTTTGTTTTATAGAAATACATATTAAGATTTTTAAAACAGTAGTAGTGTCTCAGTGCCCATATGTATAAAGTACAGAAGCTATTATTCAACACTGGCTAGCTGGTATGACTATGTTACTGGTCAAAATAAAAATAGATGTGCATTTTTCTGGTTGGCGGGTGGTATGGTCAAACAAAAGCATGTTCATGACATACCTCCTATAATGGCCGAGTCTCTGTTGACTCCATCAGGAATCACTCTCTCCTCATTGAAGGGGAACTCTGCATCTGAGAAAGAAAATATGCATTATACATAACACAAAATAATTCAATCTTTCCTTTCAGCAGGCTGTATTATGCATCAGTCTTCAATGAGAGATACATCAAATCTGTTAGTCGATAAGGAATAGAAATGATAATTGAAAGACAAATACAGTAAATACATATCATATCAATCATACATAAGACTTTAACACAGAAAGAAAATCAATGACAGACAGCATTTGATAGTTGTATGAAATATAGATTCCTTCTCTGTGTGCAAATGTAAAGAAGGGTAATCGATTTGTTGGAAGGATGCGTTGAAAGCTGAGTCAAAGTTAGAAGCTGAAATTAAGATCGATGCACTTGATCAATGTCAGAAAGCTCTTTGCTTCCACAGCACAGTTGGCACAGAGCCCAAAGCATTCAGAATAATGAAAAACTAAACAGTAGATACTAAGGTTTGATATGTTGTGGTTTCAGTTTGCATCTAATTGCATCTGGTTTGTAGTGCAAGTTTACATTCATGGTGTTGCTAACCTGTGTTGTCCAGATGCCAGGGGTCTGTTGCAGCCGACATTGGTGGGATGGTGAGAGGTGATGCCCCGCAGTTGGACTCTAATAGTTTGCCCTGGTGGGACACTGGCGAGGGCGGCCTGTCTGTCTGTGGATCTGTGGCTCTGGACTTGGTCTCTGCTGCGGCTCTTAGGGCAGCCTTGAGCGGGGCAATTCCGTTAAACTGCACTCGGGACAAGCACCCAACAAAACCGGGGGTGTTGTAGCGCTCAATCACCGCTGGGTCCACGTGTCCAATTTCTATGGAGAGAGAAGATGCATCAAGTCAGGATCCACACCAAAAATTAATCACTTCTTCCTTTCTACATTTCAAGTTCTCAAGAAAATCTGCTTCTAACAATTGTAACACTAAGTGGGCCACTGTTCCTTTAGTTGGCCCATTACTGACTTTTCTCAAAAATCTGACTTTTTTTTTTTAAAATATGCTGTTCACAGAAAAGCAAACCAATACTGGAAAAACATTACTGTCATCTAGAACACATGACTGTCTCACTAAGGTACAGTGAATAAGAAATCCAATTCACTACATCTTTTTTCACCACACAACAGCATCAGAACACTATCATGTTAAAATATCCTGGTTTCTCTTGTAGAAAAAAGACACACATGACTCAAAGACAGAACATCCAGTGCCTCTGACCTCTGCTGTCAAAACTCTAAGATGAATTACGAATTAAAGATGCTCTTTTTCACAGCACTGCATGTCCCGCTTCTCTCTCTGTGATTAGAGGTGTGCTGTCTCTTCTATTTTGTGAGAGAGTGGCTTAAAGTCTCAGTGGTGGCGACACAGAAAAACAAGTTCTCTCATCTGCAGCATGCTTCTCCAGACATTATTTTGATATGTTTGTCTTATGGGTTTCCTTGACGCACAAAGATGTTTTACTTTTACTTTTCTGATGCTGTTGTTCATTCTGTACACACAAACATCTATAGCACTCTATAGATCAGTGGTTCCTACAGCAACATTATGTAGCCTTTGGGGCTTTAAATGGTTAGAAAATTATTTTAGTGGTAAATAAATCCTTAATGAAACAAACAGCTCTTCCCTCAAAACCTAAGCTCTGCTTGTTATGGTCCACTATCACTATGTAAAATGGGGGAACGGGTCACTCCTCCTCCTCCTCCTGGGAGGGTTCCTGGGAAAATGCAGCTCACTAAAACAAAATCTTTTTGTCATAACTTTAGTTCAATTCTGAAAACTCAAACTACAAACTATGATATCAACCAGCTTTTCTGTTATAATGTTACTGTTATAAAGATAGCCTTCCTGAGTCTTATCAACAAGAGGTTGCCCGAGAGAAAGCTAAAGTTACATTGTGTTGTGTTAACTGGCTTGACTGTGGGACTCATCAATCATTTTATTATGACCCACTTACTGTATTACAGAACTGCTATTTCTAATCTAATGATTTTAACACGACCCTTATGGTGCATATACTGCATTTTTTAATCACTTTTACCACTCATTGTAATAAAACATAATGCAATGTTTAGTCTTCAAATAAGCAAAACATTGAACCTGGGATAAAAGCAACTGACACTGTCATCATGTAACCTTTACGCAGCGTTTATTACTCCGTCACCATAAGGACCTTAAAAGTACATGGGACAGACTGAAAGCCCAGAGAAAAGAGCTGTAAAGGCTGCACTTCAGTAGGATACAAGTGAGAATCAAGAGAAAAGTGTTTCAGGTAAAGTCTGTCTCTTTATTTCCACCACCTTCAAAGCAACACTTTACTGTTGGATCTTTGTAAATGAGCCCTTTTAAAGCATTATAACTTATTTTCTTCCCCATCTGTGCACTAAAAGTCGCACTCTTTCCTCCACAAAACTTTTGCAACTACTCCTCCAACATACTAAATTTACACACACTTTTAGTTCCCATAGTCATTATAAATAAATTAGCAATTTCATTTGCATTTTCTTCGCCTTTAATTTTTTGCGTTCTGATGAGAATGCCACATTTCACATATTCATTAAATCACCAGCGCAAAATCTGCGCTGTGCTCATTTAGCTCCTGTGAGAGACGCCAACCTCAGCTGCGCCTGAGGTTGCTCCACTTTTAGCACGTCTTATTCATTTAGCGTGTGCGCAAACCTTTGATAAATCTGGGCCTGTATGTTCGGTTTTCAATTGGCTTTCGTTTCTTGGCTTCAGCCACACTTGGACCAGCTGGTGTTTTATCTTAAATACATTTAGGTCTATAACAAAATTCTGTTTTCCAGCATCCTGCCACACACCTGGACCACTTTCAAGACCTAAACTGTTTCTAATACAAGACTGATATGGTTCAAAATTGTGTTATTTTTCACAGGAATACTATGTGAAGTTTTGCTTCCCAGCTGCTGTCTATCTGTGATACACCCAGGAGGAATTGTTTGGATCTGCAGCAAAATACTGCATCAACACTGGCTGATTAACAAGACAACTGCAGTGTCTGTGTGTGTGTGTGTTCACTTAATAAATCATGTTATGAGTCTCTGGACATGGTTTATAATGTAATTCTCAGACCTTATTCCATTTTGATGGTTCAACATCAGGGTGCGTGTGCTTCTCAGCTATTGATTGAGCTGCCAGGAATAGAGCGCAGTGCTATCTGACTCTTTGGACCACATCTACAAACTGCATGACTATATAATGTAAAGTATACTGTATTTGTATGTTTCATCATTTTGTTGACACTAAATGCAAGCGTTGTTAGATTTGATGTGGGGAAAATAAAGCCAGAATATCTGATGTTTTTCTTGGATGTGAGAAAACTGTTTGGAATTTTCTTTTTTCGTTTTGGATGTCCTTCCTGATGCAACCCTCTCTATTTATCCAGGCTTAGGTCTGGCACAAAGAGCACACTATAAATGTAGGCACTACTTGTGCCTACATTTAAAACACCTTAAGGTTTTATTAATAATGACTTTAATATGCTGACAGACAACAATACGAGAGCTGTTCAATTAGTAAAAGTCAGAAAATTAACACTGAATATCTTTGTTCACACTAAAAAAAACTACATAGTTAAAGGGAATGCAAAATAAAACATGGATAAATATTACTAATGCATTTGCATTGGTCTAATGCTAAACTTGGCTTTAACTTCAATTTTATATCCTATATTAGTATTTTACAGTTGCAAATTGGTCCAGTATTGTTTCTTCATTAAAATAAAAGCAGGAAGAAGGATCTACCTTCACTGCTGTTGTAGGTGTTAGAAATGCTTGGTAATTGTTTTGATGTTACACTAGGTGGGACGGCAATGAAGAAAATTGTGTTATGTTGCTTTAATAATATACAACTATACTCAAATGCAAATGTATTCAGTGTGTTGTGGCAGTGGTCAACTCTTGTTATGTTTCCAACTATGTGTGCATAAGTGAGCTTGTACAGTATTTGCATATGCGTGGGGGTGCAGGATTGGGTAGAGGAAAGAGAAGTGCACCACTACAGTTAGCATAGCGAGCAGAATATTGATATCTACAGAGTCCACAGTATGAATTTGAATAGGACTCCTGTCTGAACAAGTGTTGATTACCGCAGAGGCCCAGTCTGCATACTAATAGGCTCTCCACTGCGAGCATCACATGGCTGGTTTGCATACAATGGCGCCGAGAAAAGAAACCACTGTGATAAGCTTCCCCTTGTTCCTGATTTTCTGTTGATTTCACTGGGGAATAGTGTTCAGAAAACAGCAACTTGTCACTTAGAATAACCCACAAGCTTCTCATAAATATATATGCGATATAATGAAGGGCTGTGATTTTTTTTAACCACTCTATGATTTTGATCAAAGCATTACATTTAGGTCTTAACACACAAACAAATTCAAAATGTGAAATTGAATTAATATGAATTAGACGCCATTTTAGATTGGAAAATACCTCAAAAACACTAATGTAATGCAACTGCAGAAAAAACCCAATAGAAAACAGTGGTTGGTGCCAGAGGGTGGACCTAAATGAAGTCTTTTTGTTCATTTTTATAACATCTTTAACAGACAAAAGCCACAAATGTTCATGCAATCCTTAGCTTTACAGACAGCGCTTCTCACGGTGCTTCCAGACAAATCAATAAACAATGGGAAGACTCTCTGAACAGCACAGTCCTTGCAATGTCTTAATACATATAACATAAGAATGAAATTAAGAATAGCACTCAATATGAAATGAATGGCTTTTGAGGCTAATACATCATGTAAACCCAATGGGGTGGACCTGAATTATGTCTTTTAGCTCATTTATCGAGCATTCATATTTGGCTTACCTTGCAATGGTAACAACCACACGTTTACCATCTACAGCTCTTCAAAAGGTGCTTCCAGGCAAATCAATAAATCATGTGCTGATTCTTTGAACAACAGATCTCTACAGCATCCTTGTCTATAGAGACAATTCAGAATTTGCCATGCTTTATCTATACAACCATCATCACATACGAAGCATGCAGCCTCCCCCCTGCAAAAACAACTGTGACAAGGTCAGCATGTTGATTTTGTGTCACCAGGGTGACCACAGACATGAATAATTCAAAAGGTGTGGTGGCGCATAAAAGATATCACCAGTTCTAATCTGTAGTATAAAAGAAGATGTTTTGGGGGTGCAATTTCGTCTAGAGGGGTAAAGGATTGGACTGCAGAACAAGATGGTGTGAGGGTGTGGCTGTTTCTCCCCAAATAAGAAAAATAATAATAAAAAATAGGCCTGTCAAAAGATGGAAAGGTGTGAATCATGATAAAAGCAGCAGAGGACAGTTGCAGTGGTTGAGTGGGGGGTAGATGGAAAGAAGAGGGGCATTCAAACGGTGGGGCAGGGCAGAAAGGAGATCAAAATGGGGTTGCCATGGTAACAAATGGAAGCAGATGCAGGACGACTGGAAAAAGAGCAAAAGAAAAAAAAAGAAAAAAAAAAGGAATGTGTTAATGAAAATGTGGCACTCCTGAAAAGGTTGTTAATGCCTCAGACCCCATAATTGAAACATAAACTGAAATGTGTAGCCGGTGGTAGGATATTAGGGTAGGTTAGGTAAGGTTTGTTGGAAATAGTATCTAAATTACAGGGGAAAAAACTGTTAGGACAGAGTTTTGGATGCAGCATGTGGGTGTGACCTACTCTATATTACTATGAAAGTTGTACTGAGATGTGGATTTAGAGGTAAAACAGTAAAAAAGAATGGTAGGAAAAGATAGAAGGTCCTCAAATAGAAAAAGAGTGAAGAGAAGAAGATACAGAACAGAAAAATAAAAGACAATATAAGGGCTAGTTTGGTACAAGGGCTGTACACTTGTGGTTGAAGCACTGGCTAACCACAAAACAAACAAGCAAACAGGCACGTACAGGTGTATTCATCAGCACATCCTTTCCAAACAGGATGTCAAGTTGAACTCAATCCAAACCATTAGATATACCAGACACATAGCAACAAGCAGACCAATAACAAGATAACACTGTGAAAAACTACTATACAATATAATAGCAATGATATTACGCCTATGAATGGATTTTAATGCTCCGAAGTAACCTCATTTAGCTCAGTAACTTTCCATACTAAATTGATTAATCCCGGCACAAGCTACATAAATCATCCACTAGTACATATACAAGAAAGTACAGATTTAAGAGTAGTTACCTGGTCAGTGTCTGGCAGCCTAAACTATACCACTGTGTCAAATGTTACCTCTATAAGCTACATAGAAACAGTGGCAAGCTCTCGGTCTGTCTCTCGTTCTGCCTCTCTTCTATCCATCCCTGTCTCTGCACTGCGGTCCCACCCCCGACTCCAACGCAGCCGCAGCTGGAGAAAACCCGGATAGCGGACTGATCCCAGCCGTGGATCTGGACTGGCTGAGGTGTACATGACACTAATCGCGGGCAGGAAATAAAAGCATGATGTCATCCTGTTTCTGATCAACAGTGACCCCTAGACAGGTGTGCCCTTCTGTGTTTTGAAAGGCACAGGCAGATGGAGGAGATTAGAGAGGAGGAGGTACAATGGCGGAGGAGAGATAAGAGAGAAAATCTACTTTGTGCTATCAGGGCAATCTACAAAAAGGCTTTTAATCACTGTCGGGATGTCTGATTGTTCTGGCCCCAAAGGTCACAACACAAAAGGCATGTATTGACCCAGGAAATTTAGCCATTATGTAGATAAGAGTAGAGGTATTTAAACCCAGCTTCACAACAGGTTGACTTCTATAATATTATTAGTAGGAAAAGAAGACAGCTAATTCAGTAGTGGCATGGTATAATTGTCTATGAATGTGGGACCATCACTCTCAAAACTGCAAAATGGGTACAAACAAAATAACCTGAACCTAACTACAAAAATAAGCTTAATTGGCAACATTTCAGTAGAGCAAATGAATATAAAAAGGAGGATTTTTGAAAAGGTATTGGATATACTGGATGCTTAAAATCTTCAGGCTTTTAAGAACTGCAGTAAAAACAGACATCATTGAAGACTGGAAATCACTGCATGGTCTCAAGAGTGCTTCCAGCAGTAAACGTTTTATGCAGCATTCATTTGCAACTCAGAAATTGAATGTGTATAACAAGTTTAAAAACCCAGCTTTACACAGTTGATATCTTGATGTCCCCAAAATATCATTAGTAGAAAAGGAAGTCATATGATTCACTAATACAGTTATTATTTTTAGTGTAGTGACTGCTGACTGCAAAGAGAATAGAAAAATGTCCAATGTATTCTAAGTCAGACAAGAATAAAAGTGTCTCTTGGGTTCTGGGTGTGCCCTGGGCCCCCTCCTGGTGGGACATGTCCTGAACAACTCCCAAGGGAACGGCTCAGATCCTTAACAGATGTCTGAATCAAGCCAACCGGCATCTCCCGAGCAATGCCTCTACCTCAAAGCTTTTAGCCTGAATTAAAGAGAGCACACAGTCAACTTATAAAGAAACTTACCTTAGCCATTGCTGCTTTGATGCAAATGCTAACACAACTAACACAACCCATCCACCTAGCACACAGCCTGAGATATTGAAACTATTATTTTAGGCAGTTATGGTTAACAAATGTGAACCAGATTCCTAGATTATTTGGGGCCACATGACAAATTAGTGAGAAACAAAACTAACAAGGATATGATAAACATTTTACAGTTGCAGTAGAAGCAATCATGCTGTGAAAGATACACAAAGTACTTTTTACCCAACTATTTTATCATTGCAACACAAGCATTGCACAACATTGGGCCTTGGCAGAAGCATGCACATTTCTAGTGGTTAACGTAACATTCTTTACTGAGTGCATCATTGATCAAGTTGTTTTCCAGTGATTTTGCGAAGAGGATCACACCAGTTGTGGAATGAACTCTGCTTTCTGTACAGGATCTTTGTTTGACAGCATAATTCCTTGCAGATTGGAACTTAACCATAATTTATCGAATTTCACCTTAGACAGAAAAAAAACCCACAGTTAAAACAAAAGTTAACAACAACACAAAACCAAACAGTGAAAAACAGCACAGCCCTGCAAGGTCACTGGGCAGGTGAATCTAGCAGGGGCTGCCACCTTGTTAAAAATCCCTGGAGAACAGCCCCAAGACGCTCCAGCCCCCCTCTGTACAATTGTGTGATACAAGGGGGATACTTGTCAATGCACTGGAACAAGTCACTCACCAGATGCAAAAGTGTACACAATAAAGTCAGCTGCCCAGAGGATAGAGAAAGCCCTTTCTTATACAAACAAAGAAACAGCACAAGGTCCAGTGGGGAAGTTTAGTGGAGCTTTTTAGTAAATTAAGTCTAAATTAAACAAAATTAAAGGCATTACAAGATGATGGTCATGAAAGCTAAAAACAGCCATAATACCTAAAGCCAAATTAAAAGATCACACTTTGCACTAATTGTGTGGCTTTGAGCTGTGCAGTATAATTGGCAGTAGTAGCAACAGCGCGCAGTGTGTGAAACAGAGGGACAGAGTTAAAAGAAATATAAAGAGAAAAGTGCATTCAGTATGGGCCTAAAGTACGAGTCCTTTATAACCGGGCCTCGGGGATACAATCATCTGTCTCTAATAGCAGTTTTACAGTATCTCTATGTCTCTTGTTGGCTCACCTCCTCACACACACACACACATATCGTCCTGCAGATTTGTGGCGCAGAGGCCTGGGCTGGGAGCGTGCCGGCTGCTGATGTATGTCCTGTCGGCCCCATCTACTCTGATGGGATACAGTGATCTATAGGGAGCTCTTGGACAATATATTATAGCACACATACAGGATACACGATGTAACTAAAGCTAATGTTGACATGCATACTTACAAGATACAGTGTACTGGTATGGTTAGGATTACACACACGTATCACTGTATAATGGGGTATCAATGCTATATATAAACTGTAATTTATCTGCAAGGAAATAAACAGTCCATTATTTTATATGGGCATTGCATTTAATGGTTACATCTGCGACATCTGAACAGAAATACTGTTTGGATCCATGGAAATGTCTATACAAATGTCAGATAGAGCCTAAAGATACTACCTCCAGTCACAGAGGGTCAGTAAAGAAACAAAAGATTAGTTTTAGAAGATTCTTTGTAAGGGCTTTGTGGCTTAATGCAGTGTTTCCCAACCTTTTTTGTCTTACGTACCCCCTGGGCTTTTTTGTCATACCATACATAGCCCCTACACTCATACGTGTTGATGATTCTTAAAAAAGTGGTCATAAAACTATCTGTCCTATTATACAAAGACACTATACTTACTTTTTTGTAAATACTAATTGTATAATTGAATACAAATTCATGGTTAAAATGTAATAAATAATAAAAACTGCCTTTGAAATAAAAATATTAAATAAAAATGGAACAATATAAACTAATACATTTATTCAATTTATTGTATATTAAATATTCAAAATAAAAAATAACATAAAACATTAAAATAAATATTAAAATTATCAAATTAATTAATATTAAAGTCAAAATAAATGTACCATAAAGAAAAACAAAAATAATTTGAATAACGCCATTTGAATCCTCTGAACCTAAAAAAATATTCATTCATTCATTCTTTCATTTTCCCACGCTCTCCTTACTGGGAGGCGAGAACGCTAACCGCTCTGCCACCGTGCACCCCACGGGTGGGGTGCCTAAAAAATATGTAACAAAATATTATATTCACACTTCAGCTTGTCTTTCGTAAGCTTCAGTGTTCAATATGAAAAGATCGCAAATATTTTCTTATGATCTTCCAAATAAATTGTGAAAAAATTCCAAGCACCCCCTGCAAAGTGCTCACGTACCCCTAGGGGTCCCTGTACCCCTGGTTGGGAAACAGTGGCTTAATGGATGGAGCATTTACCCCTGAACTAGAAGATATCAAAGACATCACCCCACAGGATACACAGTGTAACAAAATCTAATACTGACAAGACACAGAGATGTAATGATATGGTTAACATTACATGCACGGACACTGTGTATTTGCCTATTAAGCATCTCACTGCAGTGGTTTCAGTAGCATAGCATGTGCTGAATCATCCACACGCTTCATTGATCAATACCAGTTTAGCACGATTACCCTTGGCAGCAAACACACAGTCAGTGCTATGACCCTGACCATGATAACTGCACAGCACTGACAGCTACAACAAACACGCTAAATGATCAGCATTAGGCCAGTACAGTTCAGTAACCACCAGCTTTGTCTCCCTAAACTAGGCCTGCAATGCACCCCATTAATATTTCAGTGTTTTGGTTCAATATGGCAGGAAAGCAGTATAGCTTTGGGTAGATTTATGCTAATAAATGCAATGACATGCGGCCCGAGGTCTTCTCTATGCGTCACTGGTTTAAAAAAAAGTGGGAAGCTGAGAGTTTAGAGCAATGTTTGGAATCAAAATTTGGTTTTAAAATTCATGTTGTAAGCTCCCATATATGTTTTTGAATGAGAAAAGTAATATAGGAGTGACAATCTGTTTAATTCAAATAGTAGTGTCAGAATACACAGTACATCATTCTTTGTTGTGTATAGGGCCATCGTTATTAGGCAGGTGGTCATAATGTTATGCCTGATCCTCAGCTAACTCCCTCAGATAAGTCCCAAAACACAAGCTTCTTTGTGTCGGTGCAAACAAGAAGTCCTCGTCTGTGTGGCACTGCTCTGTGGTGCCAACAACCAGCTGGAACTGACCTGATGAGACTCAACTCACTAAAATGGCCACTTTTGTTCTGATTGCTCTGTTTGTCTGCTCACAGTGTTCAGGCAATTTGTTTGTTTTCTGTATTGTTCTTCCTTCATATGCTCATCACAGTTACCCAGTGTGAAGCAGTAGGTAAGACTGGAAATTGATGTGGAGGCTAAAATAGATGGGTACCAGGGCAACACTATGTGAGAGCTAACAATGCTTTAACTTCTTCCCTCATGCTGTGGGTTAAAAGTTTTATTTTTGATTGTCTGTTTTACATTGAGTTTGTGTTGCCTTAGTATCAGGTGTTACCAGCTTGCAAAATATTCACATAAAACTACTGAAAATTATGCATTGCCTGGAAATGACAAAAATATGTGCATACTGTGAGAGTTTCAGCTTTGTTTGTCTGCACTTTCAGAGCCAAGGGTTGTGTCAGCATCGGCTTGAATTACAACACGCGTTTTATCTCCAAGAGATAGGTGGTCCATAACTTTTGCATCGGGGCAATGCTGCATTTAATAGTTACCTCTGGCAAGGAGATTTATGTTTCCATGTGTGTTGGTTTGTTCATCTGGTAGCAACTGGTACACTGTCTGGGCTCAGGAAAGTTTTAAAGGATTCTGCACCATTTCCAAGATAGGGTCAAAGGTACTAACTCCAGACACAAGTGGTCAGTTTTAGTGGATTCTTTATCATTGTGACATATGCAGACTTTTTTTTTTTTTTTTTTGCTCATATAGATAGCATGTAAAACCTAGATCTGGCCACTGTACTGTAGTTTTACCACTGGGAATAAGGACAATATCCTTCTATGTTCTCAACTGTTTTCCACAATATAGTCAACTAAAATGAACTGGAAAAATGAACTAGAAATCATCTTGGCAGTGACTGTGGCCTGTGCGTCTTTAGAGCATCTGTGCTGAGTTAGGTAGGCAGAGATGGATGGTCCTGTTCGACGCGTGTGTTCCTAAACTCATGTGTTGTGTGTGTGCCGTATTCCCACAGGGTTTTTTCTGGTGTGTGAGAGAGAGAAAGAGTCGATACTTCTGGCATGAGAAGTGGAGGCAGCCATTACTTGAGCCTCACTGACTTTCTCTTGAGTTAGAGGACAAAGGAGATGTGGAGAGGAGGTAGAGGGAGTGAATAGAAATGTGCTTATAAGATCTAAGGGTTTCATTAAGCCACTAATGAAGTACGATTGTAAATTAAGAGAGATGTTTTAAATTAAAGGACGAATGAAACCAGCCAGAATCAATCCACTTAACTCACCACAAACAAACTACTCACGAAGAGCAGTTCAGTACGAGTCTGCTCTTAATAGCTGTGTTAATGTACTTCTGTGGTCATTGTATTTCTGTTGTGGTCCTTGTGGGGAACATAAACATCGCTATACAGTTAAACTTATATTCATAACTAATGGATACAATACACCAAAGTCATAACATAAATAGGAGCTTGTGAATGTAAATGTAAATTTAAATATGTAAATATATTTTTCACACTGGAGTTTTGTAGAAGCCCAAACTGAAATTATGCATTTGGATTGTACTTACGACTCTTTACTGTCCTCTGGAGTCCTCTAGTGGACACAGAGTACAATTGCAAAATTGCAAACAGACAGAGGAGAGCCAAATAGTTTTCTTTACTACAAAAGTGAAGATAAATTAGACAAAGTTATACAAACAATCTTTTAAACATTTTTATGATGACTTGGATAACTGAGAGCCATCACAGATAATGTATTCAGTGGAAAGCCTTCTCAAGTCTAAGATGCAATTCCAATTTATCATTGACGCCAATAAGCAAAATAAATAAATGTAAACACTGCACACACAAAAAAGAAAATACTGGGACAGACTTTAAGTTTAACAGTCTGCTAGACATGGTTAACTTCTATGTTAAGCATGAGTCTGATCTAAAACTACCTTTAAACACAAATGAAATCTAGAGAATCAACAGAAAGTAGCGTACTTTAATCAACAAGCAAAGTTAAGTTTTAATTGAGTCAAAGTAATATCTTTTATCTAACTATAGCCTACATCACTAGTTCCAAACCTTTTTTGTCTCAAATACCCTCTGGTCTATTTGTCATACCATGAGTACGTCACTCATCTATGTTGATTATTCTTTAAATCATATAAAACCTTTGCATTTTTTAATACTTGACTTACTATTGATACAAATTCCCCTGCATTTAAAAAAAAAAACACTCAAATTCAAGATAAAAAAGTACAATAATTTGAAAAAAAATAAAAATATAACCTATTAGATTTACTTTTTTACTATATTATATGTAATATATGTATATGTGTACCCTAACCCTAACAATAAATAAATAGTACTATTAAACTAACAAATAATATAACATAGTACTACAACAAAAAAAAATAATAATAATTTGAATAACTTCATTTAGAAATAAGCTATTATACCTAAAACAAAAATAAATAAATTAAATAAAAAAATAAAATATTCAAATAATATTCTTTAGCAGTTTTAGCAGTCAATGAGACACTTGAGCTTGAAATATTTAGTTATTAAATAATTCCAAGTACCCCTTGCAAAGTGCTTGTGTACCCCTGGGGGTGCCTGTACCCCTGGCCTACACAAAACAAATAGAAAGTTTCAGATACAGAGGGGGGAAAAAAAGCTTTATCAAATGAAAGGGTACACTAAACTGAATTGAAAATTAAATAAAGACTGTAAAATCAGTTTGCATGACATCCCAGCCGGAGTTCTTTCAATTGCTTTGGGCAGCAGCACAAACTCACCGTAGATCTTGCCGAGGAAGAGCGTCTTGACCAGGTTCAGCTGAGTGTCGGAGGCGTCGGGCAGAGTGTAGCTCACCGGGGGGTAATGGTCCAGCTGGGACAGACACACAGATCATATATACATCAGTCCGTGCATTTTAAAATACAGGGCACAGCCAAAACTACCAGGGCAGCAGTTTGGAAAGAGCTGCTCCAAGGCCTGCATCAGCACGTTTAAGCTGTGCCCAGGATGATAAACAGGACAGAGTAATTCTTCAGTGAACAGTGAAATTCTACTGTATAACCAAGTGCAATGTCTCCCTCTTGTGGTGTGAAGTTAAATAGCTGTTTGATGCTGAGAAAAATAATAGATTTCCCCTTTGTTACCACATAGTCAAATCATTTTTACTTCACTATTTTACTGGTATACACCATGAAGATTCAGTACACACAGAGTAAAATATTTCAAGCACTTAGCCTATTTATTTTAATGATGATTATGTAGAATTTTAAACCATAATCATCACAAATATAATGCTTAAAATATTTCACTGTGGGTTCTGAATGCATATAAAATCTGTGTTTAACTTTTTAGGAGATGTAGGACTGCTGCATCCTGAACTATGATACTACAGATGAGTTAATGAAATTTGTTTAACAGTCCTAGACATGTTTATAGCCTGTCCGTCCTGGGAGAGGAACTCTCCTTCAATGTGGTCTCCATAAGGTTTCTTTTTTTTTTTTTTTTTTAGGGGTTTTTCCTTACAAAGGAGGAGGGTTTAAGGACAAGGGATGTCCTGGGACTGTTTAGTTTAGCTATTGTTTATGTCTGATTGTGTGTTTATGATTTAATTGTATGTGTAATTGTTTAATTGTGGTGTTTGTAAAGCCCTTTGAGGCAACTGTTGTTGTGATATTGGGCTATATTAAAAAAAAGTGAATTGAATTTAAATGAATGAAAATCAAAATTCAGAAACTCATAACACAAACATGTAAAAAGATCATCATTTTTGTCACAATTAAAAGTAATACTGTAAATACTGTTTCACTCAAATCTATACACAAGTTTAACTATTTGAATTGTACTAAAACAATTCTTCTTTCCACAACATTGTTATTTACTGACATGTGCCTGTATTTTTCCCTCCTTCCTGGAACAATCCACTGCTTCACTAGACACTTCAAAAATAACTCTGGTTCTATCATCTTTGCTTACACAATTCACACCAGAGCAACTCTTGTTTGGGTGTTTTGACTTTGTTAGCTCAACTTGTGCAGACTGAACACAAAGCCATCCTTGGTTATAGTCATACAAACAAACAACTCTTCACCTTGACTCACAAACAATCAGACATTAATTAAACAATATGTGTTTTCTGAGGTCACATAACTTAAGCCGAGATAGAGCCGAGCGAATGTTTATGGTGGAGACATGTGTGAGAGAGGAGAGGGAATACACGGCACTAATATCCCTGCTACATAATTAACTTGTTATTGCTGTTCCACTGAAGATTCTAATTAGCTTGAAGGCTACAGCCAATGCTACTGACGAGAATGAGTCCAAATGGCTTTTCTGTGTGTGTGTTGGTAGAAATAAAACATCTTTTGTCCTTTCTTCCGTGCTCACAAGAGTCCCCTATCTCAGTGCACAGCCAATGCTTTGGTGAAAAGGTTGATTGAAAACAATGACTTGCATTTTATTGGAAATTTGTTGCATTGATTTGCTGAATGGCTGTCGTGGCCTCATGCTTAAAGGTTGCCGGAGCTATTTCTGATTTTAATGTTTCGCGTGAGATTTCTCCGCCTCCACCTCTCCACAGTGTTTCTATTTACATCCGGCATATCCTAATTTGATTCACTCCAAAAGCTCAGTCTCGGAGGAGCGTAGTGTGGGTTTTGTTTTGCAGAGTGACTGGAGGGTGGGATAATGGGGCACAATTAAATTGCGCTCAGCTTATTTACTTTTATCTGAGAAAACAAATTGGCTTCGCAGTCAGGGAGGGCTGTGCGAGGCGCCGAGAGCTCACAAAAAGGGTCCACAGAGAAAGGAAAGGCCCGGGCAAGAAACACCATTTTAACCAAACTTTTGTCAATTACAATCTCAATTATTTGGATCCTTTTCGATTTCATTGCACCATTTACTCAAGACAATTTGGGTTTTATACCAGGGGAGTCTCTGAGGCTACATACAACTTACAACCAGGGACTAGACAAAGTGAAAATTAACAATGGGTGAAATCTAGTTTTCTAACTACGTGCAATCTAATCTAGTCTTCGGTATATACGGCCTTTAACTGTGTATCTGTATAGGTTCTGGGGTTTTAATGATAACTGTAAAGAGACAACTGCTAATGGACAATAAACATAGAAAAAGAGTAAGAAATTCTGCTAAATCCCATTTTCACTGTACTTTTAATTAGTTATGTCAAACTTGTAATTACAATAATATTCATTTATCCATTTTATATTGCTTATGCAATATACAGTAGGTCATAGAGGGCTGGAGCTTATCTTCTTTTGGTGTTTGGTAAGGTACTAGACCAGTGGTTCTCAAAAGGTCTGGCTTTGGAACCCACCATCACTCTATAATGATAAACCGCGGCCCAAAAAAAAAAAAATAAAATCATCAACTTATATTTATTGACTAAACACATTGTGCAGTTTGAACCTGAGACAGTATAATATCAGAATATCACAACACTAACACTAACACTAGTCATACACACTAACCAAAACCAATGCTAACCAACACACAACATATAATTCTGTTGTCTACAAGTTGCATTTTGTTGCAAGGTTGCTAACACTTAATTCATCCATTTGTACATCAAGTTAAGGCGTGGAGCCTATCCCAGCGGACTTGGATTTAAGATCGGGTAAACTCTGGACAAAGGGCTACATAACAACTAGAAGCACTTGGAGACTGCTGACCAGATCTTTCTTGGCCCATAACCTATAATTCCTAACAAACCAACCGTATCAAACCACTTACTCCATTGTACAGCCCATATTAAATGTAAAAAAAGGCATTGTTTTATTTGACTCAGTGTTCCTGGTTATAATTGAAGATTTAAAAAAACATTTTTTTACAGAAAAAGGTGGAGGAGAGTGAGGTGGAGTGGGGAGAGGACAGAAGAGCAGCAGAGAAACTGTCTGGTGCCTGGGGGGCCCGGCTCACTTTCATCTCTAAACTCTCACTGTTCGAGAGAATGGGAAAAGCCAGAGATGGAGAGATGGGAGCATATTTTGATCTTGGTGTAGCTTTGATAGCAAGCTAACCTGACAAGACCTCACCGAGTGGTTTGCAAAAAAAAATCTCCTCATGTCTTTAAAGATTGTGCACACATTTGGCCAACTGTTTGTGTGTGCACATGTAAATCCAAATGTTCAACTTGCCTCAGGGCTGTATCAAGTCAGTCAGATAACCTTAAGTGTTTTTTGTTACACTGTATTTTGAACTTTTTTTATCGCTCTATCTTGTCTCTCCCTCTGCATTGTCACTCTGATACCACCCACCCATACTTCTCCTCCAACTTGTTCAGGGGCCATGGCTTTAACCGTCACTTGTCTAAAAGCTTTTAAGATTTGCACTTGATAGTGATGAAGTGAGACCAAAACAGCCACAGGTAAACACTTGACTCCCTCGTTCAATCTGAAAATTGAATTTGATCCACCACCACCACCAGCAGCTGCAGAACTAAGTTTATTTACTGTATTGAATATATATATATCTCGCTATATATACACCAATCAGCCATTACATTATGACCTCCTGCTTATCATTGGTAGTGGTTATGTGTAATGACGACCTGCCAACAAAGTGCAAAGACTTAACTTCTCCAGTAGCTTGTTTGTTGGATCAGAGCACACAGGCCAGCCGTTGGCCCACACATGCATCACTGGTCCACCTCTGTTCCTTCCTTGGGCCACTTTTGATAGATACAGACCACTGCAGACCGGGAACACCCCACGTGTTGCAGTTTTGGAGATGCACTGACCCAGTCGTCTAGCCATCACAATCTGGCCCTTATCAAACTCCTTATGCTTGTCTATTTCTTCTTCTAACACATCAACTTTGAAGAACTTTACTGCCAAATAAATCTCCATTATTCACTTTACTTGTAATAATGTTATGTTTGATCGGTGTATATCTCATTTATATCTCAATACTGCTGTTACATCTAGGTTCAAAGAGGGATTTGAATGATGTAAACAAAATAATAATGGCTTGGTTAAATTTTAAATGCTGATGGTCGGCTCGAACAGCTCTAGGCTTTAATGCATAATGCAACAATTTGGGAGGAATTAGCCAGGGTGCACTCCAGTCACTAATGATTCGCTTCAATGTCTAAAAGCAAATGGGCCTGGGCATTTGGGCAGAGATATGCACATTCGATCTGACTAAAAGAGCTTTTCATGAATGACGCCCAGGACAACATTATCAAAGCTTTAATAGATGGTTACATTATGAAAACGAGGGTGTTTTTTTTTAAATCAAATGTGTATGCTAGAGCAAAACATAAGTTAAAATTGCTAATGGATAACTTCTTTTAACCATTTATGCTTTAGCCTGAAATTTTGGGGTGGACAAGATCACGCCTTCTTTTCAGTTATCCCTTTTAGTATATGGTATAGCAAATGCATTGTAAATACTATGGTTATACAGGTTCAAAATTTGCATGTAAATGATCATTGCAAAGTTACATTATGAAGTCGATTTAGAGCAACCAAAATAAAACATATTCGGTTACTTTAATATAGATGGATGGTGAATTCTTGTGAGAAGGCAAAACAATAACTCATCATCTATATATAGATTTGGACAATACCTAAAAGGTGAACTCAGTGAAATAAAGAAAGTGGTGATAGGCAAAAAGTAGCCGAATGTAATTTGTTGTATTTGAATGCAATGTTGTCCATGTTAATCTGTTGGTGTGCCTGTCCAAGGGTGTTTACCTGCTATTAAGTGCTTGTTTTAAATAAAAGCCCACAGGCCCCAACATGGGATTTAAAAAAAAAAACTCATCAAAGTTATCTTCGTTAGCACTTCTTCGCTCTCCTCTCCCTTACACCCTTGTTCATTCACTTTTCTTAAATTATAACTAAGACTAATGGTGTTTCCACTTATTCTCACAGTGGCCTTTTAAACATTTATTAAAACATTCTTGGACGATTTTTTGGCAGCAAAAGAAGAATAATCACTAGAGATAAAAACATTGCTTTTTCCTGCCTGTGGTCAATTTTGAGATTTTGGGTTTGCTCTCTTAATACTTAACACTAAAAGAAAGACAAGGTCCAAATAACACATTAAGGTGTTTATTTCATTACAGTGTGTTATTCTGAGTCACTTAACACCACACCTGCAAACACCACATTTTCCGGTCTTAACTAGGGTTTGAAGGCTTTTGCAGTGGGGTTTGTTGATTTGTCATTCTTAGCCTGATTTATTGGACATTTTTACTCCTTAAAAACAAAAATGTATTTGTATTTCCTAATTTACTAAATCTTAAACTAAGATAGCACATTTTTTAAAATGTATTTTAAGTAGATGGTGCCTAATTTGCATATTAAGACATAAACTTACACAAAACTTAACTTTTTTTTCATGTTGATGCCAGTAATATAATGGAAAGGTTTATATGTATATAGGTTATTTATATATAGGTTTATATATATGGGCTGGGAAAATTATCGCGTTAACGCAGTTTGTTAATTTATTGATTTAATCGCGTTAATTTCAATTGACGCATCGATTAATTTGATCACAACAAAAATATTACAACGACACTGACAGAGGCACCAACACGCCACGGGTCTTCCAGCGGGGCAGAAATGCACCGCGCAAGCGTAGAAGATGACACATTTCTGTTTCCATCCATCAGGCGTGTTCGAGATGAGCCAGACCTGCGCAGTTTCGATCAGTGTCGGTCTGTGCGCAGTGCTCAGGTTAGAGATGAACTGCGTCTCGCCTGGATTGTGAACGAGAGTGCACGGCCGCAACAGGACGAGGGGAAATAAGCCGGACAATTTGTGGCTCAGATCACGCACCATCACGCCCGAAATCCACTTCTCGCGTGTGTTGGATATGATTTTGAAAATAAATGCATTAAACTGATTTGTAAGAACTTTTCTGTCCGGTGCTTGACAACAGTCTGTGCGTAAATGAGGTGCTCTTTTGGAGCACACAACATGAGGCACAGAGATGAGGGCAGTGAAGTGTCGTGCGTTACGTTCCTGATCAGCACTAAACTCAGATCCAATCACCTGTCCAGTTCACCGCGGTGTGCGTTTTCCCATCATGCACTGAGCCGTGCAGCCTCCGCAGTTGCTCCTTATGAACTGCGGCGGCTCAGGCGCTGGTCTCGTTTGGATCTCACGGTGACCGTCGCACTTGTGGCATCAGAGCAACTCGGGAACAAATCTAACCGGCGTGCACTGCGCACAGACCCACACCGATCGAAACTGCGCAGATCTAGCTCATCTCGAACGAGCCTACTGTCCGAGTTCAGTACAGGCGTATTTCTCCTCTCATTGAGGCCGTGCACTCTCGTTCACAATCCAGGCTAAAGCAACATGAGTGACCAAAAAGACACATTGCTAAATGGACAATTCTGCTTCAAATCGTCACCAGACAGCAATATAGACAAAACAAAAGTTATGTGCAGTCTATGCTAAGGATGAGTTCAATTATTACTGGAGTAACACAGTTCATAGTATTTACACTGTTGTGAACCACAACAATTGTTATTAATTGAAGAATTTAACTTATCTTTGTTAAAGTTCTAAAAGAGATTACACATGCTTTTTAGGTAAGTTTTGTGTATTTGTTGGTTGTACCTTATTTAGGCAAACTTTGTCTGAGTTACAGGTCTCAAAGAGACTATTTTCTTTGCAAGTTTTGTTTGCATTGCACAGTTTACAGTAAAGTATGTGAAAGTTAATTCACAATAAATGTTCTAACTTTACAATTTTGTGTTTGTCTCCTAACTCCAAAACTAGAGTCTATTAAAAACAAATTTTCACAGAAATCATAGATACTAAGATATAGTATCTATAGTGAAATGGGTAGTTTAACCTTCAACAGTCTGCACTCTGCTGCCCTCTTCCCCTGTTTCTTTATAACACCAGTAGAGTACTTATTAACAACAGTTTATTTTAGACAGATAATGTCTTTAAAGACATTCTAGAGGTAATCAAGACTGGTTTAAAAATAAAAATAAAAGCATAATATAGCCCTTTTAAAAGGTTTGCCCTATTTACCTGTACTATTGCCCTAAAAGTTCAGGGAAGCACTCTAAAACTTGGTCTAACATCAATATTACGGCTGTCAACATTAGCTGGTAGAAGACACTGTGCTCATATGTGTAAGTCTATGGGGAGTAAGGGATCCTACAGTCGCTTCAATACGTTTCTGTGTCAGTAAAGTGGTCCCAGCGGAGTGATCAGCAGCCGCAGGGTGTGATTTGTTCAGGAAATGAGGAAGACTTGGACAAGATATTTCAGTTTAATTTTCTAGCTGTCTGAATTTTTCACTCTGGTGTGCAAATGTAGGCAGGTGATGAGATTCTGCTATCGATGGGTGCATTGCCGCATGTAGATGCTATAGGAGTGAAGGACGGCTTACGCTGCACAGGGAATGAGATGCAATGGGCGGGTATCATTATGTTATTTTGTCTTAATAAAAGCAACAACATACGAAGCTGGCCATCTTTACTGCTGTAGGTAAAAACACACAATTCATTTTTTTTATTTGGAACAAAAAATAGCCTAAAATATGGGATAAAAGTGGATTTATTTCATTAGTTCAAAGGAAAATCTTAATCATCTTAATATTTAAAATTTAATGAGGCAACATGATTAAAAAACATTTCATCTAAAATGAAATACATGCAGACTTTATGAGCAAGATGACAAAAAATAAAAAATGCGTTCTCCTCTGGCAAAGGTTATTAATGCAGTATATTTTGGTAATATAATGCTGTATTAAGATTAAAACCGTTGATGGCCACTAGGGGGGGATCTTTCAGGGAATATGATTTTACTCTCACAGCACATCTGAAAGATTTTATTTGCAGATTATAAGATTATTATTAAAATTATATACTTCTGAACTGCTATAAAAACAGCATAATATTGTGATGAGTGGTCCTATAGAAATTTATGGTTAAATTTACGTACATTATCTGTGTTTATGTTACAATTGACAATGCATTGAACAGAGCATTTATTAGTCAGGTACCACTTCTTGTTCCACTCAGGGAATTAAATTGTTACATATTATAATTTCTCATTTTAATTTGTAATGCTGAGAGTGACAATCCCCTTCTTGGCATAGCCATGTCCATGAAAACCCAATTTTATTCCAATCTCAATGCGAATGATAACTAGGTTTTACAGCCGACTGCCTCCCTTTTTAAACCGCAGCCTGCAGCTAGATCCGAGCATTTTAACCCAGAACAAAGTCTGTAATAGTTTAGCTGAATTCTCACTCCATCCTTGACAGCTCCTGAGCCTTGGCTGTATTGATCTGCACTAAGCTGTTTCACTGCACACGAACAACACAACCAAATACACACGCACAGTACCTCGCCATGCACCTGCTACACTCTTTCCCTTTAGTAAATACTTGAACATCGCTATCTAATACATGCAACTGCAATTACCACACGCTTACACAAACACACAGATCGATGCATTTTGTGTGCTGCTGTACTTAGTGCCTGTCTGCTACTGGAAGTGGATTAACAGTGGCAGAGGACAAGCAGTTTCATCACACCATCACAGCAGACCAGGACGACCACTCTCCCCTCTGACTTACTGCAAGAGCTAGCACCAGCCTCCACAATTGTGTACTTTGTGTCTCTCCGTGCAATCCCCTAAAGTTCTTAACTGCTTGTAAGAAGGGGCTTAAATTTTTCATCTTCCCTGAGTGTCAGCTGAAGGCCGTGGAAAATGTATTCGGGAGTGCTTGCTGTGGTGGGTTTACGTGTTTTGGAGTTGCACCTGTATGGTAATGCTCCTCTCAACGCGGGACATGTTGATGTTGTGGGGTTGTCCGTTGGCCAAGTTTCGCTGGTCCACATCGATAGCAAACGGCTCCCTCAGGCCGCCCAGGTTGTAGCGCACCTGCAGGGAGCCTGAGCATACAGAACATCATGATAAATTATTGCATTACATATCTCAGCAATAATATAATGATGAAGACTGTATATGTCTAGTTTCATAAAGTAAAGTTATTACATCACTTCTTTCATTTTGAAAAATCAGCAAATCATCTGCTTCCTAGTTTGTAGTGATGGGCATATGATTTGGCATAGGTTTTACACCAAATGCCCTTCCTCATATAACCCTGTCCATTTATCTAGGCTTATCGAGCCACATGTTTTATAAGTAAAACTGGATATTTTGATCATAATCAATTATTTTAATATTGGTTTATTATAGAATCATGCAAATAATGTTCAAAGCAAAAGTTAAATCACTTCCAGATTGGGTCCAGAGGTTCTTTTTAGTTCCCGAGAGCAAATATGAGCAGTATTATGTAGTAGAGGATTATCTTTAGGGTGAAAGTCAGTTGTCTTTCGGTTTTAAGACAATTTCTTTGCAGAAGTTTCTTTTGCCTTTTTAGAAATGTAGCGGAGTAAAAGTAGTAAGTCACATCTAAAAATACTGCTCAAGTAAAGTACAGATTCTCAAAAACTATACAGTACAGTACTCAAGTAAATTTACTTCGTTACTGTTGAGTTTTGACCCACTGAGGCTGCTGTAGTTTGTGGAGTGTGGTTTACATAATTGCACAGAGCTGTAATTAGTATATTTCCAGGTGACAGCAATAGAATAGCTTGAAAATATGGAGGAGAAATTGTATCTGCTCTAAGTAAATTATTATTATCAAGAAAATGTTGTCCTAAAGAATCAGCAAGTCCTGAAAATAACCTTTGTATTAAGTTGGGACCCTAACCCACTTTTATTGCTTTCATTTAATCCATGCATGCTGACAGAAGCCCACTAAATCTGTGATATTGTTCTTACCGTTATGCCTGAGCAGCACGGCCAGATAGTCTTGAGTCTTGGAGCTGACGTACATGAGGACAGCAGGAGTGTTGGACGTGCTGAAGCTCACTGTCAGCTCCTCTCTGGTCAGGTTCACCTCCTGCGGCCACAGCTGGTGGGACTGGAGTCTCGAGTCTTTACTGGTGGCCACTGGCTCAGGAGCGAGGTTGTACTTAACTAGTGTCCCAGTCTCAAAGAAACCACCGATGTCTGAAAATGAGAGGAAAACAGAATAAAATATAGGTCACAGGTCATTATCATCTTAAGTCACTCGCCCATTAAGTCTAATTATCCCACAGAGTTTTTTTTTTCTCCTTGCGGCTTTACCGTTTCTGGGGTCTCCATAGCAAATCATCTGTCTCTGTCATCTGTTAATTTGACAGTTTTATGCTGGATGCCTTTTCTGACATATTCCTCTCTATTTATTCAGACTTGGGACTGGCACACAGAGTACACTGGCCTGTGACCTCTTGACGCTGGATTCATTATAAAGAGCATTTGTTAAAGATGTAAGAATCACAGTTCGAGTCAGTTCAGTTTGGTGGAGGGTTATAAAAGATACCAAGTAAACATTAGCAGTTTTATATAAAAAAATAAATAAAACAACCCATTTAGTGTGATCTGTTAAATAAATGTTTGAGGTAATTTTTAAAAAGGGAAAGTGATTATAAAATATAGAGATGTCATATTTTAGACAATATGAACAAAGTGCTTTTTAAAATATGAATGTGGTGTGAACCCAGGTGTTACGCTTCTTCTTGCCTAAAACTATCAAAGGCTTATAGTATTTCCTATCGTTGCTTGCTTTACATAAGTCGCATTGAACCATTAAATTCTTACAAATGTATGCAGTTTACTTGCAAACACACAAAAACAAGATAATGAGATGGCCCATTGACCAAAAGTTATTGCTTTATGCCTTGGGCTCCTAAACCATATCTTGTATACCTGCATGAAAATTGAATCGATGCGAGTGCAAATATAAAGTGAAAAGGTGCTAGAGTCAACATCCCCATAAACAACTCTTTGATGTACTAGTTATTACTTGAGCGAAAAAGGGAAAAACTATCTACATTTTGTTTAGTAAAGTGTTTTTTAACACCTTTGATCCAACATCTGAAACAAAACAATACATAGTTTAGCAATACATTAACACAACTAATGGCATATCCCAGCCATTCCTGGTTCCTGATTCCCCTAATCAAGTGTTAAAATGTAGAGACCCTCTTCTTCTGTTCCTCTTATTATGTTCTGCTTATTACTTGTGTCCAAATGTGTGCGTGCTTGCCAGTTACAGGAGACAAAAAACATAATGTCCATGAAATTAGAGTAAGTGCTTACAGGCAAAGTGGAGAGCCGTATGTGGTATGTGTGTAAATACTGTGGTATCTGGTTTAGCACGTTGCCTGTCTACAGCAATGTCAGTAAGAATACTGTACGGTACAGGAGTTCTTAAGTAATTTTAAAGATTCACTGCACACAGGACCCACTCCGATAAAATATAAAGCTACATTACTTATGTTTTTCTTTGTTTAAGGCTTTTCTTTGTTTTTGGATTTATGTATTAGTGGGCTTATTACTGAAAATAGGTGAGCTTTCCAACTCCCATTAGCAAAAATGTAAAAATCCTTGAATCTTTTTTGATACATCATATTTTTATATTTTTACTGTAGTGAATTGAGAGTTGATGATCAAAAGCTTGTTAAGTTTTCATTCAGCGTGTTTGTTTGTGATGTCTAAAATGATTGGAGGAAACAATAAAGTATATCTAATAATCAAAATCATATTTCTAAATATTAAGATTGTATTAGCACCATTATTGATGCTTTCTGTATTCTGTCAACAATTACGAAGAAAATGTTTTGCTCTTGGTCAGTGGTTAGTAATATAACTACAAAGATGGTTATGCTTTTTTCAGGCTTTTTGAAATAGTTTTGGACACATTTGCATTACCAGTCCATGTTTTATAATTTAAAATAATGTATATGTACAGAAAACGTCTTCTTTTAGGGAACTGTTAGCTTGGACTTTGGAGTGAAAGCTTGGACTAGGTGTCTGCCGCCCCCTGCTGGCAACAGTAGAGATTAGACAGAGTATAAAATGGCTATTTAGCACAGCTATTAGCAACATGCCGCTAGCAGATAGATGAATTAGCTTACTGCTTCGGTGAGTGAGGGAAATTTAAGAGCTGAATGTAATTGATCAGAACGAGTCCAGTGACGGTGTGTGGACGTTAGAAATGCGCAGGAGCACTTCCAGGTTTCATGTGTCTATGTAGAGCTGTGAGATGAAGTATCAGCAAACAGGATTACTCAAACGTGCATGAATGAAGCAAAACACTACTCCAAGTATGTTTTTGAGGAGGAAACATTAGAAGTCATGTTTTTGTCCTTACCTTTTTCAGGTTAGGGTATTTCTTTTAAGTTACTTGATGATGTGTGTCCTGTGCAGACACTATTTTAATGATTAATATGCAGACTACACTCGCTTCTGTGTAAATTACTCTTTGATAGATCCACTTTTTTGTATTATACTACTGCACATAACGGTGGTATCATTTGGACAGCTAAATAATTCCTAAGGTGGTACTCGGTCAGAACGCAGTACGCTTTGGTATGAGACATCTAAGAACAACCACTCATCTTAAGTGTTAATGGTGGCTGGAGCCTATCCTAGCAACTATGGGCCGTAGGCAGGATACACCTTGGCGTGAGAGTCAGTTTGTCAAAGGGCTGACACAGAAACACACACTCACATTCATTTACAAGGGGAAATTTAGATTGACCAGTTCTACAGAAACATGCATGTGTTTGGACATTGGAAGGAGGCTGGAGAGAACACACACCTGACCAGAGGGGAGGCAGGAGAGCTAACCACTCTGCCACTCTAACCCTCTTAATGTATATGCCCAAGTTATTTTACTATAAAATACAGTAAAACTTTTTCCAATCACCAATAAACTTAAGCCAATGACTCCTGACGAGACCAGCTATTGCCTAATAAAACCACATACTGACAACAATATTGGCTTATCTCCTCAATCTGCACATGTCCTGTACCTGGCAGGTTATAATCTCACCATCTTTGTGTTTTACTATAAACTCTTTGTTTTTTGCCTTTTCAAACTGTGGAGTGTGCTGTTACCCGATTCAGCCTTTTCTTCCCTACTGAGCAGAAGTGCCCAGAGCCTTATAGCCCCACACACGCAGATGTCTGGAAGCTAAAAGAGCGAATAAGAAAATCCTGCTTCGGGGCTTGCACTCTTTTTGTGTGTGTGTTTTTTATTTCTTATTTTTATGTTGGCGTGTGCAAGTTTTTGAGCCGTGAATTTGTGCAACTTCTACAGGTGTGTGCTTTGCGTGTTTATAAATGTAAGACCTGCTGCGTGTGACCCTCGAGGGCAGAAAAGCAGAAGAATGAGTGTGTGTAATAATAATACTGCGAAGTCCCCTGAGCTGAGCGTAAATATGGATACAATGGAAATGCAGAGTGCAATTATAGCTGGCTTCATGCATTTTTCACTCACTGCGAGGAGGAGAGGACGGGGGGAGATTAAAAGCAGAACAGATGTGATTTTGAGGAGGGCAACTGGGAGGAGGGAGAAGAAAAAATATGGAGAACAAGGCTAAAAATCGTAATGGAACTATAATGGAAGAGGGAGGCCAGTGGCTATGCATACAAATAAACAAATGTAAGAATGTGCTGCTCTTCCTTTCTTGGACTTCCTTGGCGTACTTCTTGAGTGATATTATACTGTACAAAGTACAAAGTACAAATTTACCTTCCACCACTGTCCACGTGTCACACCAACACAGACAGTCACAAATATATTTCAAACATAGATGCTAACCGTTGTTTTGTAAAACCCAAACTGCCTGATCCATCTATATGATCCAGCATTTAGAAAAGGTATTTACGTATCTTAAACTTGCTCATTACCATCTACTACCTACCACACAAACACATAGACCATCGCAGTCACCCACTCCTGATTTTCTGTCATCTTGTCACCCTCCTGCCAAGAGCGCAGGGGGAAAAACTGTATTCCGCTTTAGGAAACAAATTAATTCACGTGTCGGGAATCAACACTCTGACTGTGAAGAAGCAAAAAGCCACTGACAGCACCGTGGCTCCCCTCCCCTGAGCGCTTTCTGTGAACTTGTTTTAGGAAGAAGAAGTTTAATTCTCAATCTAATGAATCCCTGTGAAACAAACAAACAAAATGTTGTGTGTCGTGTGGCGCAGACTAAAGAGGGAAATCTCTCACCTTCACAATCACTTCACGAAACCTGTGGCTTTGTAATGTGAGTGGCAGAGGTGGAAGTAATTTAGTTAAGTGAAATAAATAAATAAATAAATAAATAAACACTTCAATACATTTTTTTAAATCTCTATTTATCCAGGCTTTGGACCAGCACAAAGACAACACTGGCTTGTGACTCCCTGTGGCTGGATTGGAAGTCTCTAAATGAGAAAGATAGTAGTAGTAGTAGTACAGCTTGAAGTATTGTGTCTTGTACTTTCTACCTAAGTGAACTTTACATTCAATACATTTTACATTTTTAGTAGTAGTGGCAGTAACATTAGTAATAGGAGTAGTTTTAATAGAAGTAGTGCCACTAGTATTAGTCATAGTAGTAGCAGCAGTAGTAGTAATGGCAGCAGTAGTAATTATGGCAGTGGTAGTGTTAAGTAATTTCTACTTGAATAAACTTTACATTCAATACTTGCTTACTTTTAATCAAGTAACAATTGTGAGTACTGTGGGAAAAAAAAAAAAAAAAAAAAAAAAAAAATATATATATATATATATATATATATATATATATATATATATATATATATATATATATATATATATATATATATATATATATATATATATATATTATTTTTTTTTTTTAACCTTTATTTAACCAGGAAAGTCCTACTGAGATACAGAATCTCATTTCCAGGGGAGTCCTGGCCCCATGGGGGACCTATTGTACCTGTTTTTAGTGGTAGTGGAAACCGGAGCACATAATATGATTTTGAAGTACTGTATTTTCCCTGGGGAGGTACTTCGGGCATGTCCCACTGGACGGAGGAAGACCTAGGACAAGCTGAAGGGATTATCTAACGGCTGGCCTGGGTAGAGCTAGAAGTGTCTGGGGTGAGGGAAGTCTGCACATCTTTGCTTAGACTTCTGCCTCTGCGACCCGATAAGCAGTAAAAGATGGATGAGTACAAACTACTTCTGCTACACCCAGCCACGTTGTTAGTTGTCAATGGCGGCGTGCATTTTGTTTTTCTAGTTTGATCTTGTTGCTCTGTATCTAGAGTTTTAGTATTCACCGGGTGTCCTCTACAGTCAGGGAGAATTGGTGGGTAAGCACAATATCACACTCAATCGATGTCTTTTATCATAAGCCCAAACACTTTTAACGCAGGCTGCTTCAAACTGAATAGGAAGTGAAGACAATCACAGAGCACAGGCAAAAACAACAACAACAAAAAAAAAAAAAAAACTCACAGTGGGTTGTAAAGACATAGCATTGAAACACAACTACTCAAACAGCAATTCAGACACTATTTGACTGTGGGATTGTGAGCTAAAGAGAGGCTACACAAATGAAAAGCCTGCAGAGGATGCTGAACTGTTAAAATCAAATGTCACTTTACAGCAATTTAGTGGTAGTCGAGTGAATCTGAGCTATTTCATATTTCTGCACCAAGAATATCTACAGCTGAGAAATGTGCACAAAAACAGTGAATTGTCGGCCACCATTTAGCCCTATCCTCTGAACCCATACATCCAAGACAGCTGTCCCTCTGATGTACTCTGATAGCTAATCCTATCCATCCTAGCCACTCCCAAAGAACCTCAACATCTTCAGCCTGAATTCATAAATGTGTAATGAAAAAAACATTACAGAGACCTTAACAGTTATAACAATTTTCTTCTTTCTGGGACTTCCATAGCAAATCCTCCTCATGTGCAGTGATTTTCATGTAGATTTGGCCATTTTTGAGACTGGATGCCCATGACCCAACAGGCTGCAGCTAACAAAGTTACCTTTGGTGCAGAATGGGCCGTCGTAGGCAGTGTGGGTGCAGTCACACAGGTAGCCGTTGTACTTCTCCACACACTTGCCTCCGTTGCGGCAGTACATCCCATAACTGGTGCAGTGTCCTTGGCAGCCCGGCTTGACCCCTGGCGTGACCTTTGCCCGCTCCTCCAGGTCGAGCGTGATGCCATTCATTCGCAGGCCCCTGATGCAGCCTAGGAAGCCCCTCTGTCCCCCTGCGGCACCTGAGCAGGGAGAGTGGAAGTATTAGTTTACCTGCATGTCGCAAAGGCTAAAGATAAAGAGAAAGTCAGGGACAGAGAAGTCATTGTGAGCGCACTTGTAATCTTTTTTGTTAATGCCTCGAGGAAGACACCACAGTAATAGCTCTAACTGCGTAACTGTTCTTGAGACAACCTTCAACTTGTAGGATTTTGTTCTCCCCGCTAATTAAACCTTCTGTGTCTTAATGAGCGAACGTATGCAGATGCAAGCATGCATGTAAACGACATATAACGGGACAGAGACACCACACATGGCCTACTCGATTTTAATGAGTCAATATGGACATTAAGCTTTAGCCTTGGGGTGTCAATAGCCATTCCTCTAAAGTGCTTCCATCGTCATTCTGGCCCCGCACCATTACGGTCTAACTACCCATTAACTTGGACAGACTCGGGGTGTAAAATAGATTAATGTCCGCCTAAATGACTAGAGCAATAAACACGCTCATAAACATACACCCACAGGTATAGATTCGGATGAGCCCAAACAGAGGACATTGCTCTACATTGGGTCGAGATGCAAATATGTATTCCCTTGGACTCTGATTAACTAAGAGCATCTTAGTTACTGAAACCTTTTAATTTTGTTCTTTAGATTACAGAGTCCATTTAGGTTCATTTGTTTGCGGTAAGTGATGCATAAGCTTTCCCTTAAAGAGCTGCTAGGTCACTGACTCGGCTGTTAGCTTAGCAATAAGGATGCGACCCTAATATAAACATAATATGCACTCCTCTCATGCCAATATATTAATAATATATGGACGCCCAGCTGGGGTTTCCTGTGCTTTCCCCTCTTCTCAAACCCACAATGAGTTTGGCTTTTTGTAGAGTGGCTAATTAATCTATTTTGTCGAGCTGATTGGCTGGAGGTTTCAGCCACCTGTTTACTTAGGTCTAAATCAGTGTGTGATTAAATGGACAGCAGGCTTAGAAGTCTGCTGGGACTGTGATGGACACGTAGACAGGAACACACACTATGGGTTTTGATGAATCTATGGGGTATCGCACTGGCATACATACATTTAGTAATCTAAAAAGACTGTAACCCTTATGTTAAGGTTAGGTAGCCTTAAAGACAAACTATGCATCTTCTTTTATCTCAGAGTCCATGTGATGGCTAAATTAGTTGCTGCAAGGTGAATAAAGCCCGCTGCACCTCTCCCTGGTGTATCTTTGTGGAAAAAACAGCCTTGCAAGAATGGAAGAACTGACCCAATGAGAAAGCAAGAGTCAAGCAGAGCAAGGGGTCACACAGGAGTAAACTAGACTCATGAGTTTTTACAAAAGTGCTTTAAATGTAGGTGGAGCTCTGTAGAGAAAAAATCTGACCAAAACTGTGAAAACATGAGCAAAGTTGCATAGGTCTACTTTAATATAAAATGTGTCTGATTTGGCTATAAAAGTTGGACTTTTTTTAGACTAAAATAAACATGCTGTTGCAAGATATGAATGAATGAAGCAAAAAATGCTCCACATAACTTATTGCTAAATCATAATCTCTACAAGAAAGTGATGCTTTTGCTAATATTGTTTTTTTTTTTTAATCCATTAGCAACTCAAAAAATAATGGTTGAGTTATTATGGCACTTCCAGGAAAAGGCAAGAGAAGAAACTATTCACTGAGTAAGAAAACAAATTATTTGTTTTTTTGTGTGGATCCACATCACTGTCTGGATTCTTGTGAGTTAAAATGGTTTTGTGGCTGGATATAAAGATGCTTAATGGATAGAGCATTTACCCCTGAACTAGAAAATACCCAGCCAGAGTTCTTGCCTGGGCACTATATCTACAACATAGAGCCAAGGTCTAAGGAAAATTGTTCTCTTGCAAAAAATGTTGTTCTCTACTAAGCTACTAAGAAATAATGTGGCAGCAGACATTACCTGCAGACACAGCACCTACTTACATATGTGTGAGATGTAAGAAGAACCAAGGGTATGTTCCCTTTAAATTAAGTGCTAATGAGCAACATTTTGTATTCATTACATTATGTATTCACACATTAGTATATATACACACGCAGGACATATGCAGTTACTAATTAAAACGTCCAGATAAATGCTGAGCATTCAAAAAGTTAATGGCATAAAATACGACCTTTAGACCTTTGGCATTTGCAGTTTTTAAAAGAGCAATGATGAACTGATGAATATGCCCTCAGTTGAGAGAAAGACAGTTTGAATGTAAATCAGACAGAAATATGGTTCAATGTGTCCACACAGCTTTAATTAGTTGTGTTAGGAATTTTGGGTCATTTCTATCTATTTAAGAAAGCTTTCAATATTTGTATAGACTGTCCTGTATTTGTATGTTAGACCTTGACATGTTTCAAGAGCTCACATCCTGCAGTTTTATACATGATTTATACAATATCACAAGACCCAGGAAGATGCAATCAAATGTAAATGTACAAAACACAACACTGGTCTGTCTATAAGAAAATTTAAGACATCAGTATTTTTGGGAGACCATACCTCCCTACACTGATCAGGCATAACATAATGACCACTGACAGGTGAAGTGAATATCTGTTCATGGCACCTGTTAGTGGGTGTGATATATTAAACAGCAAGTGAACATCTTGTCCTCTAAGTTGATGGGTAAGAAGCAGGGAAAATGTTGCACAAGTGGTCAACACATAATATTATAACTGTTATGTCTAATGGGTGTAATATGACTTGAATGGCAGCAGTAACACAGGATACAAAAAAGCATTTTGGCTGATAAAGTATTTATAATGTCTATTCTAGGGAGATGCAGTGATAGAAATTACAATACTAGATCTCACTACATTTAATAGGACTATTTTCTAAACCTGTAATGGTGCCTTTGTAATATCCTCTAGGCCTGAGTACTGTCAGCGTTAACAGTAACTTATCCAAAGCACACTGTAATGTAAAAACCTTTATTGTAACCAACTCAAAGCGCCATCAGTGTGGGAATGTGCATTTATAAACATACAGGGGGTCTTGTTATATGACTATTACTGTACTACTGTACTGCAGTACCTGTGAAATTTATGCCCCTGCATCTACTTTATGGTACTCATTAAATGTTACCTACTGTCTTGGCAGGTGAGTGAGGCTGGTTTCCCTGTTGAGAGCGACAAAACATGCAGAGACCATTGATCCCGATCCACACAGACAAAAGCATGCAAAAATAAAAAGCAGAAGACAATGAGAAAATAAAGCAAAGCCATGCTAAATTATACATGACAGTCGTTAATCAAAAAAACAACACTAAAAAACAGATGGTGCATTTTATGAGCAGTACAGTACGCAAGCAGGATTTATACTTTTATCCATGTATGGAGCGAGCTAAAAGTTAACAGAGTGAAGAGTGATGGTACAGCATTTACTCTCAAGGCCATTAGAGCAAATGAGGCACTGTGCAGTAAACACCAAAGCGATCAGACGCTTGATGAGGGGCATATTGATTGAGACGTTGACAAGTGGATGATACAAAGACTCTTATGAGAACAAGGTAAGCCAAAATAAAGCTCCTTATTGTACTCTCCTGCCGCGTGTGTTATGTGAAATTGTACAAGCAGAGTCGTTCAAAGAGGTAATTTTGAGGGCTAGTTTGTTTTCCCTCTCGCCTCCTCTGTCAAATATTACAAACAAAGATGAATTCAAAGTTGTATTCCTTTTAGGTTTCTTGCCTGGCATTCTTGTTCTCGCCTCAACGCCTTCAAACAACTGCATCAATATCAATCAGATGGAAGTTGTAGCAGGATAGCACATTACAAGAAAAAAAAAAAAAATCACAGATAAGATGTTTGGTGTGCCCGCTGGGCTGCTTTGACTACGCCACAGAGACAAAATGTTTTTGGTGCCTTTGGATTGTTTGTTGGTTTGTTAGCAAGACAGGCAAGGTCAGTGATGGACCACGGAAGAAATTATAAGGTTTGGTCTGACAGGAAATATCGTCTGGGTTTTTTAAAGGATTATGTAGCATGTGTGAGATAGGGCTAACTTTGTCTGTTAGCAACATTAACTCAAATAGTCAGACTTTTTAATGAAATAAGCTTGATTAGTTTTGGTGTGGATGTGAAACACCGCATGGGACCAGGAATGTTTGAACTATTGCGATATAGAGCGACTTTAATTTGTTGTCACTCAGCAAAGCATCTGGACTTTATCAAAGTGGGTCAAAGGAGGCTGTTTTCCCGGGCCTCAAGGTCAGAGGGGCCAAGAAATGGTCCCTCTTCTTAATTTTTTTCTATTACAATGGGTCCATGTGAAGCCTTCTTGCCTCGGGCCACAGCAAGTCTGTCAGCGGGCCTGTGTATAATTAACAATTTAAAATAACTCACACAGGGTCAAGCAGTAATAAAGTATTAACAAATATGCAATTAACCATAATTTAATAGATAAATAGTTAATAGAGAGGGGCTTTACATTGATATTTATAACTCTGCATTGATTTGCACAAGCTTTACACAAGCTCAGGAACTTAAAAAATGAAAAACAACGTGTATAACTCAATAGTGTTTATTAATGTAGGAGTAAAACATGGAAACTAATACATAACTATAGCTTTATAGAGTGTATTTATTACAAAGTGTCACTGCGATTTTTCTTTTTGGTGACTTATCATGTGTCAAATTGTAATTTCCCTGGCATTTAGAAATGTGGATTATTTCAGGGATTATAGATCAGATATAAGCAGGCCTCGTCACTGCACGGACACTTGCACTGTTGCTGCATTTCTAAAGCAGTGGCATACACTCACAGCGGGGCTAAGCCTTCTCTCGCCTTCACTTGACACAAGATACACAAATGCAAATGAGGTGACAGCACTGTCTGGCAGCCATTAAGTCCTCCGCTTCATCTAACAAAACCAACACTGTAGCGAGCCCTTTGACTAAATAAAGGTACACATACAGAGCAAAGCAAAATGGTAAGGTTAGAAGGTTTGAATCAGCAAAATGATGAAATTATATCACAAACACTAAGGATGGCGTTAGGGCTATCACGTCGGGAGGCCTGATTGGAATTTGGAGCAATCTCCTCTAGGCTGAACTTTTTCTTTTTTTCCCATGAGATAGTAGGAAGACTGTGATCCGCTTCAGCACTTTTCTTTCTATCCTAAATCCCTAAAAGTATTTTAGCTCAAAAGTTTGGTTTAGCGGCTATTGGCAGCTCAGCACAAAAGACAGAATGAGACAAAGATATGAAAGCATTAGGTGGAAACGGGCCATACCACCTGCTATGTCAATGTGAGGTTATGTACAATGTAAAATACTATTACTGCATATACTGCCCTCCCTGGCTTTGAATATTTAAAGTATTTTTCAGTGGGAGATCATCGGGGTGAACAAAGAAAAATTGGAGGCAGATCAAATCTTTTTCAAAAAATGTGTTGATACAAAGGTGGTACGGTGGCCTATTGGTTAGCACTCTCACCTCAGAGCAAAAAAGTCCCAAGTTTGACCATTACTTTTAGAGTTATGTTGCTAGCTGACTAACAAAAAAACGACACCTGAAAAACATATCCTAAATGGAGGTAATTATTGTGTCAAATGTACATTATAAAAACGTTAAAAGGCATTAAAATGTTCCGCGCACCAAATGGAAGGAGGACTTACTTCATGTACTAGTTCCCATTACTGCAGAGGGAACAAAGTAGAATATTTTTTTTGTATTAATCATGAGGTTAGTGAACACGCCATATACAGTAGAGTGCTGTGCAAAAGTCTTAGACAGGTTTTTAAGAATGTACAAAATTACACAAAATTGCACAAAAACTAAAAACAAAACCACTCAGAGTGTAGACCACTGCCAAGGCACTAGTCCTATTTCACAAAGATAGTTAAGATATAGTGTCTAGACCTGAACTCAAACTCAAAAAATAAAAAATAAAAATGAAATTCTGTATTCATTAAATCACTCTTAGTTAACAGCATTTTTTACATCTCACTAAAACTTTTGCACAGTACTTTATTTGCAAATACGACACAAGACACAGGCTCTCTGATAAGTGATATGGAACAGCTTTATGAATGACAGAGATGAGGTTTAAAATCCTCTTTGCGCAATTATAGACTTAATCTGAGAAAAATGATTGCTGAGTTTAAGTATTAAAGATTCAAAGAAAATGGCCTCGCTAAGTGAATTAAGTTCGTTCAAATCACATGCTCTTAGCCAGTATAGGCGCTCATTAAAATGCAGATCACTTACAGGGATGCAAGAGCCTGTGTCTGTATAAATGTGAATGTCCTGGATTAACACTGAGTTAATAGGCAATCACTGTGGCTAAGCCGAAGCCTTAAAGAATACATTTTAAACAATCTTTATTATGGATGTCTGTATCTAAGGGTAGCAAATACAAAAAGTTTTCTAATTAGCCATTCACCCTAATTACGAGGACATGGACTTCAGAGCCCCTTAATTACATTGTGTTTGTCTCTGCGTGTCTCTCATTCAAAAGGCAGTTATTAAATGTTCAAATTGCAATCAAAATTGTGTACAAGAGTAATTTTACCTCATAATTGTTTGGTTAATTGTTTGTATTGTGTGGGAGGGTCTGTGGTCTTACCCACGTAGAGTTGGCTGAACAGCTCCAGCCTGGTGTGTCCCTGCGCCGGGGCGAGCCTGGAGACCCTGTACGTCTGGTCCAGCTGAAGCACCGCCTCCTTGATGTTCCTCTCGGCTACCACGCGATGCCACTGGTCGTCGTTGAGGGGCGCGGCTGAGTGGACGTTCAGCTCGACGGGTCCGTTCCCGACATCGAAGGAGAAGGTGACCACTTTGGGAGCTGCAAATGTAGAAAAACACATTTACCATATCTTGCAATGATACGGAAAAGTCCTGGATCCAGAGGGTGTCCCATTTACACGACCATGGTACTCAAAGGGAAGACTTCATGCGCCCTGCTTCTACTACTCCCCATAATGAAAAAAAAATCAGCACAGAGTGGGTAAGCTGAGCACTGCTGAATGAGAAGCACGTATGTTTCTTTTGTGAATGCAAGCTTTCATACCAGTGCCAAGACATCTAAGAACTAAATGTAGTACTATATGTAATCTTGCAGGGCTATTGTAAATACTGAGCTGCTATAGAAAGCAGGGAAAAGCATAGAAGGAATGCCTTTTGTATCTTCCCTACTAATCTGACCCAGACAATATACAAATTCAATGCAACATCTCATTTTAATTAGATAAAAAAAACACTGTAGTAACAAAAGTCCTTATATAAGAGAAGTTTCTAAAAGCTGTAACTCTCTGGTCTGTCATAGCCAACACTGCAGGTAAATATGCGTTCAATTTCTAATCTAATGGCTCATTTGTTTCAAGGCTACCCGTTTGGTTTGTATAGATTTCAGCTCTGAAATACATGACTACTCAAAGCTTTGGACAGCACTAATCTCACACACAGTCAATAGATGCCAGGAACTACTGGCTTTGCCTGATATAAACTACTACTGCTGCATTTACTGCCTGCTTTGTTGTTGAATACTTAAAATACTTCTAATTGTATTGAGAGAAGTTAGAAGTACACAAGGAAAAACACATCAAGAAGTAAGTTTTTCTAAATAGTAGTTGGCCTAATAACTAGAAGAACTCAGACAATGTAGACTTTTGCCAAGGCATTGTGACAAAGGAAAGGAATTATTATGTAACTTTACTGTCCCCTTGTGGCTGGAGTTAGTAGTAATAGTTGTGTCAGCTTGTATTTGAACCCAGCACCTCTAGATGTTCTACTGACTGAGCAATCACTAACTACAGGTATACTGGTCTAATAAATAGAAAAAGTTATGTTACTATTAGAAAATATAGGACCTCTCTTGCAATGAGTAAAACATTTACAGCAAAAAAATCATGACAAACTCCCTAGTATGGAAGAAGTAATAATTTGTACATGTACCTGGAAACAGTTTCCCTCATGAGGACAAACACACATCTATGTTAACACAAACAGATGTTTTTTAAGTGCTTAATGAACTAAATTTATGCATTTTAAGTACTATCTTGTCTTGGATAAATGTTAGCTGTGAAATTGCTATTTGCATTGTTGCCTCAAGATACCACTATACTTTTATATTCATGTTTAATTGATCAAAAACTATTACTATTTTGTAGTTGGCTGAAAATGTTTTAAGCAATAGCTTGCATTTACCCTTTAATGACCTTAACAAATTTAAAAACTGAATGTAATTTTGAATGGACAATTGAGTTTGTTGTGACAAATACTTAGCGATTAATAGAAATATTCAAAAGTGTGATGATGCTTTCACAAGGTCAATCCAAGTTGTATTTTATTGCTCGATTTTATTGGCTGAGAGATGCTCGTTGGATGTTTGCCACAGCTAAATGTCAAAGAAATCTTCCTGCTATAAACTAGGAGAGGACTGAAGCAACAACGAGGAAACAATGGGGACATTTATTTTTAGAAGCAGCAGAGGTCATTTGCAACCGTCATATTAAAATCCACTCTGACACTTGTTTGATGTCCTACTGTGATGGAGTCACATAAAAACTATATGTCTGGTATGACCTGTTAGTGGCTTTATTGTCAGTGGGCATACGCAAGAGTTATTACCACTTTATGGATCTATAAGTTATTATTTTATTACGGTAATATTAACATTAGAGTTGACTGATTTTATGTAGCAATAATCTTTTTCACACAATGCTTGCTTTGAATCTTATCTCATTCTTGGATGGTTTTATTTCTCTGCATTTGTTGCTATTTTTTCTCTTCATACAGGCCAAAAATGACTATAAAAGAGAAGAGGGACTTTGTGCTGGGGAATAGAGAAATGTATTTAAGCTGTGTCTGCAGTTTGTAGAAGCCTATACTATTTAGCTTTAGCCTATTGTTATCTAATTTTATATTCTAATTGCTTCAATAAATTAAAGGGCTAAACATCGACACGCACTAATGTTTTCTAACCACACTCTGACATTGCAAACTTGTAATCGATTGGTTGTCAGTTGCCAAAACCATCTTGATTTTTCATAATAATGGCATATCCCTCCACTGAAAACATATTGTGGTCTGCTGAGCTTATGGGACCATCCTTTAGAGCAGTGGTTCCCAACCTATTTGGCCTTGTTCCCCCCAAGACCTGGATTAGTCCTGGTCTGGACCCAGCGTAGTCCTGGTTTAGTTCTGGTTTGGAGTCTTATATAGCGCCTTTCTAGGCACTCAAAGTTGCTTTACAATTTGGTGCATTATTCATTCACTCCTCAGTCACACTCAGTGAGTGGTGAGCTACTTCTTTAACCACAGCTGCCCTGGGGCAGACTGACGGAAGCGTGGCTGCCATTTTGCACCTACGGCCCCTCCAACTACCACCAAACACACTGACACATTCATACAGGCAAGGTGGGTGAAGTGTCTTGGCCAAGAACACAACGACAATATGCGTTGCTGGTTGTTGGGGCTTGAACTGCCAAGTGTCTCTACTAACTGACATACTGCCACCCCGGATTAGCCCTGGTCTTAGTTTAATCCTGGTTTAGACTCAGCTTAGTTCTGGCATAGTCTTAGTTTAGTGCTGGTTTTAGACCTGTTTTGTCCTGGTTTACTTTTGGTTTTAGACCCAGTTTATTTCTTGTTGAGTTCTGGTTTTAGAACTGGTTTAGTTCTGGTTTTAGACCTGTTTTGTCCTGGTTTACTTTTGGTTTTAGACCTGGTTTATTTCTTGTTGAATTCTGGTTTTAGATCTGGTTTAGTCCTGGTTTAGTTCAGGTTTATTTCTGGTTTTAGATCTGTATTTTACTCATAAAGTTCTGGTTTTAGCCCTGGTTTATTTATTTTTGATTTCTGGTTTTAGACCAGGTTTAGTCCAGGTTTAGTCCTGGTTTAGTCCTGGTTTAATCCTGGTAAAGTTCCTGTTTTGTCCTTCTTTAGTATTGCATTTTTCTGTTTATCCTGGTTGTATCCCCCAGCATAGTCCTGGGTTCGTTCAGATGTAGATTCAATTTAGTCTTTGACAGCCAAATATTTTCTGAAAAGGTACTATATAAATGATCCAATAACTCCACGTACTCCCTGCAGTGTGCATGTGTACCCCTAGGGGTCCCGTACCCCTGGTTGGAAAACACTGCTTTAGAACACAGGCAGCCAACTTATTTACAAATGCTAAAAGGGTTCATTCTTAAGAACAATGTTGCTGTCTTCTCAATTGACTCCAGAGGGAAAAACTAAAGTTGCTGGTTTGTAGTTGGAGGCTCATGTGAACTATAGCAATACATATGACAAGTTCAATACCTATGGCCCCTAACTACAGTACTTAAAGAGACAGACAAATGGTTGCAGGTGCAGAGACACACACACACACAGTATAAGCCGTTTCTGACAAGCTTTAGCACACTGAATTAATGACGTTCACAGAGCAGCTCTTCGGGGCAGGGAGGAGTGACATCACTTATTCTAAATGTTCGACGGAAGCCAAACATATTTCACTGTGGTGCAAAAGAAACAAAGCAATTGCAATCGCGGCGTCGGAAGTGTGTGCGTTTGTGTGTCAGTTTAGCAGCTCTATAAAGCAAGATGGATGCCTGGCAACTTTGTTTTTTCTACGGTGTCCAAGGGCGGGAATAAAAACTAAAGTGCCCTCGGAGCACGGAGCTTGCCTCATCTATTTGCATAGGCATGATGGATGTCATAAGTGTAAATGTGTGTGCTAATGGGATGCAGCGTTTGTAATAGAGCACAGATACATGTGAGAGCAGCTTTGTATAAGGAAGAGACAATGCCAGGGGATTTTAAGGACATTTAGTCTTTGTTTTTAGAGTTAAATAGGCCGAGACACAGGTTAAAGTAAAGGTTAAGTATTTATTAGATGTGTAATTTGAGAGTGTCCTCATAAAACCACTGAAACAACAGTATGCATATTACTGACTACTGCCCATGAGTCACAGATACTGTCCTAAATCTATAAATTAGAATATGATAGAAAGTACACAAAGAGTGAATTATTTCCAGCATTTATTTATGCATTTTCTTTGTGATGATTATGATGATTGTGCAATAATATACAGTATAAACCAATCAGGCATAATATTATGACCACTGAAAAACACAGACTATCTCTTCTTCATGGTGCCTGTTAGTGGGTGGGATATATTAGGCAGTAAGTGAACATTTTGGCCTCAAAGTTGATGTGAAAAAATGGGTAAGATTTGAGTGTGTTTGACAAGGGGCAATTTGTGAATGGTAGGCAACTGGCTCAGAGCATCTACTGCAGCTTTTGTGGGGTGTTCCCAGTCTGCAGTGGCCCATGTGCCCAGATTCAATCATTATGACCATCAATGTTGGGCAGGTGTTATGCCTGAGCAGTGTTTTTATGAGTTACTGATTTTCAGTTTTCATGAAATTACAAGATATGGCAGATATGCTCTTGCACGTAGACCTCAGAAAACTCCAGTTTTTTAATTTTATTTCACAATTTGTTTCCTTATTAATCTTTGAAAATAAAGGCTGAAAGAACCATGCTTTAAATTATGCGTCTGCACACAAGAGCCTACAGTGATGAATAGTGGAGGAGATTGCGTATGTCTTTGTGTGAGAGATCAGCGCTGGTGTGGGCGTGCATTTCTATACATATGTACGTGTGTGTTTGTGTAATGTGAGGATCGATGTCTCTGTTCCTCATCTGTTTTCAGTCGTCTGCCAGAGCTACAATCCTCCTGCTTTTATACACGCCAGTTCTCAGTTGTTCGTCTCATTTGCTTTGTTACCCTTTAGCTCGTAGCTTCTCGTTCCTCAGGGAGCCAGCCGTTTTTTAAGAGCAGAAGTCTATTTAAATACAAGCCAAACTTAATGTGCCACAGGACACCTGCTGTTGAGTCTCAAACAGGATTTAAAACATCTTATAAAGACAAAAGCATCACTCTGTGATAAAAAAGGCCGTTAAAAATTAATTTTCCATGCTTTTTACCAACAACCCACTTCTTTATAAAGGAGACAGCATTCTGCTTCTACTGCTACTACTCCCGCTACTACTGCTACTACTACTACTACTACTACCACTACTACTCAGACTACAATGACAACTACTTCCATCATTACCACTGAAACTACAACTCTTACTTCTTGTACTACTACCATCTCTACTACCATTACTACTACTACCAAAAGTATTTTCAGGTAAATGTGCTACACCCACTCATAGCACAACTCACAAACCTAAAAAAATACGCTTTATAAAGGTCTCGAGTAGAAGTACACTTCAGAAAAGTACTTTTGATTTCTACCTTTGGTTAATAAAAGTTGATATTATGGGATCCATTTTCTACACTTTATAAGCAGACAGAAGTAAAATTTTCAGCTACTACCATTACAACTACTACTTCTACAACTACAAATTATTTTACTAGCCCTACCATTAGAACCGCAGCTACTACTTCTAAATCTGCCACAACTAATACTACCATTAGTACTTCCACTATAATATTATATCTTCCCCCACCACTAATAACATTTTTAGTATGTTTTTTCTCCCTAAAAAACTTCATAATCAGATACCTAGTTACTTTCTACCTTTAAGCTGATATCTTAAGATCCATGTTCCACTTTATTAGCAAATATACGCAGATAAAATGTAGTATATTTTTCATCAACATAGAAGACATGCAAGAAAAGTTTTCTGAGCTGGAAAAAAACAGTAAACTTCACATTAAGTTTTGTGGTCCTCACTTTGGGATGACAGGGATACAATTTAATAGACCAGGGTCTTAAAACCTGGATCGGGAAAGTACATTTCCTTTTAGCTGGTTTGCCAGACTGAAAAATATTTATAACCTTCGAGGCAAGACTTTGAGTTAAAATGCACCCTGCAAATACTCCAAATGACACTCTGCACTGAGGCTCAGAGCACCCCAGAAGTCAAGCCTCTCTGCACTTATGGGCCACTTTATCTGTCGTCAATCCTGTTAGCGGGATACTCTTTTCAGTATGACTTTAATGCTGCTCCTCAGTCCAGTGCTAATTTATCCTATTAAGATTCAAAGACAAACGCAGGCCCGATGATAGCTTTGAGTCACATAAGGTCAGACTACAAAGGTCACACGTGAGCGATAGTACAGATGTGTGTATTCTGAGCCCTTGCCATGGCTCCCCTCTGCTATTCCGAGCCTAATGCTAGTCATTTCATGGCCTGACTGGATTGCAGCAGATACAGTTTCTGCTCCGGCGAGAGGGCACAGATTATGTGTGTGTTTATATGTGCGCTCAGGGGCAGAATGCAAGAAAATAGCAAGGGAGAGGACAGCGGAAATTGATGTGGGGGCACTGTGGAGGCCTAGGGACACTTTCAGGCACAAGCACTACTGCATATCGCCGTTGCCCTGCTGCGGCTGTGACCAACTGAATACTTACTGTATCCTAAATGTGTTTTTGTTTGGAAGTTTGAAAGACATCACAATCGTCCTTTGGCAACTTTTCTGCATTACTTTTCAATTGTTTGGGCATATTATAGATATACCACACGGATAAGGCACAAGATTATGACCACTGAAAGGTGAAGTGAATGACAGATTATCTCTTCATCATGACACCTGTTATTGGGTGGGAAAAGTTTTGAAAAGTTTGATAAGGGCCAAATTGTGACGGCTAAATAGGTCAGAGCATCTCCAAAATTGCAGCTCTTGTGAGGTGTTCCTGGTCTACAGTGATCAGTATTTATCAAAAGCGATCTAAGAAAGTAACAGCAGTGAATCGGGGACAGTTGATGCACTTGAAGAAGAAAAAAAGCTGGTTCATGTGGTCCAATCCAACAGATGAGCTACTGTGTCTTAAATCACTGTAGGAGTGATTCTAATAGAAAGATGTCAGAATAAACAGTGCATCAGTTTGTTGTTCATAGGGCTGTATTGTGTGCAGGTGATCATAATATTATGCCTGATCTGTGTAGAAATGTATATAGCTTTAAACTTTCTTATAGTAGACGAAACTTTTAAACAGTTGCAAACCAGCTCACACTCCTCAGAGCAATGCCTTCAGAAACCAATTTGGCTCGAAAACCATCTGTCGATTTTGTGTCTATTTACTGGTTCTGTCGCAGCAGGAAATGGTCAGCAAGGCCCCTTTGACACCAAATGCTCAAATCCTTTTCAATCCAAATGAAATGCAATTACTAGTGACAGCCCCGCAGAGCCAGGGACCCTCTCCACAAAGCCGCTCAGTCTTTAAATTGAGGCGTGAGATTTTAACATTCTTCATCAGAGAGCGGCTGGCCCGGGCCGCTCGGGACGTTCATTTGAGCCGCTGGACCATGATCACACGGGGCCTGCTGAATGACATGTCAATCATAAGGCTGTGAAAAGGCTCAGAATAAGAAATAGGCTCCAAAATGGCTGCCAATAACACTGTTTGTTCACCACCTCCTCAATTTAGTTTTTTTTTTTAACCTATTTTAACTCTCTTTTGTATATGTTTTGGGCATTGCATGATACAAGATGCAAACATGCTCTTGGCTGTACATGCATGTGAAAGTGTATGAGAGTATAAAAATAGCATCTAATTAATTGATAAATTACATTGTCAATCCACTAAATGAACCGTAAGTATTTTGGTTAACAGATGGAAAGTTGATGCTTGTCAAGAAGCTCAAATCTAATTTTTGACAGTACTTTACTTGTAAAGCCTAAGTCTCATAAATAACAGATTATTGTCATAAATCAAAGTAAATACTGTCACTGGTATTAATAATTAACATTTCTTATATTAGTACAATTATGTGTGGACCTGGTATAGGAACGATCTTGGGAATGATTAGGATAGATTAAATGAGAACATCAGACGAACAGCTCATGCTAGATGTTTAGGAGATAAAGTCAGAGACAGACTGGGATGTTTTAGACATGTACAGAGGAGAAACAGTCCATATATATCAATAAAAGAATGATGATGATAGAGCTGCCTTGCCAAGTGAGCCAGCCTTTCCTACTTTGTTTTCAAAAGCAGTGTGGTTCCTCACTCGGAGGAAAGCGTTTCTCTCTGGTTGATTTGGAACTGGCCTATGTGTGGAAGCTAACCAAGCGCTGGCTACCGAGCTAACTTCTCTGACCTGATTAACAGCATTTGGTGCTTTCCTTCGTCACCCGTCAATTCTGTGTGTGCTTGTGTTTTTCTTCATCATGTTTCCATTATCACAACAATAAAGTCTTGTTGATGTCTGACGTAACATGTTTCTGATTGGTTACTCTGCCTGTGATTGTTCCGCCCACAGAAACAAAAAGTGAAGGAGTACCAAACTAACTTCTTTGTATAGAATAGGAAAAGAGTTGCCAGGTCAGAGGCCTAGAGGAAGACCAAGAAAGAGAATTATGGATTAAATGAAGGAACATGAAGTTAGTTGGCGTGAGAGAAGACGAGGCAGAGAATAAAGTTATATGGAGGGAGATAATGCCCTGTGGCAACCCCTGAAATAGAACAGCTGAAAAGTGTGGACCTGGTATCTAACCTTGGATAGCAAACTTCGACATTTATTTATGATCAGGAAACAAATTGTTATATATATATTACTTCTTATGCTTTGCCTATAATGTTCAGAAGTAAATGCAGAAGTCTGGTTTGCTAGCCAGGCACTGCCACAGTAAAAGACACTTTAGTTAACTTCCCATGGCATACAGATACATAATTAAGGTTTGTTTATGTTTCCTCCCAGACTCATCTCAGACCTGTCTTCCAATAACGCTGCCTCCCAAAGACCAATCACACTAAACCACATTATAGCACAATCTAAAGAGCCCAGTTTAGAAAAGCAACCAAAGTAGATTAGAAATTATCTGTCTCTAAAGAGATTAGGAGGTGGCACAATATCCCTGTAACACAGATAAGTAGAGACAGGGTTATGTAGCAAATAAACTCGCATATAATAAGAAAGCTAAATCCAACTATAAAACAGAATGAAGAGATTTTAACATTTAGTCTTTTTTCAATAAATTAATTTATTAACTTTTAGGGCCTATTATAGAGGATTATTGCATTGCATTGAGTAACTTTGACTCTGAAATTTGGTATCAGAGAAATATTTAGCAAACTGAATGTACTAACAAAGTTTATCAGCATTATTTATTATTTATGGGACCAATGTTTTTATGGTTATCGATTTTAACCACACAATTTCAAGATTTCTTACTGCAATGTATAGTAGTAGCACAACTAGCAAAGTAGCAAAGGAGTTCTTGGTGGCAGAGTGGTTTGCATTTAGCCTTACAGCTTTACAATAAGGTTACTGTTTTGTTTTGTTTCCGTGTGGAGCTGGCATGACCTTCCTATGCTGTGGTGTGTATGGTAACCAAATGTTTCTCTCTAGTATGAGGATTTAGTAAAGTTTTTCAATAAAAGCCAGAATCATAATTTTATTTACTTTTATTTACTTCCTGGGGTTGCCACAGCACATCACCTTTCATTGCAGTGACTAATGTTTTATGCTGGATGCCCTTCCTAAGTACACCAGGTTGTGACCCCCTGTGGCTGGATTAAAATCCACAATATTATTTATTAATAATAAACAGTTGGTGAGGGATAGTTTGGTAATTTAATTACATATCTATACATTTTGTGTTTACTTTTACTTGGATTACTTAGTTACTGTTTCATTCTATGATGACTGCCTATTATTTTGACCATTCACACAGTTGGCACCATTGAATTAAGAAGTTGTGTTTAAGGATTTGTTTTGTCATCCTACAAAATGGGTGATTTGGTTAAACAGAGCTTCATAATGGACATAATTATCACATGCACCAATTATCTTAAATAAATGATTGCTCTCTTTGCTGCAATCACCTCAAGTAGTGCTCTATAATCAGCCAGGTAAATGGCTAACTCATGTACGTATTTGAGAACGGCTGTGTGTGTCTATGTACAGTCATTTTAGTGTGTGTATTTGTACTACAAATACTATTAGCATTTAGCAAAACTCACACAGGAGTAGATGAAGAATGGGCTTATATTCTTATGCACACATAGATGGATCTTACACTTGAGCTCGAGGCGGATGAAGTCAGTGTTGCCCAGGTTTTCCAGAAATACTCCGTAAGGCGCACTGGTCTTGAAATAGAAGGAGATGTCTGCGCTGGTTTCGCCCTGGAAAGTTGCAAAGTGCAGGTAGGAGGATGGAGTTGTGAATGACGCAGCATTCCAGTAGTCATCTGCCAAAACAATGACAAATAGATTTAGTTATTACAAAGCAAACATCCAAACAGTGCAATCAATGATGAGATAGAGATTACATTCTGAGAGAAATTGTTATAAATGACAATGCAGACTTTATTATTTGGATTTGAAAGGAGCTCTGTCTCATCCGGCTAAAACATGGTTATCTCCAGTTCAATATTTGATAAGAATAAATGAATCACATCACTCATGCATCAAAATTAGCCTGTAATTTTCCTAACCCAATGTCCATAGCAGAGGTGAAAGAATTACACAAATATGTATCCAGATACAGGTACTGGTACAGTAGCTTGCAAAAATATACATCCCCCTTAGCAGTTTTCCTTTATTGATGCCTTACAACCAGGAACTAAAATTGATCATTGGGAGATTTAAGTCAGTCACTTAACATCACATGACAATAACTATGAAGATGCAAAACACTTTTTATTGTGAAGCAAACAAGAAATATGAGAGAAAAACAGAAAACTTTTAGTAATTAAAAATAACATTTCTCCTCAAAAGCATAATCTAGTAAAAGCAGGTATAGGTCTAGTCTGGCCTAAAGTAAGTTAATATCTTGAGATCAATTTTCAACACTTTTTAAAAGGACAAGTGGAGAAAATGTGGTGTTTTTTTTTTTTTTTTTTCGAACAACTTTCCTAATGACTTTTGAATGAAGCGAGACCAGCGGGCCTTAATGAAGACAAAGTGACTGCATGCTAAACAGCTGCAGATGAATTATCAGACTGTGGCTTCTCCGCTGTCTTCTCCATCCCCTCGCCGTGCCTCTGTGTCTGCGCCATCACTCAAGAATGATGGAGAGCCCCGAGAAAGGAACTACGAAGAGGAGATGAGGAAGAAAAGGCCAAATCATTGAACCCAATATTGAAAAAGTGGTGGAGAGAGAAGTGTAAAGTCTTAGAGAGGGCAGTTAGCGCCGGGGGAGGCAGAAGAGCTGGGGGCAAGTGCAGGGCATGTGGAGATGGTAGAGGTGATGAGTGATGCAATATCAATATGAATTCTCAAAGACATTTTTCCACAAAAAAAAAAAAAAGTTGTTAATGGGAGCGATATTGGGTTAGTGTCTGAACACAAACCCTGAACACTGAGGCAGACTGTACTAATTAAACTATACCACGCTGCACAAATTACTGTTTAATAATCTTGTTGTAATTGACCAGCAGAATCGAACACTATTTGTTTTTTACATGTCCTACTACTACTTCTACTTCCATGTCTTGCAGAGGGCAGATAGCACCGGGAGAGGCAGAAGAGCTGGGGGCAAGGGCACGGCATGCGGAGATGGTGGCGGAGGTAGTGATGAGTGATGTGATATCAATATAATTTCTCTAAAAGGTCAGAGTAACAAACATAGATTTTCCACTGAAGAAGTTCAAAATGAATGCACATCACATGCAAATATGTTTTAATAATTGAATAAAGCATTACTAAGGGTGCCTAGTCAATATCAATAACTTCAAAACATGTTTCTGAAAGCAAGAAAAAAGGCATTAAAACATATAGATTTTTCTTCCAGATGAAAGCCCAATTTCAAAGCTGCTTTCATGAACAGTATGTCCATATATGCAAATGCCTGGGGCCTTGGTAGCTTGTAATGGTAAGGTATGCACCAGTGTCCAACCAGTATGTTAAGTGAGGGGATTGTGTGTGTGTGTCTCCTGGTTGGGAGCGATAAAAGTTCCCTAATGACAGCACTCGGCTCCTTCCTTACAGTCGCTGCCTCACGTCCTGTCACTGGGGGGGCAAGGGCAGAGAGAGGCGCACACACACATGCACAACCACACACATACATGACCACTCACTGATGCTCGTTTTGTGATTACTTACTGTGTTTGAAGTTCAATTCTCTATTGGAAGAAAAAAAAAAAAAAAGAAAAAAGAAAAGAAAAAAGATAGACTGGCACAGGCAGGGTTGTAGCAAGTGTTTTGAAATTCGTCAGGTCCAATATTTCTTTTTCTGCTAAAATGTATATTAGAAAGCCTCATGCATCATTAAAGCGTTCTGGCAAAATCCAAATAAATGCCCCAGTGACTGTCTGTAGAGGATTTTAAAAGTATTTAAAAATTAGTAACCAAGAGGAAGATGTTACACAGAAAACTGTAATGACTAAGGCTGGGACAAAACACCAATTTTGTGATATATTGCGATATTTTGTGACATGATATCGATACTTCAATACCATTATAGATACTTTGTGACATCATGCACAATAATGGTACTTTAGTGGTATAATGCTTTCACAGTCAAGTAAGGGCCAAAAGTGGGCAAGTATTCCACCAGGACTGTAGAGGGCAGTACTGCATCTCTAAGCACTTGGTCTGAAAAATACTGTCACAAAAAATCAGTTCTGCTGCTCCAGTGGTATGAATTAACCATAATATAATACAGTCTATAATACAAAAACTCTAATAATACAGACAAGAACAAACAATGGCTCTTTTTTCTTAAAAATATAGTAATATATTGTAGGTTTTCTTGGCCATTATACTGATAATCGCAATATCGCCATATTGTGATATTATCAGTATTGTGAGCCATGTATCATATCGTATCGTATTGTATTGTATCGTATCGTGAGGTACCCAGTTATTCCCAGCCCTAGTAATAACAGTTATGATATTATGACCAAAGCCAAGTAAACTGCCATAGGCTTGGTGCGTCTGACTTACCAAAAATTACCCTGTGTAAACCTCAATTATGGAGCATGAACCATAAGCACTTGGAGAGCACAGACCTCTGCTAAGGCATTGGCCCTTGCAATGGTAATGACACACTGTCCAGACTAGATTCAAACTAGGGATCTTGTAGTTCAGGAGTAAATGCTCTCTCCACTGAGTCACAAGTCCTTATATCTCACAATGGCAAAGAGTCTAATAAAACTAATCAATAGTTCTTTTACTGACAGTGATGAGTATGTTTGGCCCTGTCTCACATTTGTAACTCTTGGAGCACACTGGCTTGTGACCCCATGTGGCTGGATCTTTTTCAGTAATGTTGCTTTTAATATAGAGCTATTTTTATTTGATCTAAATATCACTTGCTTTTTAGACAATAGATGTTCCAAATATTCATCGCCAGGTCTTCTTTGGAAAATTAAAAAATGTCAACAGTTGGTGGTGGCACAAAAAGCAGAACTTCAGTAGCATGTATTTTTCTTGACAGCTTAAAAATGAGTGAAAGTTGTCGAGACATTTGGTATAAATTGCTGGACCAGACAGTGATAAGAGGGGCAGGGGAAAGAGTCTAGTGGACAGATCCAAAAATTAAGGCTTGAAAGTGAGCCCAGAGATTTGGAAGAGAAAACGGTGGAGCCAGATCATAAACCTCAGGCTGCCACTCTGCCAGATCCACAGATGTAACTGCTTGGCTTGGTCCTGGTCCACATTTATCACTCCCATATTGAAATGTTTATCAAGCAAATGTTTCTCTTAGCAATAAATGCCTTCCCCCAAAACTAAACCACAGTCAAACCAGTTACGCCTTGATGCTTCAACGCAATTCCAATTAGTTTTATCCCACAAAATTAATTATCCAAGTTCGACCAAATAAATGTGATGTGAAAGGCCACCTGCTCCACAGAACAGGCTGGCCTTCTTAGCCAGTTCGTTTATGGGCAACAATAAAGTTCTGTTTGTGGTAAAGCAATGTTATGCTTGCATGCTTGTAAATCTCTTGTATTAGTTCCAAGAGGTTTTGAAAGAAGCTCAAAGTTTTGGAGCTGTTGTATGTATCTTTTCAGAACACGAGACATAGCCAACATCAGAGTGGAATGTGAAATTCCTTTAGTACACAACATAAAGAGAAATGTTTTGTGTGCTGGCCTCCATTTTGTCCATACATGGTATTGTTTTGTGGCGCTGTTGCCTATAGTGCCCATGGTCACATTGTGTGATGCACTTAGTGGCTCAGCAAAGTGTCTCTCATCACGCCGTCAGTCTATATGTGGCATTTACTGCAGATTCAATTCATTAACTGAAGTGAATAGCTATTAGTAGATATAGAAGAGTAAATACTGTGTTTTTGTTTCTTATGTAAGTATTTTTGAACCTCATGTGGAGTCGTGACTTAGTAACTCGCTGAGGCAGTAATGCCACTGTGGTTTCCTCACAATACAACATGATTGCTACAAAGAAATCACAGACACTGGCACTACTAAAGGCACACTGCTGTCTGAATGAGTGAACCACAATCAGTTAACAGCATTTAATGGCACAAATCCCTACATTGATTAATACTATTCACAACAATTCACATTTGCCAAAACATGTTTTACAGCCTTTATGTATCGCCACTGGCTTATGGTGAGTCAAATGTCTGCATTTTTTTACATTTGTGTGATAACAACAGTAAACAAAAAGATATAAAGATATGGGGGCATTACTCATTAAGCCACAAAGCTCTTATATCTCGCAATGGCAAAGATATATTGCGCAAAGCAGTACTTGAATCAGGGATATTTTAGTTCAGGGGTAAATGCTCTATCCAATTTATCTCTGACATCTAACAATTGTTAAGAATGCACTACAGAAAATATCTCGGGCCAGTTGGATCCACACCAAAAAGTAGCCATTTGTTTCTTTTTGGCTCGAGTTAATATCTTCGTGGGAGCTGGGATATTTGCCTGGAAATTCCAGACTCACCGCTGTACCAGAGGATGAGTCTGGTTGCCTTAGAATCAATTCGATTTCTAGGGTGGAGCAAACCCAAGTTAACGGACAGCAGAGTTAGCCAATCAGAAAATGGTGGACGTGACGTTAACAAAGCGACAAGAAAGTGAGAAAGTAAACAAACGGAGTAGTGAAGCCACGAGGGAGGAATGAGGGAGTTATTTCAACATTACCGTACCATACCGCTGAATGAAACAAACTCTCGGCTCCTCGGTGCGCCATCTTGATTGTTGTTGGTGACAACAATCAACAATCAAAATGCACGGTACGGTTTGGATTTGAGTAAACCACTGCGTACGGCTTGGTGACCAGACTGATATTTCTCTGTAGAATAACACAGAGACATATCAGTCTGGATTTTCCAGGCAATTGGGATATCCCTATTTCGCAATGACATAAATTCCTTTAAGGGACTATATTGTGCAAAATCGACTTATCTGAGCTTTCTACCATGTTATAATGTTTCCTCATCAAAAACATACCTGGAGTTGTGTTTTTGTTTCATTCATGCATGTTTGAGTAATCCGCTATCCTTTTATAATGAGTTTGTGAGAGGCTAAAATGGCTGGTTTCACCGTTGCCTTTTCCACCTGACGACGCCCCTCCCCCCTCATAGTCCTGTCCCGTTCAGGAAGCACTGCTCCAGCTCATGCCTCAGCCAAACAAACCCACGCCCAAACTGCGGCGGACACCTCTCAAAAACTGCTTCTGTACCAGCATGTGATTTTGTGAGGAGCGCTGAAGGGGAGTGCCAGCAGTGGGACAGCAGGGAGGGAGGGCTCTTAAAATGACAGAGACCTAATCCGAGTGCTTTTCACAAAGTCAAATTATGAGTTTCTTCATATAAGGTTTTTTCAATAATTATTGCGTTTTCTCACCAACAAAATGCAAAATGCGAATCTAGATGTGTCCTCAATTAATTTAAAAGACACACAAAAAAGCATAAGCTCTTTAAAAGTAATCCTGGATCCAAATGGTGTTCCAGATCCAGAAAGTAATAATTGCTTCTTTGGCCTATCACTGACCTTTCCTGAAAAAGCTGTCAAAAAAAACAACAACAACAACAAAAAAAAAAAAAAAACAACTAACAAGGGTAAATAACGTTTGAAAATACTCATATAGTGTAAGCCACAAAGAGTCAAATCTCATCATCTTCAGTTTTCAGTATAATACAGTATGTCCCTTTATACAGAGAAAATTAACTAGATGGACTGAGGTGCAAACAGATGTTGACCCCTGAACAGCCCCTGGGGATTTGTATGAAAACTGTAGAGGAAGTCACTGGGAGAGACAGAGGTTAAAGGTCAAGTTTGGGTCCAAAGCCAACGAGATGATTCATCTGTCCATGCTCGACCAGATGGGTCATGTGCCAGCACCAGCAGATGGTAAGGATGACTGACTGTCTCCGGTCATTACCAGGACAAACAAGCACACACCACGCAAATACATTACACATTAGCATTCACAGACACGGGCAGAAGAGACGACACTTGGTCACGTCTTTTAAAGCTAACACAGCAACACAACTTTTTAAAATGGATTTAAAGATAACTGTGTGAGCTTCTATGGTAAAGGTACATTATAATTAGAATCATCTGTGAAAAAAACAAGCTATTAAGAGATTATATAGGCTTTAAATTAATGATTGTTACTGATGAATGGTTTATGATTGTTTACAGAAAGAAACAGTGCAAAAAAATGTAAATACTGCCAAAGCGAGAGGCGACTGGAGATAATTGCAGGTTTGTATCAGTCTAATGCTGAACTTGGATTGTAGGATGAGCTCAAAAATTCATTTCTTTTTTTTTTTCACGGTGGCAGTTGTTTTGAGTTATAAACGCTCGACCACAGATTTTGGTACTACGCCAGGCAGGTCAGTAAGAGGAAAATCAGTTAATGTTGTTTTACTTTATTTGTAGTTTGTTCCTACCTAAAATCAAACAAGTTAAGATAATTACGTGTATCCTGTGGTGGCAATGCATAGTTACAGTGTAATCTTTAGGGAAAAGCTCACATCAACACTCTATATAGTATCTACATTGCATTATCAAGTAATATTTTCAAACTTTCTTGGAGACCTGTCTTTCACTTGATGACTGAAAGCTGAGATTTCACAGCGAACGAGGTATTTTAAACTTCAGGTAATTAATTATGTGTTATTTGAAAGTCACAAAGCCTTTGTCAGTTGTGCTTTCCAATTAAGTCAGCTGTCACATACTCTCAGCATCAGCGAGAGTTGTCAAAGATGAGAAAATATGTTCATTAAAGAAAGACTGGTAGTAATTAGATGGGATATTTCCATAGTTACTTTTGTTTTGAATGTTTTGCATCTAATAAAGACAGGTAATAAAACACATTAAACTCATAATAACAAAGCTTCGATATTATTTTGACCTTACGCTCTAGACATTTCACTAAAACTTTCGACATTTTACAGAATTGGAACTCTCATGTTTTAGTTGCTGCAGCAAGATGTGTATAACTGGAAAAACAGAATAGAGTTCAGTTTCTCAAAGGGATAGTAGAGATATTTTGTTGTCTGTGTTTGACCCATCCATCAGTGCGGATGGGGGTAACCCATCAGGAGCGGTGGGCGGCTGAAGAGAAGCACCTGGGGAGCCTGTTTCCAGATCTGAGCCTGAATCTTGGCCAGGCTAGATGCAAGTTTAGCTTATTCTGCATGTTTTGAGGTTGAAAGTGGAATATACCTGGAGAAAACTCTAAACAGAAAGGCCACGTCAAGTCCAGGAATCAAACCCTTGGCCTTCTTGCTGTTGGGAGACAATGCTAACCAGTTTGCCATTGTGCCAAATAATGGAGTGCATGGTGGCAGAGTGGTTAGGGCACCTGACTCTCACTGCACAGGAGATTTTGATTTTATTTGTCTCTCCCTGTGTTGTCTATGGTGTTGGTGAAATGGTCACTCTAAATTACATGAATGAATGAATATCAGAGTGAAAGTTATCTGTCAATGCCCTGCAACTAGACGACCATTGTCCTGAGTGTACCCCGCCTAATGACCAAAGTCACTGGAATAGGCTCCAGCCATCTGGAACCCATATCTGCAGTAAGAAACAAATGAACAAATGTGTAAAAATTTAGAGCACAAACTGGTCACTTCAATGAGAAAAAATGTGAAAATCAGTGTATAATGAATGCACTCATGTGATTTAGGCTAATAAGTGCCTTTTGAATGGTAACAAAGGGGACATTTCATAGCTTTGAGCAATCAGGGCTGACCCATGTATGCTTTCATCTGAGGCCAGCCATGATGCAGGGCCATTCTTTGAAAAGGTACATTCACTTTTTTAATAATACAATAATATAATATATGCTGCTTTGCTTCATTTGCAGCCATTTATTTCCATTCCAATCTATTAAAATGTCCAAAGCCTTTTAACATCAATAAATGGGACTAATTCCTCTCTGTCTGCCAGCGACTGTATAGACTGCCATTAAACCAGCTTCATTAATGCCTGGGCACGCACACAGAAAGTTGGCCACGGGAGAAACAAAAAAAAAAAAGTGTGTGCAAATTCACCAACGCTTACACAAGTAGCTAAAACTTTCTCCGACTGCCCAACACATTATTCATTGCCTTATGAAAACCCATTATGTGGCAGCCAATCATCATTGCTCTTACTAAGACAGTGCTCCACGCGCAGTATGAGAAGCATCAATCATTGACAGGATACCTATTCACGTGTGAAATTTTTAATATACGTTTAATATGCCTTAATGGGCCAATGTATAATATATGCTCTATATTCTGGTGTCTTGGCCGGCAAACATAGCTCAAAGTCATCTTCATCTGGGAGTAGTTTGTTCATTTGGTCACTTAATATAAAGGCTATAAATGACCTCCCCTTTGTCTCAACCACACACAATGGATAACAGAGCGAGAAGACTAAGCTAAACCGGGATTCATCCTTAGTAAATGTCCCTGCCATAGTGCAACATGACCAGATGTGATGTCGCGGGTCATTAAATCATGGTTTGTTTGTATGTTGGCAGCTCCGTGATGAAGGGACATTAGAGGAAGTTGCACCAGATTGTTGATGGGGGGACCGTAATGGCTGCGACACCATGTGAAAAGTAGAGGCAGGTGTTTTGTCATGTTTTGGACCCCCGACAGCACAAGGTCATTTCCTTTTTGCCAAATAGACGACAGACGGTGAAAGATGGACAAGACTCAAATTAGCTGGAAGGTAAAACAGTATTAATACATGCAGTGGTGGAAAACAACTACACTGTAAAAAAAAAAAAAAAGCTGTGAAAACTCAAAAACTCAAGGCAACAGGATCCCTCAAGATGAGTTTCAAAATCTCAAGTTTTCAACAACTAATGATTTTCGTTCATCCAATTTAATGTTCATACATCTAAAAACTTTTTACTCACTATCATTATTTTTTTTTAACTCATCTTACAGCCAACTTACTAGCCATTGTTCAGAAAAAGTATTATTCTTTTGTTAAATTTATTATATTTAGTTTGGTATATTTCATTTTTCTTCTCTTTTTCTGAACAATGGATAATAAGCTGGTTGTAAGGTGTGTTAAAAAATAATGATAGAGAGTAAAACTTAGAATTTAAAGTTTTTAGACATATGAACATCATATTAGGTGAACAAAAAAAATTCGTTGTTGAAAACTCAAAAGCTTGAGGGATCCTGTTGCCTTGAATTTCTGAGTTTTCGCAATATATATATATTTTTTTATAGTATATAGACTTCTAAAAAAGTAATTTAAGTACTTTTCTTTTTTACCTTGATGACTAAATGGGTAGCACACTTGCAGTTCAAAAGTCCTGGGTTCAAGCCAGGTTTGGGGTTGTGGTGGTAATAGTAGTAGAAGTGGTGATGGTACTTCAGTAAATAATGTAAGTAAATCATCCAAATAATCCTTTTTTACTTTAACTCTAGTATTACTTTAATTCACCACTTAGACTTCAGTAATTATTATGTAATTCAAGGTTCTGCTACTTGTAAACTTTTTTGGAGTACTTCTTCCACTTCTAACTATATGATACTGTTTGTTATTCTCTCTTTCTCCAACATGCAAAACTGCACCAAATGGCTGCTACACGATTACTCTCTGTGACAAATGAGCAGTCAGCAGATAATACATGAAACATTATTATTGTAATGATGGTGCTGCCTTGCTAAAGATTAAATCCATGTTTGCTTTTCCTCTCTACAGGATTTTATTTCCCATAAAACCTCTCTGGTGGCTTCTCACAACACAAAGATAGGAACTTCTCGCGGCTTCACAGATAAAATATAATGAATTAGGGACAAAATAGACACCTCAAAAGTCGAACGCATTTGATGGTAGTAAAAAGTGCACTATAGTCATTTACTGTAAGTTTGAGATTTTTAATTGTCTTTAAATCAGTAGCTCCCAATTAAGCACAAACGTAGAGTTCAAAGAGGCCACATATAGTTTCAATGTTCAGCCTATTTCAAGAATAAATACTGTTTTAATTAATACAAAAATACATGTCATGAAGTTTATAGCAAAATAATTCAGAAACATAAGTTTGGTTCTGTAAACGGTATGAAACAATAATATGATTAGGGACCTCATGGCTTTACAAACAAGCTTTAATTAAACACAATTTTATTTTCTTCACCACTGTCACCTTTTTTAATATAATGATGGAAATGACAATTAAATGTATTACTTTGTAGCTACTTTGGTTGTTGCTGATATTTCAAAGCTTTTTTATTTTTTATTTTTAACAAAAGTTGAATTATATAGCAGACAGAACTGACTACAGTGGCAATTGAAGCCTCTATGCTCATTTGACATACCTTTATCACCACTTGCTACATAGGACAGAACTATAACTCACTTTGTGGAGGTCACTTTTCTTGACCACTTTGTTTCCTGATTATTTCGCAGATACAGCGATTACTGGCTCGACACCAATCCTTAAATCATGACAGCTCCGTGATGAAGGGACATTAGAGGAAGATGCACCAGATTGTTGATGGAGGGACCGTAATGGGCATGACACCAGTTTGAAAAGTAGAGGCAGGTGTTTTGTTGTGTTTTGGATCCCCGACAGAACAAGGTCACAAATACTAATTTTGCATTGTGCATGGCCAAAAACATCTACATTGAGTATGTGTCAGGAAGAAAAATTGTAACTGGACAGTAAAGCCTAGTAAAGACTTTCTAGTTGTTGTTCCAGGATCAACCCCCACAAAGAACCAGTCACCTTCTCATGATGTCATATGTCTGTGCCTTAAGGGTAGAGTTTTATGGGTCTGGCTGATTTTTACAAAAAAAATATGAATTGTGTTTTATTGTTTCTATAGGGTGTTATTCTACCACAATAGAACGCTAACAACAGTGTTTCATGTGAAAAATAATGGGAATTTAATGAGGTATGACAAGACAAGATAGAGATAGATATGTGAGACATAATGCCTCAACATAATCAGACACAGGTTTTTTATTGCCATGAAACCAGATAGGACATGGCAATGGAACCAGATAGGACTTTTAGATTTAAATTAAAATGTTACATGTAACACTGACCTCACCCAAAACAAGAACACTATGTATAAGTTTATCACTGACAGGGTTAAGGATTTATTTACAGCCAATTGTGATTTTACTTTTTTCCCAAGCTGGCCACTGTAATAAAATGGCCATGTCTCAGTGTATGCTAAGCTGCATAACTTGTCTGACACATTATTTTATAGATTTCCTATTCTTATTAGAACAATTTCTTACTCAGGTGTATATCATTAGCATGAGTTTCCCATTATGCATCTGACATTTACCTGTTTGTGTAGAGCACCGTTGGGCTAGAAATGAGAAATGCTTTATTTTGCCAACTTTAACAGATGCATGGATTGCTGCAATTAATCCTATCCGACATGACAGGAAGACAACACTGCAGGTAGGCTGATGCCACAGTGCTACAAGACAGGCTTATGAATGAGGAGGGAACAGGGGTGAGACTGCATGCGTCTTCCCGTTGACCTGAAACCCAGCAGAGAGCAATGTGCCAACACTGATTAGAGGAATAGACAGATAGAGAAACACCGATGGATGTAACTGGCCCTTAGCGTGCCAATGTGTGTGTGTGTGTGTTCTCTGCAGTATTCGGTATCTGATGTTTACCTTGGAAGCAACCAAAACTACTGGGACTGTATGGATGGAAATAAAAGGCATAGCTGGTCTGTGAATAGGTCTGTTATCGCCACACATACATCCATATGTGCAAATACATTTTAGTTCAAAACACACACATGTATACACAAATGAGGTGTGACGAGCTTTCACACCATGAAATCTCCCGAGAATTTAAGATGTCCTGAGATGAGACAAGACTACACAACAAGATGTGTATAAAGGCCTATATTATTATTGCTGCCCTCAAGCAGCGTGCAACTCATTTTTACTTTCACTTTGCTGCAAATAAAGAATAAACAGCTTTCCTCCATGAGTACACAGTGCCTCTTCTTTCCGCTCACACAGAAGGCAGAGCAGGGTTACATGTGCTCACAAGCTGCTGCGTGCACACAAAAGAGCAGAGGCCACAGTGAAGTGGAGGTAGGAGATGAATTAACATTGAATATGAGCGCATTGTAATGCGGTGTTCCCCTCTCCACTTCTGGAGACATTTCAATTAGCAGTGTATTTACACAAACCGCTGCAAACCTAGACTTGTTGCTCCTAAAACAAGGCTACGCTAACATACCTCATATTAGGGTATTTAAAAAGAAATTCATCTAGAAAAATTTAAACCAATTTAAAAGATATAAATGATCATGAAGCCAAATGAGCACACTTCACTTGAAGAGAAAAGCTGTTTAGTTTGTTTGAATCCATGTCAGCTCATTTATGAATTAAATGCAAGGCTACATTATTTTAGGGTAATGAGAAAATTAAGCATGTCTGTGTTTTCCAACTGCTGCCAGAAGACACAGATTATGCTTCTATTCTTAAAACATAATTCAACAAAACGAAAAACATGACACTATTTTGGACAGTTCTATAGCCTCTCTCAGCTCTTGGTCAGTTTCTGTTTGTTCCTTATGGGAAGAAAACGTTGTGTTTTTGGCAGTACATCTGGCATTATCACATGTTCTTTCACTGTAATAAAATTGAAATAAGAGCAGTAAAAGCCAGTCATTACAAGTTAACTTTATGAGCTAAAGTGTAAGAAGCTCGTCTTGTGGAATTTATTACACCCCTAATACACAGTCATTTTCAAGATTGATATAAAAATATGAATGAAAGCAAAATATTCATTCATTCGTTCATTCTTCTTTTTCTTAGGCGGAGTACACCCTGGACACGGGCCAGCTTGTTGCAGGAAAAAAGCAAAATATATCCCCTTTAAACCAATTCTATATTTTAGAGCTCCATTAATGTCACAAGTTTTTAAAATAAAAATCAACAATGTGGGTGTGTTCTCTGCAGTATATATCTGATATTTACCTTGGAAGGAACCAAAACTACTGGGACTGAGGACAGAAATAAAAGGCAAAGATGGAAAGTCTGTGAATAGAGCTGTTATCTCAGAACACATACATCCATATGTGCAAATACATTTTGGTTCAAAGAAAACACACACAAATATACACAGTCATTTTCTGTAGTGAAAAGACAGTGGAGATAAAGAACTGTTCCTCTGAATGATCTGCACAAAATGAATATGAGCAATGTGTTATTTTTACACTCAAGTGCTACCCCTGAATAACAATGTCAGCAATTGTGCTCTGCTATGCATGAAGTGTTTTTCTTGTTCTCTCTCACAATACTTTTTTAATTAAGATCCTATTAAAAATATTTGCAGCAAATTTGAATAGTCAAAAAAGATTTGTTTCTTTTCAAAGTTTGGGCAACAAATCCACTGCACTCTCTTAGACATGCAAGAAGAGTAATTAAACATTATTCGCAATCCGCTATTTTCAGCAAAATATGAGTAGTTACTATTATTACCAAAGGAAAAGGAAAAGTACTGAATAAAAAATACTGGATATAAGACTTACTTAGATACACATTACTTAAATACAAATTATATGCCAGATCTACCAGTATTACAACAATCCCTAGTACTACCAATAATACAACTACTGCTATCACCACTAGAACCACTATTTATTCAACTACTACCACTGCTACAAGTACCTCTACTACTACTGTTCCTATCCCTACTACTGTCACCACTAGTACTACCCATGTTGCCACCAAGGACTATTCCTCAAAATAAAAAGAAAATAGCTTTGCTTCTTTGCAAAGTTTGGATGACAAATGCGTTGCACACTCTGAGACATACAAGAAGAGTAATTAAATATCATTGCACTTTTTTCTGTTCTGCACAAAAGTGAACGTCAGAGAGAATAGAAAAAAATATGATTAACTTTTTTGCTGCCTGTTCCAAGCCCAGCACAGCTGAAGTGATTTGTACTCAATGCACTTCGCACTTAATACTACCAATTCAGGTGTCAAGAGGAGGCTTGTGCATGTAGCTAGCAATCATTCCTGCAGGTCTAACACTTAGCTCCTTCAGCGTTATCCAGTCTATTCAAATCAGCTCTCCTGCAAACATAACTGTTTCATTTCTCCCACTGGAAATCTTTGCTGACATGTTTTTTTGCTAATAAGTTTTCATTCAGCACAGAAAATGGGCTGAGAAAGAATTCAGTTGAGCAGAGAAAAGGAGGAGGAGGAAGTGACAGGAAGCTATGGACATGGTCTAAATGATTTTATGTAAGAAGGGATGCGTCTTTTAGGGCCTATAGAGGATGGCAACATATCGGCGCAAGTCCGGAGTTAACAACATTACTCTGTGGACTCCTTTGTTATCACGGTTTACTGAGAATCCAATATTCTCAAAGCTAATTTGACCCATTTTAACTGCATTGTAGTGAGATCCCTGCTTGCTTCTCGGTTCCTTCGCTGCATAGGAGACAGCGCCCCACAGGGATCACAATGATTTTTCTTTGGACAGCATATAGTACAGGAAGCAGCTCTCTTATTTATTTCACATCTCAGTATAGCACTTTGTTACACAGCAATGTGGGCCTTTCAGACAAACACCAACATAAGCTGAACATTAATAGAAAAATCTGCAATACTGAGATAACTGTATACTGAAGTTTCCTTAAAGTAAAGTAAAGTTTGGAGATATGTTATGCTAGTTGCCCAGCCATCTTACAAGGACAAGGAATATGTGGGGAAAGGAAACAAATGCAATTGGGTAGACATTTAACCAATTAGAAAACGAGGGCAGTACCAACACACAAAGACAAAACATAATCTGGGACAAGGCAATAAATAAAATATACAACCAATCAGAGAAACCTGCTTCATTTTTGATAAAAGGTTATAATTTGTCGGGAGGATTTAGCTGAGGCTAGAATGGGAAAGGTTGTACACCCACATCAATGAGAAAGTGGATATGTTTGGATGGCCAGGCTTAGACTGCACAGCCCAACTACCAATACACACAATAAAACTAATTCAAAAAAGATCCTAATGAGCCTCTGTGTCTCTCTTAATGCAGCGAGTCAGTATCAACATTAACTTTTTAGTCCAAGGTATTCTCACAACTTAACATCAAAGTCAGACATGTCCTTTCGCTGCCCCTGAACGATAAAAGGCTACAACTGTCAACAAGGGATTTTTTTACTAAGAGCTCTATTACAGACACCAGAGCTGCTCTTTTGATACAGTCTTTGATGAGCCATCCAAAAAAAAAGGTTATACCGCCATGCCTCTATAACCAGCTGAGAATGATTTTGAACCCCTCTCAGCAAGAAGGTCATTAACGAACATATTTCCTCTCAATTAGGCCAGAGCTCCCACCTCACTCAAAGGTCTCTTTTGCACCTGCAGCTAATCCACAGCAGTTTTCATTATCCTTATGCCGGCTGCCTATGAGCACACAAGTTCTTTTTAAGATCTCAGTGATAATTCGAAAGCGCTGTGTGAATTTGCTCGCGGCTACATTACCGACCCTTAAACTTCCTCCATTCGTTGCACACCTGTACATCCCGGGGCAGTGGTCTTCTTTGTGACCTACACTCTCAGCCCACGGGAAGTCCATTCAACCTCCAATAATATGGAAGATTAAACTCAATCATTGTAATGTGATTTCAAATGGGAGCTAGTGCTAATTCCCCAATGCTGGAGTATTATGAATGGGTCCATTAGTATCTGAAGATGATACCGAAAAGGCCGCAATGACATGATGGGCTACAAAATGCTATGGAACCTACTGGCACTGTTTTTTGAAGAAAACTTTGCTTAGCAGACTTTTAATACTAAATTTGCACAAAAAACAATAAGTAAAGGAGGATCTTAAGACATGTACAGCAGCTAAGCCATTGAAGGCAAGTGAAAATATCTTACTATCCTACAACTATATTATGGTTTGAATAGACATACATAATGCTACTGCAGCAAATATATGCAGCACTACACAGTATGAATATTTTATAAGTTGTTTCAATTTTAAAACACAACTCCCCAGCAGCCAATCCTGCAACCCCCAACTATAACTATTGCCCCTTCTTTTATTTTATTTAAAAACGAATACAAAAACAACAATCTCACAGCAAAATACTTACGCATAACATTAAACTTAGGTGTAGAGGTTAACTTAAACCTCTAGATCTGAGTTTAGTGCACCATGCCTTCCCATAATAATCTCTGACTTATTAAATATTGCATGCGTGCATTCAATATCTAAACGTTTATGGATTTTATTTCTATTTATGTTTATTGGGCTATTTATTTGTATGAGCAGATTTTCTGGAATAGACACTGTATGTATTACTGTGTAGTGTAGACCAAACCAATGGGAATATGATAAACCAAGATGATGCATTCAGGTCTTTCATGGATGATACCTAACCCATAATATGCTATTAAGTGTGTGTACAATTTTACTCAATGACAAGAAAAAAAAACAACAACTTTGATTTAAATTTTTATGATGTCCCGGTTTGAGTACATGCCTCCTGTGCTGCCAAATGTTATCTCAGCCCCAATCTCCACTGTACATAAGGATCGATGCAGCCTCACTTACGGTCTCCTTGGCAGCGGAGCGGCCCGACGGTGAGCTTGGCCTCAGACCCAGGTCTGTTGGTGTCACCCACGGCAACCTGGGTCACTGGCAGGTGGTCCTTATACACCAAAAGGCCCGAGTCTTCTCTCCTATACCATAAGAACATACAGTGGAAAAATGAAGGAAGTACACAAAATATGTACCAAGTAGTTAAAATAATTACTCAAGTACAAGTAAAAGAACTCAACAACATAATGAATTATTACTTGAGAATACATGACTTCAAAACAAAAAAAAATACAGCTACCGAGATACCAATACATACTAACAATACAGCTATGACCGATAATACCGACACGTTTACTACCATCATTACTTCTATCACTACCACTACTTCTTTCCACCACTACAACTACTTTCAATACTACTACCACAAATTTTACTAGAAGTACAGTAAGTACAAATGGGACTATTGTAATACTAATTGACTGACATTGCTACCACTAGTGCCACTGCTACTTTTACTGTTTTACAACTACTACCAGTACTACCACAACTACTTATTCATCTGAGGTCAAATAAAAAGTGACATACAAGTTTCACATATAGATGGTACAAAGCTCAAACAAAAGCTAAATGAACTGCAACTATGGGATAAATGTGAGATTGTTGGATTGCACATGTACTCCTAAATGTGTGTGTGTTTTTATGTATTGCCAAAAACTCTGGTTAATGACTGGAAACAGAGTAACACAGGTAATATTTCAAACATCTACTCATTCAAACGAGACAATAATGCATCAATTTTAATGAGACCAGGACTTATTTGTAATCTCATCATTTTTAGAAGCAAGGTTGTGAGAAGTGAATGAACTCAGTCTTCACTAATGTGCAGCATCACTCACTCACACACATACAGTTACACACATGCATGCGCACAGCTAACAACACAACAGCTGCTTTAATGGCAATATCCATCAGATGCTTAAAAGGCTCTGAAGCACAAACTGTTTGTTCTTGAGGCGAAGCATGTCTTTAAATAAATGATACAATTTATGGTGTAATTCTGTGTCCCTTTTAAAAATGTAAAACATGTCAGGGTGACCAATTACTCAGAAATGTTGGACATTTGAAGAAGATATTAAAATGCTTCTTTCAACAAAGTAGCTCTAAATGGTATGAAATGATTGCTGGTTGTTCAAGGTTGTTCAATTTTATGAAACCAATCTGTCATTACCAAAGGATATTAAAGAAATCAGGTAATCGATTAGGCATAACAATATTACCATGTTATGTGTCATTAAGGAAAAGCAATTGTGAGTTTTGTAACAACAATGGACCTTACCATTTTGGGTTGTCTGCGTCACAGTTGCAGTCATACTTGGGGTCGGTGCAGTTCCTGTCGATGCCGCAGGCACATTTCTGTATGCCAGGCCCAGAGCCGCCCCAGTAGAAGTGCTTCTCGCTGCCCCGGCCCACCCACCAAGTGTAGGGCGTCCCATCTGGTGGGAAACAAAATAAAAATAACAGTCATTAGATGCTGATGGTATGATAACCTTGACCAAAAATATCACAGTATCATTGCAGAAGGAGTACATGCGGTATAAGCCTAAAAACTGGTTAGATAGTGTCCTCTTTGTGTCAGTTCCAAGCCCAAATAAATGGCGAGGGTTGCATTAGGAAGGACACCCAGCATAAAACCTATGTCCCATCAGAATGCCATGCCAATTGCTTGTTATCATCTCATGCCTATTTAGGAGATAGAGGAGCAAGAGCATGTTCAGCCCAGAAAAGTAAAAACCCAGGTAAAAACACAAACTTTTATTAACGCAATAAGTCACAATGCTAAATTAACCATAATAAAGCCCATTACGAGTGATTAATTGCTAAATCATTAAGTGTTTTGAAGCACTGTGATTTATATTGACAGGCAGCAGATGCACACCGAATTCAATTTATTTAGTTAACATGCAGCGGGACGGTGAGGCGCACACTTTGTCACTGATCACACCTGCGATTTTAAGACATCTATAAAAATTCTGGCATTCATCTCCCACATTACGACACGTCAGCTCCTGTGTACGCTGCTCTCCTTCACACATCTGTTGCCACACAAGCATTAGCAATGGCGTGTCTGTGTGTGTCTTAAAGAATGAGAAGGAGGTGAAGGATCGCCTCTCTCAATAAGAAATGCAATATTGGTTTTGCCTTAGATCACATAGACCGGTATGGCACTATAAATAGAGATAGGTATAAATATTTTGGCAATATATCACAATAAAAGGAAGACAAGAAGAAACAATATTACATTTCCAGCTTTATTTTGGGGAGTATGCTGCGCCGTCAATACCACTTTGTAGACTTCCATCAACGACAATGAAGTTAGGGATTACAGAGGGGAATAAGAGCTGCGTTTTGATGCAGCAGACCTTTTTCAGAAGTGACAAAGGGCATGGATGGCCTCATATATTCTCCATATATTGTGGGTATGTGTGGATTTGTCTGTGTGTGCATGAATGTGATTGGCCTGGCTGACCTGTGGGTTTATTGTACTCATAAAAAGAATTAGCCGCAACTCTCTAAAGGCCAATGTTCAGACAAGCCATTGCCAATAGGATTAACACTATCTCCTCAAGAGACTTTACAACGCTCTGCCTATTTGTGTACAGCTTTGTGTGTGTACAGTTAGGCCCAAAATATAAATTATTCATACCCTGGCTGAATTTTAAGTTAAAGTGAATTTTCACTCTGTAATAATAAATTTGTTCTGGCTGGAAATGACACAAGAAAGTGGCAAAAGATTGTAAAACATTGGCAAAGTCTTTCTATGACAGCTGTCAAACTTTTTCTTTTAAAGTTTGTTGACAATATTTTTGCACATTTCCACTGGGATTTTGGACCACTCTTCTTTTTGCAAAGATCTCCAGGTCCTTGCTGTTCTCTCCACAGTGGGATGATTCAGGTTTGGACTGTTCCAACCACTTCTTTACCTGTGTTTTGGGTCAATGTCCAGGGCCAGGGATAAATAATTTTTGGCTTAATTGCATGTTCAATACACTGTTGGGAGAAATTGGAGACACATAAAGGTCCAAGACTATTTAGCCTCCTATACCATGGTTCATTTTTTCCCCCAAGTACAATTATTAAAACATTCATTCATTTTCTTAAGCTTTTTCCAAATAGCGCCCAGTAACTTTAGGCCTTAGGCGGGGTGCACCCTGGACAGTGGCCAGCTAGTAAAGGGACTGACACAGAGACATATACAGACAAACAACCATTCAGTACCAGAAGAGAACCCATGGGGAAGGACATGCAGAATCCACCCAGGAGAGAGTTCAACCAGCCCGAGGACACACAATCTTCTTGCTGGGACGTGAGGGCATTACCCACTCTGCCATTGTGCCACCCATTATTATTAGAACATGTTGAAATCATTATGCACAAAACGACATCCGAGGAGTGCTCCTGAATTTATGGATATAGCGTATATTGCCACTAAATATACCCTAGGTCCTGAATTTATACTGCTCAATGGTCTGTAGTAGTGGCCAATAAAACAAACAATGGACTTTCACTGTTCCCTTGAAATACAGCGTTTTGTAAGGAAGGCCGAATGACGAAGAGCGAAGAGGAGAGTATAAGTGGTGTAGGAGGCATCAGGTGGAATGGGAGCGGTATACTGTGCCAAACCCAAGTCTCCAGAGCACTTTCGGCTTAAGCTCTGCCAAAACAAACAACTGAGGAGTGGAGAGCGAGGAGCAGGATGAAGATGAGAGGGTGGAGGATGGATGGAGATGTGACGGAGGAGAGATAGCATCGCACTGGCAGCAGAGTTCACATGGAGAAAGAGGGCAGTGCCAAGAGCAGGCTCAGCGGCATGCCAGTCACTGTGGTGTATGGGCTAAATGTGTGAGAGAGGGCCCTCAGGTAGGAAAACAGGTGCAGCTATTATCACAAAGCTCACTGGAGTGAATTAAGAGGAATATGTATGAGGTAGTGCAAGAAACAGAGTTGGATTTTAATATCTAATGTGATACTATTTAGGCAATTTATCAGGCGATATAAAAAGCAAAAAGAAAAACACTATGAACAAAATTATTTAAAAAAACTAAGGATTGAGAGGTATAATTGTTGACTTTAAGAAAAAAAATATAGGGACACACGACTTTCTAATATAAATAAAAAACAGCTTGTATCTTGAGTCTTGATTGTTCCCACCAAGTATCAATACACTAATTAAACAGCAGATTAAATGTGCCACTAGACAGGCAGTATAAACAGATAGATGATAGTTATGTGATGAAAGCAATTATAGAGGAAAATTTTGATATTTCAAGATACATTTCTAATATAATAAAAGTCTTAAGTGCATTCAGAGCTTAAACGTGAACGTGAGATTCGATCCCGAGGCCGGAAAGCATCGACCTTTCTGGGTGGGGTCTACATTTCCTGTGTGTGTTACAATGAGATCTCTCTGGGAAGTATGTCTTTGGAATATAAAATCAATCATAGTAAATGGATGGTTGTCTTTTACTGTATGTACTGTTTAACTGTTAGCCTACCCAACAACTGTCCATGGCAGCCTTTCACAAAGTCAAGAGTGTCATGGCCCCCTTAAATTTCCAAAAATCCCACATGGACCCCCAACAATAAAAAGTTGTCATGTTTTTCTTCATAGATTTATATAAAATGTTACAAAAAACATTGACTGTTGGCTAAAAATTATTCTAAAGTAATATTTTTAAACAAATACATAACGACTTCATTTCAAACTCAATTTATTTTTATGTACTTAATATTGACAACCTCTGGGGGTCCCCCGTAGTGCCTTTGCAGCCCCCCTGGGGGCCCCAGACCCCACTTTGGGAACCATTGGTCCAGGGAATACATTAACTTTTTCATCTGTGGGATGGATACATAATATATGTATCCATAATATAATGATATATTTCAAAAACTATCATGAAGATTGATTCAATTTAAGCATCAATTAAACAAATGCTTAAAGGTAGACTTTTTTGAGCTTTTAACTGTGTTACAACCTCAAAAACATACTTGTTTGAGTAATTCTGTTTGCTAAGGCCATCCCCTGTGAAGAGCTGGAAACTGCTCGATCTCATGGCTCTACGTAGACATCAGAAACCATGAAGTGCTCCTGCACATTTCTAAAGCCCATACACTTTCACTGGACTCATTCTGATAATTTCGGTGCTTAAATGGCCGACTATATGCAGGATTATGCATTTTAAGTTATTAAACATGAAATACTAAGGCATAGGTGTCTGAAAACTACTTCAAAAAGCCTGAAAAAGCATAATATAGGACATTTAAACCTAGGGGAAACAACCTTGGCTGTTAAGTGTGAAATACTTTAATAACTGTAATTAATAGTGATTTTAATACTATACTAATTGTAGATGCTAATTGCTACATTTAAATAAAACGGTTGATACACTCACTAATGTTTTCTACACAAGTTCTGACATTATGTACATGTAGTCAATTGGTTGTCAGTTGCAGATCCATCTTGTTTATTTATAATGTCCGATTTTTAAAGGCTAACACTAATTCTTCAGTATTATGGTCTCTTTAGTTTCTTTGGGATGCTGCTGTTGTGTTTACAAACAAAAAAAGGTTTATTGCAGTAATCAGAAAAAGAGCATGTAACCACAAATTGCTTTCATTATTATGTTTATACAACACAACATAGAAGTCTGATCTCAGCACAAAGTTACTAAATGTTCACTTGAGAGAAGAGAGCGGACGTGATAAACACTTGTATCATGGGGGACATAAACAGCACCACTTATCACTGTGGCTTTATCTGCCTTATTTCACAGACGCACACAGTCAGGCACCCATCTTTCTTCTCTCATATAAAAGGAGGTTAATGCTTACATCTTCATCATGTCAGCCACATTCCCCCCACTCTGAGCAACGACAGATCGGTGGCAAAGAGAAAGGCAGGAGAGATGCAGGGAGGCCGCGAGATAAAAGGAATGACAAAAGTAAAAAGAAGGAAAAAAATGAGGTAAAGAGTGTGACAGTGTCTTTGTAGTGATAAGACTTGTGACAGTTTTATCTGTCTCTCAATGCTTTATTCAAGATATTCAATCAAAATGTTGCTAGTACAAGTGGCTGCGAACACAAAGGACTATATCAGTGTCATCCATAAAGTTTGATCAGGTTCAAGAATATCTACTTTGTAATGCAGGTCTTTTATACAGGTATCATGAGATGTCACATTAAGCCCATTCACTGTGTTACATTTATAACATCTAAGCCTGAAAAAGTTGGCTTACAAAGCTCATCACACCCAAATTTTATTCACAATAGAACATAATCAGGCGTTGAAACTGAGATATTTTACCATTTCCTGAAAAATAACAGCTCATTTTGAATTTGATGGCAGTAAGTCTCAAACAAGTTTGAACAACAGAGCAACAGAGGGCTTTTGTCCAGCCTTTTGTTGCCCTGCCCCAACTTTATTGAGATGTGTTGCTGCCATACTATTCAAAATTAGTTATTATTTTTTAATGCTAAAATATTAAACTTTGTTTTATAGATCTTTTTTATATTATGAGATGTCACATTAAGGTTGTTCACTGTTTTATGTATATATTCATGGCCCTTATGCAGAAAAAGTACCTGGGCCACTCCTCTTTTATATCAAGGGATCAGTGCCAGTCAGACCATGAAATAAAAGGTCACTAAATGCAAAATGGCACCTGACATGCTCAGTTGCTCCTCGCCTCAGTCTGGCAGATGATGGCTTTTAAGAGACGTGGCCAGCTGAAGCCGAAATGTCAGAAACACTTCAGCTCCAACACCCAATATTTTATTTTATACACCATTTTAGGCATTACATTATGACCACCTGCTTTATTGGCAATCATAATGGTATTTGTTATAACCACTCACCTAATTTGCTCTGAGCATTCTGACTCTGCTTTCTGTTCCAACTAAATGCCTGTCACCTGTCAGTAGTTAAAATGTTATGCTGGATTGGTGTATTTTGCACCTCATCTGTGTCATCATGGCTAATTAAACCTCTCAATGTCAATGATTTTGGACCACCTCCTAAGTGACAGGTGCCTGTCTGTGGGCCAGTGCCCCGCCACACACACTGAGAGCAGGATAAACACTTCTTGTGCTCTCCACAACGATCTCTATGGAGTTTGAAAGTGAATCGATGCCTCGTCTTTTCTCTCCTCTAACAAGAGCAGCTACTGTATTATTTAGAAAAAAAAAAGAAAGACCAGGAATAAGCCTACACTCTTGCAGCAAAACCCTGTGTCTTAGCCTGTAAAAACTCCCCTAACATACACTTGTATAAGCTGGTTCACATGTGTATATTCTCTTGACAGCAGATTTCCTAGACATGTTGAGAGTTTTTACACAAAGTCATGGATCAATTGGTCTTTGTCAGGGCACGGTCGGCTTGTGTTGTTTGTTGTTTGTTTGCATTGGAGTTTGGCGGAGTCTGTGGTCTGAGGAGGATGCTCTTTGTTAGCCTCGTATCCTCTGAACATCTCTGTTTTTGTATTGCCGTGTAGTGGGGAGGCATAATAGCCATGCTGCAAGATCTCTCTGGAGAACTGCTGATAATGTGGAGTGTGTTTTGGTCTCCTTTCTTTTACAACCCCAATGGGTAACAAAAGGGATGCCATGTAAAATGTTAATAAAAACAAAATCCAATGGAAGCAATTTTCATGAAACCATATTTTATTCACAAAAGAACATTTCATGACAAATAATAGCTCATTTTAAATTTGATGGCAGCAACACATCTCAGAAAAGTTGTGACAAAGCAACTAAAGGTTGGAAAAAACTGTTGACTAAAACAGTAGGAGCAGTATTTTGCAATTAATTATCCTAAATGGCAACATAATGTCAGTGTATAAAACAAACATTTTATTTCATGCTTGTGATCTGAGGAACCTCAAGCAGCACTGCATTAAAAACAGACTGGAAATCATTGCATAGATCAGGAACAATTGCAGAGGTTATTTTTTTATGAAATGATAAAATATCAGTTTCAACACCTGCTATGTTGTTGATGTTCTATTGTGAAAAAAAAAAAAACATGAGTATATGAGATTGCATTTGGTTTTGATTTACATTTTACACAGCTTTCCAAATGGGGTTGTGTTTGTCTTTAAGAATTAATAAGCCAGTCTTTATTTCTAGAGCACCTTATATCACCTCGAGTTTACCAAATTGTTGTACAACATTAAAAACAAGATAAAAATCAATAAACATAATACAAATGGGTCGACAAAACACATCATACATTAAAACGGAGAAGTGCCAAAAGCCATTCTGAATAAATAGGTGTATGTGTCCACCCATCTTGGCTCCCGTTGTCTCAGCCTTCCTTTTTCTTCCAGACCACCTATCCATCAATCTATTCTTGACCCATTGCTCCTTGTCCCCTTGACTCCTTCCTTTCTTTCACTACTGCTGCCACATATTTAGGCCTCTCTCTCGCTCATATCAGCTGGTCTCAGGAGCATCTTTGCCTTTATCTCCTGTCCTATTATGTCGTCGTCCTCCTCCTTGTAGTCCTGGATCTCTTGCTTTACCACTCCTCCTTCTCTCTCCTTTTCATATCAGCTTCACACACCTTTATGTAATGCTCTGATACCAGCTGGTCCCAGTGGCCTTTTGCTTCTCGCTCTATATCTGTCCATCTATTCTGCTCCTCTTTCATCTAATCTCTTTATGCTCTCATTAGTAGCACTATAATCTGCCCTTTAATCCATGCTAATTGTAACCTCCCCTTTGCTCTGATCCTCATCTCAAGAAAACACATCCGATCCTCCTCCAGGTCTGCCTTGTAAGATTTGATCCACGAATGCATACTGAAACATCCAGTGCCAATCTAAAAGTTGATCAGAATGACTGTATTTCAGTCAAAGGCCACAGATGGAAATGGGCTTGCTTGGTTAATGGGCACTATAGCAAAAGCAACCCAACCATTAATTATTGCAATAGGCAGTGATTATTAAGGACAGTGATTTGTCATAATTTTTTGTGCTGTAATTGTACTGCTAATGCATCTGAGTCCATTAATGTCTGGGCAAACACAGACTAAAATACTTACTACATAGAAAATGTTGCAGGTCAACCAAAATGGAATGTTTCAGTCAGAACTATTTATATAATAATGGCACAATAGCAGTTTTTGCACACACATACGTTTCTTTCTGAGCACACATTCATATACAATCTTATTGGGAAAAAGGTGTCTAAAATTACACATAACTAATTTTATTTGATATTTTGAAATACAGTAATGTTACAACTCCAGGGATAGACTCCTTTTCTGTATCTTTACATTTACACCTGATATGCCACAACATTGAAAATGGTTTGAAGCTAACCCTAATCAGGGTCGGGGGTGGCTTGATTTAAGTGGGATACACCACAGTGGCTGACACAGGCCCTTTCCCAATACCCGCACTATGCACTACATACTTTATCAAAGTGCTCATTTTCTAAAGTGCATGAAGTTAAATTTTGTCGGTTATTGCAAACCTCGAAGTTTATGAAACAAATGCAGCATTGTTCATAACAACAGAGTGCATTGTGGGTAATATACTTCAGTGAAGTTTGGGGCGGCAGTAGCTCAGTTGGTAGAGACGTTCGCCCACTAACCTGAAGATTGATGGTCCTTGGGCAAGACACTTCACCCATCTTGCCTGTATGAATGTGTCAGTGTGATTGTGTGTTGTGGTGGTCAGAGGGGCCATAGGTGCACAAGGGCAGCCAGCTTCCACCACCAAGTGTGAATGAGGACTGAAAAATGCACCAAATTGTAAAGCGACTTTGAGTGTCTAGAAATGCGCTATATAAGACTAAAGCTTTATTACTATAAAATCCACTATGATCCACACTTAGTGGTAATGCACAGTGATGTGTGTGGTGAAGTGTGGTTGCCAATGCTGAAGAGAATTGGGGCACAATACGCATTTGCGCCCCTCACAGTGATCACACATTTGAAGGTGAGTACTGGGACAGGGCCACAGTCATACACACCCAAACAACGAATTTTTTCACCTTTCACAATCATGCTGTGGATTTTTTGCTTGGGTTGAAATGTGGCCATTGTAAGTCATCTGATGCTCATAGTCTGAATATTAACATTAGCAGTAGTTTAAAAAGCAGCAGTGAATTTCTGGTGGCCCGCGGCTCACCCAATGTCATCTGTGACATCTCCACTGTCTACATCCGAATTCAGATAATGAGTTATTTCAACAGTTTCAACTTGAAAGCACCCGTAACACAGTCAACCTCCCTTCTTCCCCTACCCACTATCTCATGCTCTAGTAAATTCACTCAGCATACCTTTGCACGCATCTAACACTCTTCACAGGTCATCACTGAGTGTATCGGGCCATTTAATGAAAAACACGTCAAAAGGGGACGATAGAGAGAAGGAGGAGGAGGAGGAGAAAATTAATATCAATGGTTGTGGGCCTAATTGGCTTGTCTGCTTGATAAAGGACACAATAACCCAACTCGGTGGCAATTACCCCCTTCGTTCCTGCCTCTTTAAAATATGCACTTGACTTGGCACACATCGCATTTACAAACACACCTCCACAGCCACAGTGACAGAAGAGTGGGCTGAAGACCATAAACAACTATAATCATCATTAGTGTGTGTGTGTCTATTTACGGCCATAAGTCAGATTGAGTGCAGCGTCCCCTCAGGTCAAGGCCGATGGACAAATGTGTCACGGGGGAAATGGCTTCTGCTGATGTGCGACTGTTTTTCACTTCTTTTTTTGCAGGGTCGATGTCATTGTCACCGTATATCCGTCAGCAGTGATCATATGGATGGGGATGCAGTGAACAACACTCATAATTACAGAGGACAGTGAAGAGGCCATAAACTATTGCAGGGGGAAGCAGCGTGGACACACAAGGTGAATCTGAACCATGAGGTAACCCAAGGACAAAAAATCTAAGTAGTGGGGAACCTCGGTGGCTTCCTCTGGCTGACTTCTGGTCTCTATCAAATAAAGATTACTGACCTCTGTTGAGGCTTTGTACATCATTCTCGCAATGATGGACTTAAACTGTTGATCTTCTAGTTCAGGGATACATACATATATCATACATATATATATCATATATCTCGCAATGATGAACAATCATTTAAAAAAATCCCCAGATCCATCAAAAAATAATTAATTCTTCCCTGACTCTTGACTGATCTTCCCTAAAAAAGTTTATGAAAATTACAAATCTAGATAATTACAATATATATTTTTTTTTTCACCGAAGCCCCTCCTGCTTGCATCTGAGACAAGCCGGGCCCCCTCAGTCCTATCCCCTGCCCTATTCCAGTTGTTTTCCAATTGAGCGTGCATTTTTTTCAATTTAATTAGTACAAATATATTTTGGTTGCCTTAACCTCAGAAAGAGCTCTGTGGACCCCCAGCAAAACCAAAGATCTAGCTAACAGTCTATCCAACAGACAAACCAACGCCAGTAAAAAACTGTTTTCAAAGGTAAAAGGACTTACAAGTTTAATGCAGAGTCAAAAGATGTTTGTGACACTGACACCTATGACATACAAGTTCAAGAACACAAGTCCTTGCTGGCACATAGTATTATTATATTTGAAAGTGACAAGCCAACAGGTGGGAGCCAGGCACAAATTCATAACCAAGGTGTCAAGACCCATGTGATAATTAATTACATTTCTGTTCCTTTTGATCTACAGCACCTGTATACTGTATCTCACAAGTAATTTTCTAATAGTGAGTGAAGTTAGTATGTTCGGTATATACTGTATCTCATAATGGTATAAAAATCCCTGAAAACACCCCTGGATCTAAGTGATCTGGATCTGCACCATTAATACAATTGTCCTTGGCCCATTACTGAACTTTCCTGAAATGTCCATAACAAAATAAATAAATAAATAAATAAAATAAAATAAATTCTTTATTTAATAAAACAGTCTTAGTTAACAGCAACACTTTGCATGAACAAAACTAAACAAAAGAAAAATACCAGGTTTAGCTTCATCACACATCATTCTTGTTATTTCTTTAGGGAATTCATTTCTGAAATTTGACATGAAGACACATGAGTAGTCACTCAATACTGTGCTGTGCCGTTTGCTGCTTAATGAACACTAACTTAAGAGGATTAGGATTATGTCACGCACAACGATTCAATACCATTATATTATTGTTAGGAGAAAAACCTTGTAGGTTTACTAAGCCTTAATTTGAAGCTATTTTCAAACACATGCTGTATTTGCTGATGGCACAATTATTAAATACTTGCTATAATGTTTCTCCACTTTGTATGTGGTATAAAAATTTAATTTACTGGATGGAGTTATTTATTTCAGAAGTAATGACATTGACAAGGTTTAACCCAGTTCAAGATGGTGATGAATAAACAGCTATAATCTGCACCCACACTTTGAAGACGTACAACCAGGCGTACACACACCCACAACAACTCTAAATTTCTTTGATGTTGCTATGACAAAAAACAGCAGAAACTCTCTCTCTCTAGTGTCGATCAATGTCACAAAGTCTCTCGCTCTTTGTATTACTCTTGAAGGGGAAGTGGATCCTGCTGACAAAAGGCTGCTATGTTCATCACTGCACTACTTTGTTGTGGTGAGCGAGATGGATTTAAGCTTTTAATGCTAAAAGAATTTTCTATTTTTTTTTACTTTTTAACAGTTTTAGATGTGCTGCTTCAAATCTGTTGTTACTACATGATTTCTATATCTAAACTCTGAAGCGGTATATCATCTTCTGCTGTTACATCAGGGTAAGGTGCATTTAGGTGAGGAAGTAGCTCTACAAAGCTAAGTGTTTTGCCGACAATAAAAAATATTACTTTTGCCTGTGTTTGTGCCAGCCGCTTTTATCCTTTCATCCTTGTCGGTGGTCGGCTGAACCTTGGCTTAACCTTGAGAAAGATGATTGCACATCTGAATGCAAATCACTGACACACAAACACCAAAATGTTCGGGCCTTGGACATCTCAGGTACAGCGTGGCTCTCCTAGATTCATATGAAAGCTATTATCCTCAGAGGACTCCATTATATCGTCGGCCTTGAAAATCTCTTGCGTTTAACAGTTTTAGGTTTCCAACACTAGAGCTCTGTGACAAAAGGCTTTTTTCAGCGAAGACATTTAGAGGTATACATTGTGTCTTTGAAAGCAGAACAAAACGTGACCTCTGCCTCCCTCTCTCATCCCGCCTGCTACATTCTCCTCCTCAGCTCGGCTCCTGAACCACTCTTTGTTCACAGTCGATCCACAGGTGAAGAGGTCGACCTCAGCGGACCAGACACAAACCCGCTGGGCCTCTACCTAAGCACACAAAGACCCACAAACCTTTTCTATCTGCTTCTGACTTCAGCCTCTACCCTCTGGTATTCCCAGCCCGCCGTACCATTCCCTCTTTGCCCCGCTGTCTCCATCTTAGCTTGAGTTATCGATTTTTCTAAAGTTTGACTGCTGTTGCTTTTCCTCTCTGTTTCTCAATCATCCAGACCTCACTCCTTCACCCAATCCAGTAGTCTTTTAAGTTCACTTTCTTTTTAATTCAGCCCTACTATTTCCTCTTTTATCTTTCCCATTCCTATCTGTAGCTCTCTGGGATACAAAACTTTGAGCTAAAACTTCTACAATCAAGTCTACCTATGTGCTGTGTCTACCAATGTTTTTAACCCAAGCTCAATTAAATCAGCAAAGACAACAACCCTCTGAGAAATTCCCCACACAAAAGTCCTCATTACATTGTTACATTTAGTGAGTGATTATGGACTGATCTAAAAACATGACCCTGAACAACCCAAATAAACTTTTAAACATAAATATGTCCTGTATATGTAACATGTATACAGTGGAAAGCAAATGTTATCCTGATGCATTTTGATTCAGGAGGCTGCATTGTTCAACTATACAATGCTCGAAGTAGCAACCTTGGATTAAAAGTTTCTTTCAAATATTTGTAAGCTGTGCCTCAATGTGTTACAAAGCTAAAGTATTTCTTAAAACTGAATTTTAATCCCATTCCTACAGCACAGCAGGGAATTAAAACAATGAGAATAAAAACAAAAGGAACACCCAGACTTTAGATATGTACAAATTAACCATGCTAAAACTAAGAAACAGAGTCCCTTAAGGTGTACTAAATTACTAGTGAAAATGGGTTTTGAGTCCATGAAACATGGGGCCCAATGTGTTTTTGAATACAAAGAAAAATAACAAATAGATCAGCATAGTGTGCCGTGTGATCAACTTCTTCCATGGAAAATGTGATGCCTACCTCTATACTGAATATTTACAATGTATCTACATACCCTCACATAAAGTATGCAGTGTCCGAATTAGGTTTGTATGTGGCATTGATAAAGTACCCACACACTCTAAATAATGGTTCAAATTTGCCACTTTTTGTTGTAGGTTAGGCTGCTTTAATATTAGGATCCATCACAGCAGAGGACAACAGACTGAATAAACTGATCTACAAGGCTGTTGATGTTGTGTAGGAGGAGTGTAACTACAACTGTGATGAAGAGGATCCATGCCAAACAATTCTTCCCCTCCCACCCCCACATCCAGGAGAAACGACCCCTCCATAACAGTTTGTCACAAGAAATTTCTGTCCTGATGCTCCACAGAATGTCGAAGAGCATTTCAGCCTGTGGTCCACACAGTTACAGTATATATTACACACACGTAACACGATGCTTATAAAACAGTTCTAATATGTCTAATACTGCTAATTAGAGGTGTGCAATAATGCCATCTGATACCATGTAATTACCGGCCAGAATCACTGATATAGATATTAGTTCTTTGTATAGCAGCATATGTGCTTTTTATGAATGTAGGGAAAAGCAGTGTGTCATGCTATGTTAAATCTGACTACTTTCTGACCACTAAATGAGTTTCTGATGTTTGTTTTACGTGCTTGTTAAAACCAAGAGCAGAACTAAGCAAGGTTAGGCAAATAAAAAAAAAAAAAAATCAAATTCCTCTTTCACAGAGTACATTAGTGAATGTGCTCTTGTATCTTTTGTCTTCAAGTCTAAGGCCAACATAGTTATCACCATGCTGACCAAAAGTTGTACCAAATGAAGACATAACAACCAGGGACATAACAAATACAACAATTGAGACAACATAATGTGGGAGAACAATGTAATAATGGACCTACAGTACATCAAGTATATATTGTGAGATGTGTCCCTTTGTCCTGGCCAAGTTAAATGTAGATAAAGCATTTTGCAACAAATTGCCAATTTACTCCCACTTTAGCGCTATACTAAGTGTTGCTCACCTGCCCATCATCTCCTAATAACCCGTCCATGATGTGCGGGGGACACAGTGACCACAGCCGTAATGAGTTCACGTCTGACAGGTAAGGCAGTATCTTCTCTCATTACACAACCTTAATGATGTGCTGTCCCATAATTAGGGAACTTTTTTAGCTCTCGGCCCAATCTCGGTGTGTTTGGATGCAGTGTTGGCTGGGGGCAGCAAGAGGACTCTGGTTTGATTTGACAGCTCAATGCACACAGCGGTGGAGAGATCTGTGCAGCGCTCATCGGATCTGCCAGTGTTCGAGTCTGCAGGAGTTTGCATGGAGACAGATACGAGATGATAAAAGGATATAAGGAAGACTAAGGAAAGTTCTTACAATAAAATAGATTTTTGTTCTATATTTTATTTTGGCCTTGCACGAACTAAAACTACTGGGAGAAAGAAATAATGTGTTGGGAAGTAAGAAATGCACTATTTATGTTCTCAATAAAAACATGCTTATCCACCGTAATAAACTTTGTATGTTCTACAGATGAATATTCTGTCAACTCAAGCTCCTAATTACCTCCCTTGTGACAATTTATATACCAGTTATTGGTTTTGAAATGTATTCATCCATTCAGTTTTGCAAATGGCTAGAGCCTATACCAGCAACCACGGGCCTTAGGAGGAGTACACCATGGGTGCCGGAACCATTCACCGCAAAGGAGCTCTTTGGACCCCCCCCCCCCCAAAAACTTTCACAACTATAAAATATCAGTACATCACTAAGCCCATTCCACTTCCGCTCAATGAGAAAAAGCGTAATACCATGCAACTCTCTCTCTCTATGAACAAGGAGAGCCGGCTCCCGTGAGCGAAGCGTTTTTTTCCTTCCACTGTGCTATGTGCAAGCTGTGAGACCAAGGGAGAAGCAGGGCTGCACTCGTCTGAGTGAGTCAAACAGAACAGAGGTACAACAGAGAGACATGAGGAATGATCCTGACAGAGAAGACTTTGAGCTTCCTGAGTTTTTGTTTCATGTGGATATGTCCAGTAACCACTGAGATACAAACCTCTGAAGTCTTACTACAGTAATGAGATTAAATATACGTGTGGCTAATTAATGCTCCATAGGCGACAACATCCGGTGTTTTCAGAACGTTCAAAGATGTTTCACTTGAAAAATTACTTAAAAAGACATATTTACTTCCCATAACTTTATAGATGGTCACAAGATTGAGAAGTGAGGGGAGAGGAGAGGCAGCAGCATGAGGCAGCAGGACAGACACTGACATGAGAGAGACAGGAGAAGGAAGGACTTAGTCTAAACAACACTAAAAAAAAATGTAATATCTAATAGCCTATTCATATGTTTTCTAAAGTAATATATCAGGGTCCTAAATAAAAGCTTAATAAATAAAAATAGGTAAAATAAGTTCAGCTACAAAGGTTTAATACATTCCAATAATATTTATATTTTACTAACATTTCTTGAACATGTAGGTCTATCTGCAGTCTAAATTATCTGCTTATTTGACCAAAATAATAATGATAATATTATTTGGGTCTGGGTACACAGGATGTTTTACATAACCAAGGTGGCTCCATGTTTTGTCTTATAAAATGTAAGACCTTTTTAAAAAATTTTAATGCCACTTAGAATGAAATTTAATGCCAGCATTAACAACAGAACAATAATCTGTATGAATGTTATACAAAGTAAATATCCATACTACTCTCTGAAACTCAAGGGTTTTATTTTAAAAGTCTAACACAGATCCAATGTTGCATTAAAAAAATCATAAATAAATGAATCACACTTCAATGATAACATTTTTTCAATTAATATATTGAACAAGTACAATGTTATTGCAGTGACTACTTTTTAATATTAATATCATGTTTTAACAAAGTTTAAGACACAGATAAAAAAAATTAATACCTTCTCATAATATTTAATATGTAATACTTTTAAGGCCTTGATTTTGACAAGATTAAAATGAATACCTATTTAATGCTTTTAAGACCTTGGGGATACCCTGATAACTGGTGTGGTAGGCTATAAATGAACATACAAATCATAAATACAAAAACTTAATTCAAAAGGGGAAGGGTGTCTAAATTTCATAATATAACCATATATAACCATGTAACAAATAACCATAAATTGTACTTTTCTTTACTACATTTACATTACTACATTTACATTTACTTTTGTACCAAATCCACAGCACTGCTCCCAAACTTTCTATATAAAATACAATGAGATCAGATTTGCACAATGAGTCAAGCTGGTCTGGATTAGTCTCAGAATGGGTTGCTTTTCTATGATAGGAAAGCACGTTTTGCTCTGTTAAAATGCATTAAAATGCAGCATTCTTTTTTTTTTTTGTCCCACAGTGCCGGATGGTCAATTATCTGCCTGGTGTACCCCAGTTTTTGTGCACTCTCCATTGTTTGGGCTTGGGACCGACACAAAACGTACAGTGGCTTGGCAGCATATGAGTCTGAATTAAAACCTGCTATATTATTGAGCATATATTTACAATGACATTCAGAAAAAATATGGGTCTCTGTCAAAAAATGACGTATATTGACTAAGAATGGATCCATGCTTCTTGGTGCTCTCACTTCAGACAAGTGATCCTTTATGTCACAAACTCTTTCTAATGTCAAATTCAGAAAATTATTTACATTTTGCCCTAAAACACACAAATCAATTAGCTAATAACTAGAAGTTTGTATTTGTACTAATGAATACTATTTTGATTCATTAGTGGTACATTATCATTACTTTAATATGGGACTTTAACGCTTTATATTTACTACCTTAATGGACGCTCTAAATAGAGTCTATTAAAAAGTCATTATGATATGGGTGCCTTTTCATTTTTATATCCACAGAAAGCAGATAATGTGTATTCCAGTAAGTACCTCAGAGTGTGTTGCTGTGTTGGTTAATGAAGAGCAGAATGATTGAGTCCGAGTTTGCAGGTCCAGTCTCAGTGCCGAACCCTGCAAATGATGACTGCACTTCAATCATTGGAGGACAGGCCTTCATCATTTGTTCGACCTGTCAGACACTTATCAGGGCTCACTGTAGGCAGCCTCACCGCTTCACCACCAGCCTCGTCCATAATTGAAAATTGAGTTTGGAAATGTCACATGTATCTGTCCATCTGAATTTCAATCCAAGGAAATCCCTATTGGGCCGCAGCGTGTAGAGGACTGACAGGGCCTATCAATCCAAAAGTTCAACATTTTAGTCAATAGAGACGATCGCCAGTAGGGGATTTGTTCATTTTTAATAAGAAGCGTGTTGGACCAGAGTAGGCTGCAGGCGCACCTCACTATCATCCACTGACTGGGACAGTCTCTGCTTTTTTGTCATTAAAGTAACAATATGTAGTTTTCGGACCTTAAAATAATGTTATTTTAGCGGTAGATCAACACTAAATTGGACAAACCACCTCAGCCCTGACTCCTGAGCGCATCTCATTCTCAACTTTTATCCTGATGCAGCTCTGGACAGTGGGCAGGCCACTCTATGAGCTGCTAGTATGGCAAGTAAGGACTGACTGGAAAGTAACTAACAAATTAAACACATCTGGAAATGTCCAGCCTTATACATTACACTGTCTGATGTTTATTACGGACGATATGTCTACACAATTACATTAACAGCAATTTACCGTTATTCATTACACACATTTGCAATGTTCAATATAAACTGAAAATGCTAAATGCTAACACAAATGCTAACATTGTAGTCTTTTTTTCTGTTATTTTCAGAAAACTACAAACTATGACATGCACTATACATTTCTGTTAAGATGGTTATCAAAATTAGGCTTCTGAAAGTTATATCAACCAAAAAGGGAACCTGAAAAAGAGCAAAAGTCACATTGTGTGGCTTCAAAATGAGCGCAAGATAGGTGGCTGGAGTAATCTTTCCGTAAGATTTGTGCTTACAAATGTCAAGCTAATTCCCTTTTCTTACTCCCCTGATTAATCTTCTTTGACGGTTATTTTAAAAATCCCAAATAAAAAAAAAACTTAAATGTTTTAACCTTTAAATCACTTACAGGCTAACCTTTAGTCATCGCCCGAGGACAAGCCAACCACATGCAAAGACTTCATCAGGAACAAAACAGAACTCAGACTGAACTTTGTGGCTTGCTCCCTGTAAAAAAGAACAGGCCTAATCTAGGACTTTACCTGAACTAAACCAGGTCCAAACCAGAACTAAACCAGAGATCTAAACTAAGATCGAAACCCAACCAGCACAGGAATATACAGGCTAGAATTAAACAAAACCAGAACAACAACAACAACAGATCCCTGAGTACCACCAGAAGAAGCCTGCGTCCCATCAATGCCTCCTCTACCACCACTTGACAGCTGGTGTCACAGCATATACATTCACCTTTATGTATCAGTGTCCAGTGTCTTATCCGTCCATAGAGGTTTTGACGTGAGGAAAATAGAGCACTAATCTATTCTGGTGTAATCATGCTTTGACCCAGCTAATGGAGGCAGCATACCCCAGGGCAAGATGTAATCAGGAAGACAGTTAATAAAAAGAACAAGCCTGCTTTACTGATTGTACTAAAGTCCCTGACCTTCCCTGGAGGCCAACACTCGCACGCATATGTGCCCTTAAACATAGTCTGTATATGTCTCTAGTGCACTCTCAGGCACAACCTTAGATGGAGCTCATTAATGTGGAAGCACAAACCACTGCATGTTGCCAGTATTAAGTGTACAATGTAATTACAATTGCAAAAAAAAAAAGAAAAAAAAAAGTTTGGGACACCACAAATTAAAAATGGTTTGAAAATTTCATGAAATCATATTTATTCACAATAGAACATAAACCACATAACAGGATTTGTAGCTGAGATACTTTGACATTTCATAATAAAGAAGTGGTGGCTCATTTTGAATTTGATGGCATGTCTCAGAAAAAGTTGGAAATGGGCAACAAAAGGCCAGTAAAGCGGGTGATACTAATTTTACTTTCCCTGCCAACATTGGCCTCAGTGCAGTGATTTCCTGTACAGACAGTCTGTCTGTCTGTTTTAAATGCAAGCACGCCTTACAGTCAGTACTAATAATACAGACTAAACTGCTCTTTTTATACACACACATCTTACTGAAAATAACACAATTACTTACAAAATGCTCTTCCCTGTGTTTTTATCAGTACTACTTATTTACTTACAAACTCTAAACTATTTGCACTATTGTTAAGGCTAAATGACCCCATCTGTGCTCCTGTCCCGACCTGTGGGCCTTCAACCTCACCTCCCATGGACTTCCCAGACCCCTGCCTCACCCCCACTCCCCTGTCTCGATGAAGCCCACCTGCTGCATCCTTATAGACCTGAACTATGATACTACAGATGAGCAAATGGACTTTATTTAACAGTCCTAGAACATTTTTAGCCTGTCCATCTTGGGAGTGGATCTCTCCTTCAGTGTGGTCTTCATAAGGTTTCTTCTTCTTTTCTGCCGCACAGCTGGGTTTGTTAGGAGTTTTTCCTTGTCAAGAAGGACTGGGACTGCTTATTTTAGTGTAGTTATTGTTTATGTCTGACTGTGTGTTTATGTTTGACTGTGACTGTTTGTAAAGCCCTTTGAGGTGACTGCTTTTGTGATATTGGGCTATACAAATAAAATTTTATTGAAATTAATTAATCAATTACTCTTGCACTGCTAGAATACTATTGACTTTTTTTCCTAAGCAACATACTTTATGATATACTGTACTCTCTACACAACTAGAAATAACTGAATGAGTACTTGCACTCAGTATTACTCTCTTAATATTTGTTTAGTCTAATGCTGTATATTTTAGTAATATGTTGAGACAAAGCAACACAATTTTGTTTGTTGTACATCTGAATGACAGTAATGTCTAAGTCTCTTCCAGCCATTTGTTGCCCCATTCCAACTTCTTTGAGATGTGTTGCTGCAATCAAATTCAAAAGAAGCAATTTTTAACTAAACTAGAATTTCATTATTTTAACCCAGAGGGGAAGTTCTTTTTTGTTATAGACATGCAACCCGACCAAGAAAGGAAAAGATATAGAATTAAAAATTACAATATGAAAAAAGTTAAAGAAATATTATACGCTCAAAACCCCAGGTGTGTCTAAAACACCACAGTACAAATGGTCAGAAAGTTTGCACACCTGATAAGTTGTTAATGTTCTACTGTGAATGAAATAGAATGATAGTTTAGAGATTTGCAAATCCTTGAGTTTGTATTAATATTTTTTAGATTGGCTGGAGAAAGGAAGTGAGTGGCCCTGTCCTCACACACAGCTTTGAAGCATGTTGAAACTTGGTGGAGACAGTCTCAATGCTTTATCTATTTCTGTAGTGTTTCATTTATAGCCGGAGGGGTATTGTGGCGTAGCAAGGTCACACATATCAGCTTGTGGGAGCAGAGTCCCAGAGTTGAGGAACGCTTGTCAGTCAAATACGATAATGAGTGACAGAACAGACCGACACGTCACTCTGTATGGGGCTATATTTACATGACGAACCGGTGGAGAGAAGCACAAATTGAATGGCAAAAAAACAATGCAAAGACAAAAAAAAAAAATCCAAAGTTGTCAAGTCGTGTCAGTTTGAGATCCCTCCTGGAAGTTAGAGTTTGCCACTTGTGTCTCAGTATGCACTTATTAGCGCCTGGAAGTACAGCCCTAACCTTGGTCAGTCATGTGTGTTTCCAATTAACGGCTCTGACTTGCTGTTTGAAAGCACTTTCTTCCAATACTCAGCCTGATCCCTTGTCCTCACACTGGGCAGTTATTTTTCTTGTTACGACAGTATTACACCATTTTCCACACCACATCTTAGTGCACTGCAATGTACCTTTTCCCTTTACAAGTAATATTTTCTTTCTTCTGCCTGATACTGTAATAGACAGCTTTCTAGAGCAAACCAATTCTTCTGTTTCAGGAAAATAATACTTGGGTTTGACAAACTGCCCCCGAGTTATTTGTATGGTTTTATTTTGAGGTAAAAACAGAAATTTGGCCTTGAGTGCAGTCAGTGACCTTGTAATTTAACATGATGCAACCCTATATAAAGATGCAATAGTTTGTAAATAAAACTGATGCAAAGGCATGGCTTCAACATAGTACCTTGGACATGTAAAAATTAATAAACAGAGATGGTGTGGTTGCATTTTTCTATATCTCATGAATAGACTATTAAAATACTTAAGTACATTAAGGTGGTAAAATAAAACCTATTAGGCCTATCCTGAAACTGTACAGATGACCTAGAATTAAATTGTGGGTCTAGTTCAGGGTAAGTGCTCTATCCATTAAAATATGATAATACAATATGATAAAGAATTTACTGAAGCCAATATATACAGCTTTTTTGTGGCATTTCCATTAAATACTTGAAGCACTTTGACAGCACAGATCAACCAACAAAGTGACCCTATTCCGCAATGCTAAAAATTTTATGTACAGGCAAAAACAGGGTTTTAGTACAAGGGTTCATGCTTTTTTTCCATTGACCTACAAAACCCTGATATTTCACAATGATAAAGAATCCACTAAAGCTAATCAATGGCTTTTTTTGTATTTCTTGACTAGATGTATTACAATACTTGAAGTACAACACCAATCACCAAGGCATTTGACCCCTTCTTGCAATGGTAAATATACAGAAAGATACTGACCCGAACTCAACTGGGGATCTTCAAATTTAGGGTTAATTGCTAAAACCCACAAAACTCTTATATGTCACACTGGTAAAAAATGAAATAAATCTAATTTCCTTTACTAATCCTTTGTGGTTTGGTTGATTCAAATGTTATCTTGCTAAAAAAACACTTATAAACCAACCAACACTGGTGAGAACATAACCTCCTTGGCAGAGGCAATAATCACAGCCACCATAACTAAAAGTAGACATGATGCTACCCACTAAAATGTATGCAAGACAGTCTTTATTGTCCCATTTTCAGAAGCTTAGAGTGATAAAAGAGGGTGTTTTGTGCCTCATTGCAGTGTTATGATGTTTGGGTGTAGCCTCGGCTTTACACTTTGCGTGGGTTGCTCTTCAGCCACTTGGCAGATTACGGCAATGCATCAGGGCGCTTGCAGCAAAATGAAAATGCAATTCTCTTGGTGCTTGAGGGAAATGTTGGTAAAGGAGGGGGGAGTGATTGCTTACTGGGACATGATCACCAACCGAACCGCTAAAGGGGAGCTGTCCTGAGGCTGTGACATTCCCAAATGGCAAAATATGCGTCATAATTCCCGTGGGTCATTCGGCACTTATCAGGAAGAATATAGGTGATGAATTTGACGCTTTATTTGGTGTACAGCGGGTCTGCTTGGAATACAGATATTGGTTTTGTGTGCATATTTCTATCAGGGTACACCAAATGCATGAATAAACTGACATGGCCAAACACATTAACATCATGTGGGAGATAAGGGGCACATAGTTCAACCTTGATGGCTGATGCAGACAAGTGACAGTGATTGTACATGTTAGTGGACAAGGTTAACTCAATGTAGACAGCAAAGGAGAGGGAAGGAGTCATTCTGATTGTCATTCAAAAAAAAAAAAAAAGCACATATGTTTAGTGAATAGGTTACCTTGACTTTAGTATTGCAAAAGGCATATACATAAAGTTGACGTTAAAATACTCAAATGAAAAAGAAGTACACACAGAGAGCAGTGACTTACCAGACCTCTGGCCCTCTGTTACACTGGTAAATATATAGGATTCTTGGGCAAATGCTCTACTTGTTGAACCACAAAGCCCTTATACTGAATCCTACAATAGTGAAAAAACGACTTTGCTGACCAGATGTTCAAATAGCAATAGTGTTGTTAAGCAATCTCTAGTCAGTTTCTAGTTTGTATTTCTTATTTAGCTCTCGAGCGTATATTCTATGTTTCTATGAAAGATCTATAAGCTATTAAAAATGGAAATCAGTTTCTTTCTTTCCCCAGCAGGTTTCTTTTTTTCTTTTTTAATTTGAGCTTCTTACTGTAAATCTGAAAATAATGCATGGTGAGCAAGGTGGTAGAGTGGTTAACGTTCCTGCCTCTCAGCAAGGAGGTTGTGGGTTCAATCCTGAGTAGACTCTGCATACCCTCTGCATGTTAAGATGGGCTATTTCTAGGTTCCTCCACCGCCCAAAGACATAAATGTGTTGATAATAATGCTTTGGTCTTAGATGTTATGGTGAATGAGAGTTAATGGTTGCATGTGAGGGTGTACTCTTTCTCAGGCCCCAGTTGCAGACTTTGGCTCCACCCACCTGGGCTCTAATGTGAATTAGCCGAAGATTACAATCAGTTCTTTTTTCCAAACACTAAATTCAGATAACCAGTAACTTACTTCACATGGCTACACTTTTACCCCAAGGATGCATTCACTCTTAATTTGCAATACTGCACAAAGCATCTTGATGAGAAAAGGAGCTTTTATCTATAAAAAGCTGAGTCCGCTGCTGCTGGGAAACAATGCAGTGCTGATGTGAAAATGAATGTAATAAGCATTGGCTGATTACAATCACTTTGAGAATGATGGAAGGGCGTAATGAGAGCAAGCAAACCATTTCAGATTCTGTGATCACATTTCTTGCGAGACATTATTGTTTTTAACAGGATCATTTGTACTGAAAATTGAATTAATATCCCCTGACTACATAGAAAAAAGTATATTTGCATCACCCACCCATTCAGACAAACATGATGAATGACTGCACTATACCAGAGAGGAAAGAAGTACTCAAAAGTAAAACTGTTACTTTAAATTAACATGAAGTAAAAGTACTGCACAAAATCATTACTTGAGTAAAAGAAGTAAAAAATGCATAGTAAAAAATATTTACAGCTTCTACCACTACTAGTAGCATTACTAATACTACTACAATTACAACTTTGCTTCTACCACTATTACCACTAATACTACTATTACAACTACTACTCCAACTACTTCTACTGCCAGTGCTATTATTACTACTGCTTCTATGGTCACTGAAGCTAAAAATATTTATTTAGAGAGAATCCAAAGAGGTTCATTTGGTCTTCTACTAATATTAATTTGTGGATTTCTTACAGACAGACCAATGTTTTTGTATCATACCTTGACGTGTTTCAGCCATTTATTTTTCTGGTAAGAAGACAGCACCAAAACCTGTTTAAATCAGCTGACAAGACGTGTCATAATAATATCACGTGACATTTCGTGAAGAACGTGAGGAAGACCGTGAGAAAATAAGCGGCTGAAACATGTTAAGGTATGACAAAAATATTTATTTAATTAATTATTTTATTATTATAATTTACTTGAGTAAAAATAGCAGTTATTTTCTACCTCTGCACTCTGATTACAATGCTGGTTTGATTTGCATAAGAGAGAGTTGAATAATAGAAAAAGACAAACTTGCATGACCTTAATAATATTAGAAACGAACATGTATAGGACAGAGAACAGAATGTCTACAGTAACTGGACTGATGGCAATATGAAGAAAAATCTGAAATACTGCTATTAAAACAGTGGAGGGTCTAGCTGTCAAATAACACAGCTTTCTCACTAACAAGCCCCGACAACACACTGCTGATCCTCCTCCTGTTGTTTTGTGTTTTATATAGAGCTGCAATTCTTATATAACCTTCACAGCACATTCTTTTCATTTGTGCAAAAGTGACCTCTAACATGAGGAAGGACCCCGGGAAACTGTGGGAGGGAAATGTAGAAGTTTAAAACCTTTGTGGCTGGACTTTACTGTCATTCTGTACTCCTCTGTGTTTCTATGGCGTGGCCCCTGTGTTACTGAGCTCTATTTAGGCATTGCTCCAGAGTCAACATCAACTACTTTCTTTCGCTTTGTTTGCACCAAGCCGTACAGTTTAGTTCATAGATTTACTTTGTTTTTAAGTTTCCTTTGACAAAATGTTGGGGGCCAAAAGAGTACTATATGTATGATACTTTTGGTACGGTGTGTTAGTTGTTTGACAGATATTTGTGGGTAAAGCCAAATGGGAATACTGACACATGGAAACACACATACATACACTACAAAAAAACAGAAACATTTCTCAAAAGATTGTGATAGACATATCTTCACTCATGTCTGACATAAAAAATGTGAAATGCTGCACACTTTATTATTAAAAAACTATTTAGGTAACATTTTTTTATCACAAGTTTCTTTTGCTTTTATATTTAAGGCAACTGCATTTGTTCTCTGTGGTAAATCAAAGAAGAATAATGCTTGTCACACAAACGGTATGCGATTATGGTAGTTCTTGTGAATTCTGAGAAAATTCTGTACAATTGTGAAACTTAATTACATTAAATTGAATACTTTTCTACAAAGCTTTTGACTTGAGAGAAACTCTAAGAAAAGTCAATGTTAGTTGTCAGGCAGTACAAAGTATAGAATTAACACATGCAAGATTCTGCCAGTGGTTATATGCATATAGGCAGATGGTTACTGAAGATTTGCGTCACAATGGTTCATAAAGGCTGAACTTGAACCAATAAAGCACCATAATGCACTCTGTAAAAGACTTCAACAACTTAAAGGGATACACTGTATTGTGCATTGTCTTTTCTGAGCTTTCTACCATGTTATAATGTTCCCTCATCAAAAACATGGAGTTGTGTTTTGTTTTATTCATGCCTGTTTGAGTAATCTTGTAATCTCTGGAATTTCTGAGGCTCCAAAACATTCGGTTCCATAAGCCTTCACCTCTTCCACAAACCCCCGCCCACTTCAGGAATCAGTGACCTCTCAACCAGTCTGCTTATTGTTCTAGAGGTGACCAAGATTTGTTCAAAGATACAAAAACGCATAATATAACTCTTTTAATCAAGTAAATTAGTGCTTTAAAATATTTTGTAGCAAAGTCTGATAATATTATAATACAAACGTTAATTTGACTATGGGCTATAAGTTATTTTTGCATTTGTTCTTCCAGACAAACATTTTTTTCAGTTATTAAAATTGGTGAATAATAGAAGTAAGAAACTTTGGAAGAAGCTTAATGAATGAGTCCCAGCGTCCCATTTCTCCTCTTTATTCTAGCCTCAGACACACAAGATACTTTGCGTTTTTAGTTTTAGTTTTTGGCAGCACATCTCTATTTAAATGTTCACTCCAAATCACTTTTTTCTGCTTTTTTGTTTTTCTTCCCACTAGCTGTATGTTGTGTAAATGTGTAACTTACTCTGTTCATCCAGCCTACAAAAACAGCAGTAGACTTGCAAACAAGATCAGCAGGTTGCCAGTTCTTACTGTACCACACTGTACTGTAGCATCGAAAAGGGCTTTTTCTTTTCCTTCTTTTTTCTCATATCTCTTTTCTCTGGCCCATCTGATAATATTTTAGCCTTGCTCTTTATTTGTCTTTACAACACTCAATTTTTCTTTCCTGCCTCTATCCTCTGTAGTCTCTTGGACAGTATGAAACATGACCTTTCGCTGTGGCTCAAATCCCTGAAATCTTTGTTGTTTCTGTACCCCACACACCTCTGAATGCAGCACAAATCCCGAATGCTCACAACTCTCCCCAGCTGGTGAAAGACAGGGGCTTATTGAGACGAAGCTATGGGCCTTGGGGGGGTGACAACGTGGGCATGATCGTCTGCTCTGCCAGTACCTCGACAGCAGCTAAACCCCACTAGCGACCGCGGCTAACCACCAAGGGAGAAAGGGGAAGAGTGAGCGGTATTTCAATTCTCTGCCTTTTGCAATTCATCACCACCCTCTCACTGCAAGCTGGGCAGTTAAGCTATCGCTCCCTGGAAGGAAAAACAGGCCTTCTTCAATCAAGCTGTCCAACAAAGTAAGTTGCTGGTTAACTCAACTTGTGTTACTCCAGCAGAGTGAGCCATTATGGACCCCGAGACACGAGGGAACCTTCCACAAGTGATGTATTCAGATGAGGTGCACATGCCATTTGGAGACGAGAGTAGTGTGCAAAAGTCTTAGAAAGACTATGAACAAAGAAAGGTGTATAAATGTATAAAAATTCACAAAAAATGCAACAACAAAAAAAGGAAGAATATTTGAATCTAGAAGCACTGGAAAGCACAGACCTCTGCCAAGGCACTGGTTCATTCTCACAATGGTAAATAGTCCCAAACTGGACTCACACTCAAGGATCTTATAGTTCAGGGTAAATGCTTTTTCCATTCAGACACAAAAACCTAATATCACACAATTGTTAAGAATATACTAAAAGTAATTATGTTTTTTACTAAGTAATGTAAGCATTTTCAGTCCATATCTGAAAATGTTACACAATAAAAAAGCATAACAAAAAACACTCCTGGATCTAAACAGTGATATGGATCCACACCAAAATTAATAATTTTCTCCATGACCCATTTTTGCCCTTTTCTAAAAACTTAATAAAATAAAATTCTGCATTAATTAAAGCACTCTTAGTTAAAAGCATTTTTTTCACACCTCACTAACACATTTGCACATTGCTGTATTTGTTCAAACTGACTTTGAAGAAAAGCGCCCAGATCTAAGACTCAGTTAAATTTGCTAAAGTTAACTTTTTGGATGGATTAAATGAGAATATAAAAATGAAATATTGTGGTCTGCCACGTTTCTGAAACTACTTGTCCAGCATAACATATAAATGCAAAAACCTATATTATTTTGCCTTTACCCTATATGCAAATTAGATATTTTAAACTGACTTTTCTTTCTATCCAGGCTCTGACATTACATACATTGTTGTTATGGGTAGTCAACTGCCAAAACCATCTTGACTATTCATAATTTTCTATATTTTGATGGCTAATACTAATTACTCTAAAAGTACTGACGTCAGTTTGGTGTTGGCACCAGTCTTTTAAACAGTTCTGTTTACAAACACTAAAAGGGTCTACACCTGTCTCCTCAGACAAATTAAGCTTGTGTTCAGTGTGATGTTTTTCTAGAAAACTATAAGTAAAAAGGGTTGGAAAAACATTAAAATGCTTTTCTGAGGCATTCCAATCACATATGTGATCTTTATAACCATCGCAATTAAAGGTTTTTTCAGTAAAACACAGCAGCATTGGGAATCAAAGCACTTAACACAGAGCAATCAGACTTATCGACATTTCTAATTCACATTTGTCGCTAATGTGTGACTGTCAGTCAGTATAGATGTATCACTTATATCAAGAGGATCAACTAGCCTCAGACAAAGTCTTTGTAAAAATAAACAGGAAAAAGAAATGCTGTATGAGCTTAAAGTTTATTATAGGAAGTGGGATATGGTATGGACAGGTAAATTATGCTTTTACCTTTGACAGAATTAACAGTGGATTTTGCTAATCCCAACAGACCACTGCTGTCTGAAATATTAACCGTCTCTCTGGACCAGGCCCATGTTAGACAGTGTGGGACAAGATAAATGCCTTAAATATGAACAGTGTTAGAAGAAAAAAGGAAAAGGAGACATTGAACAAAGTCTGACGTGGAACAACAAAGGACAGGAAGTGGCAGGTGGAAATCTGGACGAGACATGGCAAAGCTGAACAACAAAAGCTAATTCCACTGTTGGGGCTTTGGAATAGTCATGCTATGTTTCCTGATCCTGTTAGCTTGCCTGAGTTATTGTACTGGAAGCATTGTGGGGCAATGAGCGAAGAGGAGGCAGTAGGCTTCTGAGAGCCGTAAGGATAGAAGGCTAAATGACAGATGATACACAGATTTAAACACCACAGGATGGCCCAAGGCACGCTGGGAGCCACAGACAAGTATCCTTATATGGCAGTGCAGGCTGTGCCAATGCATATTCAGAGATAAACTTGTACGATATGCTGAAACACAAACACTCACACTGGCTTTGCTCTGATTCAGAAGCTGTTCAGTTTGAAATCTTTATTTCAAGAACAAAGCAGAGAACAAATGCTAGATTGTGCTTCAGCGTAAGTATTTCTTCCATGCATGAAGTGTAGCCCCAGCATGTAATGCCTGTGCTCTATGACTTTACATGCTGGCAGGGCCAGCCTGCAGCCACCATTAGCTGTGATTCCTGCGATGAATAACAATACAGCTTAGAGCCGTAGCGCCAGTGTGAAGTCCTTTGTAGGATGCAGCCTATGAAATGGGACAATGATGACATCCCATCTACATTTGCAAGCACAGAGGTGTCTCACTATCACGCTGTGAATCTAATCTCAGTTTACAGCCCACCGCATGGCACTAGTCTTCCAGTGCACCCTGAAAATGGATTATGATAATTCCATAACTGCGTCGGAGAAGCAGTCAGGAGGAGTTTGGCGCAGGGATCAGTGGAGTCACTGTACCCTCCTGCAGAGGTACACAGCAGGCAGCATCATTGGAGAGATTCAATAACACATACTTGTGTGCAGCCTTACTCTCCCCACTCTCCTCTTCCTTTGTTCCTCTTTTCACTTCGAGTCCTCCCATTCGTACTGTCTTCTTTGTTTCTAATCTTTGCTCGGCTTCTTTGTCAGGAGACACTTTTAAACACACACAGCCATAGCTCCTTTTGAAAGCTTTGTGACAACATCAAGTCCTGTAGCGGTGCCTTTTGTAAGAGTGCAATGTTGCTGACAACAAGGACAATAAAAAGCCCATGACTTCACATTGAGGCAGAACGGATGGAGAGCGACATGGCATCTCTGACTGTGCGGCTGTAATATTTCTACAAGTGTTGTGATGCCGCTGCTATTTTCCACTCCACAAGGCACAAAAGCCCACCACACACTGAACAATACACTCTTCCAGCAAAACCGAAGACTCAAATGACAATAAACTTAAAAAAGAAAACACAAAGACATATTTACTGTATGCACTCAGTCCCTCTCCAATAGCAGGGCAATGACACATGGAGCAAATGGAAGAGACTAGTATGCAGGGAACAGGCCTGTGCAATATTATCATTGTATGAAAGAGGCATTTGTTCTTCTTTGCTGGAAGGTATTTTCTATCTTTAAAATTTTTGTTAGTTTAGTTTCCAACAAGTCACTCAGTGAAATAATGCTCAGTGAAATATGGGATGTATGAGGGTAAAGAGGCAAACAAAAAGCATTATGATCATTAGTACACCTGAAAATGTTATATAAATGATTTTAATTGCGTATATTATTAGGCAGTGAAGCCATTAAAATTATGAATAGACTCTAACAATAGAAAAACAGACAATGGTAACCTGAAGGTCACTGAAAATGCATTGCCAAGCACTTGTATTATTAGTGTTGTTTTTGGATAATGATTTTGGATTATAAGACCATGGCTGTGTTAACAATCCATAACTATCTAAAATGACCTGACTTATGAAAAGGGTGAAACTGTGCACAGTATTTACAGAAAAATAAATTTTAAAGTAGCACCAAGAAATCAAATGTACTATGTTTGCAACTTCAGGGCTAAATATTCACGAGATATAATCTAATGTGTGTCTGGTACAGGATTAACAGAAAGTTGCATTTGTTCCTGTGGGATGCTAGCATGCCCCATCATCAGAGCTTGTATAGTGAAGTATTTGCTAATCCAGGTGCATTGTATCTACATGTTTTAATGTTTATGAGGCTAAATTTCAGAGTGAAAGTTAACATTGTGTCCACATAGAAAAGGCATTTAAAGGCACAAATCTGGCAACAAGGCCGAATTTTTTTTATAACACATTGACAGTGCATTGTGTGTTGTGACTTGGTTTATCCTTGGGGCAGTCATTTGGATGTGGGTTGCTGATGCAGTGCCTAATCTGAGCTGCAGGCCTGGGTCCATGTACCTGTGTGCGTAAAGACACAGTCACAAATGATGCAGCCCCTTCGCTTCTGTAATTGGACAGGATTAGTGGGAGAAAAGGCACCCCTAAACACGGCCGAGCAATTGCATAATTTACATAATTTAAAACCACAGGGGCTTGTAACAAGACAGTACAAAGACGAAGCAGAGGGGATTTGGTTATAGGTATAAGGCCCAGGTAATCAAGGCGGCTATGGATGAGGGCTGCGTGTCACGGTCAGACAGATTTGACCGTGTTAATTTATACTCCAGAGAAAACGGGTAAAAAGTCCGTCAGTTTTTAACAGAAAACAGATGACAGCTCAGGGAAAATAGAAGACCACTGCAAAATTATCAGGTTTTGTCTTCTATGGGAGCAATATTGTGAATGCTTATTTTGTGTGACCTGCTTACAATATTTCTCCTTATTTCCAAATAAAACTGTTATTCTTTAGAGCAGTAGTTCTCAAGCTTTTCACAGTTCCTTACAAATAAAATCACATTACCAACATTTTAGTCAGCAACACTGTTTCACTTTCAAAAGGAAACCTACCAAGCATTTAGCCTATAGAATAAACACATTACAGTACATTAATTTCCTGAACACTACAAGGTATGTCGATAAAGATAAATAAGTTTATTATCACATGCACAAAAAAGTACAGCGTTTGGAGCAAGCCTCTGCATTTTTGTGTGAGAAGGCAAACTTTTTTTTTGCGAGAAGGCACACAAAAATACATAAAATGTTATCAGGAAGTCTGCAAATCATGTTTTTATAATTTATTTGTGTACCCCTACATCTTTTTGCATACCCCTGGGGGTACACCTACTCCAGTTTGGGAATCACTGGTCCACTACTTTAGAGCATTCATTCATCTTCTTCCACTTATTCCCTTTAGGGGTCGCATGTGACTGGAGCCTATCCCAGTAACTTTATATGAACCAGGGCTTAAAGAGACATACACAGCCAGACAGACAATCATTCACTCTCACATTTCTATTCACTAGGGGCAATTTAGAGTCACCAATTCACATGCAAGTCTTTGAACAGTGGCAGGAAGCTGGAGTACCCAGAGAGAACCTATGGTAACACAGGGAGAACATGTAGACTCCACCCAGAGAGTTTGTGCATCGGCCAGCCCAAGGATTGAACCCACAAACTCCTGGCTGGGAAGTGAGAACACTAACTAAATTACAATGCATCAAAATTAAGAAAAATGGTGCCTAATTAAACTCAGATATATAAACTAAATAATCATGTATTAACCTAGGAGGACTAAGAAATCAGTCTTACTCTCAACCAGTTTTTAACATTGCTGTTGGGTAACGTCATACCACTATCTCTGCTTTGTTCTGTGGTCCATGAGCTCATAAAGCAGTGTATGGTGTGCAAAAGGAATTTAAGAGACACCGGCCTGGAATGGTTGTCAGACTCAGAGACAGGATGATTTATAAATTCAATTGCAGAGGTTTTTCCAGAGCTGTATGTTTAGACAATGATTCAGAGATACCAATGCAAAATGAAAGAGAATCACTGGACTGAACCCTGGAAAGCTAACGGTACTGTCCAATCCATCACTATAAACTTATATGAACCTTTAACAGCTGCTTCCACTGACTGCCCCAGTGTACAAGGCTTAATCATTCACTGTCTTAACCGTCCTTCACCTCAGCTCTATTACTGAGGTTTTGTTGCCAAGGCAAGGTTGAGAGAAAGGTATATAAGGAGCACCCACTGCAATGCATCACTCCTGGACGAACCGAATGAAAAACTAAATTGAAAATGGCTCACACCTTTGTCGGGTCAATGATCTATGTGTGCGTGAGTTTTGAGGGAGACACTGAGACAGACCGCAGTAAAACTGTGCCTGCTCAAGCGCTGGAGTGCATGTGCATCAGAGGCAGGTTGAAATCTCAAAATCCTTTTAGCGTGTTAGACATAGAAATTGCCTTTCACGGTGCTACATAAATCAGAAAGGACTATGCAATGTGCCCTTCCCTCCCTGGCTCTTTGTTCGATATCTTACCACGCAGTGTTTTTGAAAGATAACCCTTAAAAAACACATTAGCCCTTCAACTCTTCTGTTTCCTGTCCTCTGGTGTGACAGTGTGTGTCTGGATGTCGCATGCTGACAAAAGCAGCTCTCGTCAAGCTGCGGCCGCCCCTTCTCAACACCCATCTCATCCGCTAACACTGTGATCCATCATGCTGTGGTTCAGGGGAAGCCCCCGACGCAATGTTCACAGCTCTCCTCCTCACCTCACCTTAAGGGCTGACCCTCTCCATCCTCCGGCTCATCACGCTCCCATTGCCCCCTGCTTCGTGTGCCATCCTCCCCTGTCCCACCCATATGCCCCCACCCGCTCTATCCATCCACACTGTTTATCTCGCTGGCTGTGCTCCAGACTTCCAGGCAGTCAGGGAAAGAGACAGAGAGCTTGCTAAGCTTGCTACCCCAGGTCAGTGACCCTTGTCATGGGGACAAACTGCCCACCGCTGCTTGCCTACACAACTGGAAAATTAAGGACTTGTGAGGGCACAGAGTTCAGCAGGACTGTGCATGTGTGTGTGTGCATATGTGCGTGTCCACTGCCGCTGACAGAGGTATTCATAAACTCTGCTGCAGCCGGAGGAGTGTAAAGGCAGAATAAGGCAGTGTGGTTGCTGAGTCGTGTACGATCAGGTTAAACAGTCTTGTTTAGAGAGGAAACACACTGCAGATGGGAGTGGGTGTCCAGCTGTTACTCCATATAATGGGTTAATGGCTAACACAGCATCTATCCAAACACCTATCTCCTCTCTTCGTCTCTCTCACCCTCTTCCACATTACTTATTTGGCACACAAAACCATGTAAGCCCCCCCCAAACACATTAAAACCCACGCTTGATGCATGTGCACAGCCAGACATCAACTGTTGTTTATTTTATATGAAAGTGTAAGCTCAGAAGCTGTTGCCCAGGTGCAGCTATTCTTTGATTATAATCCAAATCACTAGCCCCCTGGGATTTCCCCAATCTTTTCTAAAAAGCCTTTGACAAAATGCCTCCCTAGATGTGTTTTAATTATAATTCAGAATAAAAAGGGATGCTACTTCATGAACGTCTATCAAAAAAACCCACAGCAGGAAAGTTGAATTGCTTTATCTAATCTGGAATATAAATTATTTAATGCACTGGTATATCTATTTCATTATTTTAAACTCCACCACCTGTCTTTTGATGGTCATGTTATGTGTTTTGACCACCTGCCTAATATGCAGCCCCATACTCAACTGCAATGCAATTGGCATCCTGACACCTTTCTATCAGAACCAGCATTAACTTCTTCAGCAATGTAAGCTACAGTGGCTTGCCTGCTGGATCAGACCACGCAGGTCCTCCCTTCCCTTCAATGGACAAGTTTTGATAGATACTGACCACTGCAGACTGGGAACAAGAGAGTTGCAGTTTTAGAGATGCTGTCGTCTTGAAAATTTGGCCCTTGTCACACTTGCTCAAACACTTACACTTGCCCAATTTTTACACTTCTACCTCATCACCTCTGAGGACAAAATGTTCACTTGTTGACTAATATTGTAAATCCCACCCACTAACAGGTGCCATGATGAAGAAGAAATGTCAGTGGTCATAATTAGAGACCGATATATATGGCCGGCCGATATAACCTATTAGAAAATTATCGGCTATCGGTCAGAATCTGGCCGATATCCACCAATATAAACACTACTATTTTTACTGTGTGCTGGAATAAGACCTGTTTACTTGCAAATGATGGCCTTCTGCTATTTGTCCAGCAGAGGGCGCTGCCACCAGCTCAGAGTGTTTCCCAGCAGTTTGGTTTTTACTCTGCAGTTCATAGGAAACTCCCCAAATCACCTTCTCATGGCCTGAAAAGCTCAAAATGGCAATAAAAATATTTTACTAATTTCTTTGCCATAAAACCTCATAGAACAAAAATTTAAAATGCATTTTGTAGTTTTCCCCATGCTCTACTTGCATGGCAAGTTTAAATGAAATTTAAGATAAACTAATTTAGTTAAAGCTAAATAAAATAAATAAATAAATATAATACATAAAATATATAATAATACTCCCCACACCAATGCCCACTACAACCTAAATAACAATCAGCATAAAGAACAATAAGCAGCTTTCTACAACATTTTAAAAATAAGTTTAGTCCAATAAAGTGGCCTGGGGTGTACATGCCATATTCAAACAAAGCAGAAAAAAAAATGCTTATTTTGGAGGTTCGCGCATGCGTGCTGTGGTCAATCTCAGGCTCAGTGACAGAGATCTCTGGCTGATAGCAGCGGGCGACAAGCAGTGCACTGTGCAGCTTATGGCCCATACATTACAGTGTGCATGCGCCGCGTTAGACAACAAAACTTTCCACAAGTAGCAGCTAAAGTATCTAAGAGCATTTCTACAGATAAGTCATAGTTTGTAGCTTAAACCCTGTTCATGTTCCTCATGAGTACATGCTGCTGCATAAAACTGCGTGTCATATAAATGATAGCCTCACGTACATCGTTAAATGTCAGGCATGTTCGTAAGAAGTTGAGCTGGAGGAGTGGAGAGGAGCGAGCGGCCCGTGCTGGGTACTGGATGTGAATATTACAGAACTGTGAATGAACTGGGCTCTGGTTATTCTGGACAAACTCAGCTGGAAATACAGGACGTTTCTTCAAAAAAGTAACATGGACTGGATTTGCAGCTTGAGTAGAGAGGTGAGTGTGAGTGAGGCGGTGTTTTTAAATGGAGCTTTGTGGTGTGATGTGTAATTTAATGTAATGTAGTTTTATTATAGTGAAGCAGCATAAACAGTGCACTAGTCTAGTGTTGATCTCAGTGTGTGTGCTGATGAACAGGCCTCCCTCATCTGTAAGGCTGGAACCTCACTCATTTATCCATACTCGCTTTAGTGTTTATGAATTAAAGTTAGAACAAAAACTGAGGGCACATTCTTTGATAAGGAGACAGAGAAGGCCAGCTTTGTGGGAAAAAAAAATGATGTAATGACTTTGTTTTGTATACAAAAAGCGTTACTAATAGTAATTATATAGGAAGAGTGTGAGATAGTTTGAAACAGTCTACTACTCAAACACTGATGGGATTGCAGTTAAGTGATTTTTAATTAAATTTAAATAAAATCACCACATGCTACTGGGAAATACTGTCCTAGAGCATGTGTGTGAAGACATCATTCACATGTTGACTCTGACTTTTGCTCTGTGTATAAAGTGTGTTTCTGATGAACATGTGATGTTTCACTCTTGTAAAACATCCTAACGTGGCCAGAGGCTCAAAGAGAATCTGTTACATCCCTGCACCACTTTTTAATTCAGTTCAGCGTCACTGTGTCTTGCTGCATCGTTTTGCCAAGTCCTGGATCTTGTCAGTATCTACCTGTAAGATTGCCTAGGTGGTTAAACCTGATCCAGCTCTTTTCTATCATCCTGAGCCGGGAACAGCGCTGTGAGGCTAGTGCCAGCTCTCCATCAGTGGGAGCCGAAAATAAACACATAAAAATAAATAAATAAAAATAAGCCCAAAAGTTTCATCCAACTGAGGGAAAGGTCATCTAACAGTTCTTGTACAAAAGCGACAATTGAAGATTGAAGATTTGTGAAGAGCAAGTCAGTTTACAAGGGAACTTACCAGAACTTGGAGACAAAACTTACTGTCCTGTAGATGTGTGTTGGGCTGTAACAACAAACCTCAGTAGCAGAAGGATTTGCACAATAATAAAGTCTACAGGGAGGTAAAAAAAAATACATTATGTTTATTTGCATTTAAAAGCAACGCTAACTTTTAACAATGCATAACCTGAAAATGATAATTTTTGTCTCAAATTGATGGTCCCCTGTCTGGCCTGCCTGTATATATAGTATATAATCAAACATATACTATACACATATTGCACCAGGATTAAGAGATATTCCATTTTGGCACACAGTCATTTAGTCAAAAACATGTTTTTCACAACTAAAACAACATTCACAGTTTTTATGTTGAGATTTTACAATTTGTATTTGCAACCTTTGGACAATAGAGTACATGAAAGACAACACCAATGGCTTGGCCATGCACTCAGAATGGACAAAAACAGGACTGCTAACATTGCACTTCATGGAGTGAAAGTATTAGCAAAGGGAAGGCGCCCAAGAACAACATGGTTGTTGCCAGTGCTGGCAAGATACAAGGTGGGACCTCATGTTGTGACTAGAGATGCACAACTGAGAGAACAATGGCATTTGGTGTCAACTCATGCAAGAGCCCACGTCGAAGTACAATAGCTTATGCAATGATACAGTGGAGAAGAACTTTTGCGCAGAGCCTGAAAAGATTTTTTTTTTTCTAAAACTTTCTATTTGTCAAAAAATATGGGTTAGGGTTTCTGTAAGTGCTGTAGAGCTTTCCTTTGGGTTGTTCCCTTCTGAAGTCACCACTGGAAATTATCTTCCTTCTACTGTGCAGTGATTCACATACTGATTTGGCATAGGTTTTTGGCCAGATACTCTTACTGACACAACCCTATCTATTTAACCAGGCATGGGACTGGCAGAATAAGGGCACTTGTTTGTGTTTAGATTACTGTAGGTACTGTATAAGAATGTGCATTTATGTGGCTCTATTTCTGTAGTGTAGTGCTTTAGGCCAAAATTACAATGACTGACTTTGTTTGAAAACAAAAAGTAAACAATTAAATTTCAATCTTTCCAATTAACGTCTGAAGTGAAAAGGCATCTCTAAATGAAAATCAGACAGTAACAACTTTACTACTCTCCAACTGTTCTTCTATCCCAAAGGCATATTAATTAAGGGAAGTTCCTCCATGACTCAGATATTAGGACCATGTCAGCTGATCACAAAGCTGTCATTGTACCTTGCTCAGGAATCAAAGGCTTAAGCTACGAGACAAACCCAAACAAACAACTGGTGCGCCGTAATTACAAGCCAGTGTCGCACGCTACATCACCATTTGATAAGACACACACCATGAATATTCATCAGTTTGTTTATTTTCCCGTGTGAGAGATGAGACAAAATACAAGATGTGTCATCGCTTTGTGCAGACTCTGTCTTTTGTCTTTGTGTGATATTAACTACACACAACATCAACCAGTGATTATAATAAAAATATACCACACTCAACATAATGATAGACAACAACATACTTATATACCCTATAGACACTTCCAGGAGTGAAGCTGGTAACTGACAAAAGTGTTCTTTCCCATTACCAGAGAGCAAACTAAACTAAAACATTTAAAGATGGCAAAAATGAATGGTTGTTAATGATATATTTGTTTAAAATGCACTATAATTTAATACCACCAAGATGTTATAGTTACATTTGTGTAAAAATTAAGAAATATATATTATTTAGCCTTTTAGATTATATGATAGTTATATCATATTATGCTCATAGCTACATTAAATAAAATGGCTATACTCACTAATGGGTTTTAAGCAGGCTTAAACATTACACACACATAGTCGTCATTGTTGTCATTTGCCTGTACAGCCTTGACTATTCATAAATTGCAATATTTGGTGACTAATGCTAACCTGACAAAAGCCAGATCGGTGTGTGTAGTACTTTGCCACACAGAGTGCTAACAATATCAATGTTCGTCAAGGGGAAGAACTTTAAGTAAAATATTTGGAGGTGATTAGATGAAGCACGACCTAGTAACCATCTACCATCTACCGTACCATCATAGCAACAACTCAATGACAGAACTAAACAATAAGCCGCAGTAACAGTACAATAATGTGTTGTTTTTGCAAAATTTTTGGGTGTTGCTGTGTTGTCCAAGTATCGTCCAAAAGCGCCAGCATGCTAAATCCTCCATAAAAACTGTATTATACCTTTTTGACTTTGAGTTTATGGCACCAGTCTTTGGAACAGCATCATATTGTACACAAACACTAAAACGCTGCATAGTTTCTTTCTCTGGAACTTTCTGCGGGTTAGCTTTGAGCCCCTCAAGGTCAAGTCGGATAATCAGCTCTCCTCCCCGTGTTGCTTCATTAGCGCCGCTGAGTGAAATTTCCTGTGTCTTTTTCTCCTGTTGTTTTTGCAATTGGCCTAATCTCTATGTGCCCCAATATCCAGCTGTAATCCAAGAGCTGCGTTGGAAAATGCCTTCAGTGATCCCCGCACAGACACTTACACATGCCAATAAACCACACACTTGCACTGGTGGAAGCTGTGCTGAATGCATAAACCACTAGCGCCACTGAAAATACATCAGCTGGGAAGGGACAGGTAGCGCTTCGGCAGCACCATTAGTGTGTATATGCAAATGTGTGGATGTATGTCTTCATAATGGCCCGGGATCCTCCATCACTGAAATGGTTGATGTTTGTGGTCCACACATTGGTCGGATGTCGCCGGCAACCTTGGGGAGGACGAATGAAAAGCCGTCTTGGAAAGCGTTATAAGTGAGATCAACCCCTCAGCTCGTAGCAAATGAGAAGACAATAATATAATTACTTCTCAAGCGAGCCGTTTGGTTTTTTTTCAATGGCCTTTTATCTTTTCTGAGGCGGCAGTGGCCATATGGTGCGCTGCTTATGTGACTGTGCTGCTTGTGTGTATATGCTGGAAAAAAAAAAAATCCCATTAAAGGGAATATGTATTGCTTTGCTGTGTTATTCAAGGCTTTCTGGGACATTAGTACTGACATATCTTTCAATGTCAGAGCAAGCAGCAAGAAAACAAACTAATCTGCTTCTTCTTCTACTCGCTTTCTCTTTTTTATGCCTTTTTTTTCCCTCTCTGTCACTCCGCATCAATCACTGTCCCACACACAGCCCTCTTTCAATTCTCCCCTCCGTCTCATTGCTATGCCTCTCTGAGATTGGAGCGCTTTTCTATTGTCCGGCCTTTTTCTTTTGTTCGTGTTCTTCATTTTTATCTCTTAGTGCAATTAAAGTAATTAGCTTTCAGTGCACTTAGAGAAAGAGACAAGTTGTGCTGTCAATCTTCAAGAAAGGTAAAAAAAAAACACACTTCTGGATCAACTTTTTTTACAGAAATCAAATCCTCAACAAGGCAAACTCTACTTGAATGTGTCTCAGTCTGACAGAAGTACACAAAGGATTAGGCCCAATTATGCTGTGTGTACACGAAGATTCAGGTGCTTGCTTTGTTCTCAGCGGCTAAGTTCAAAACCAACAAAATCATGCAGACTCACACACAGAAGCTAAACATGCCACACAATGCTTGCTGAGTGTTGTAGCAGCTAAAATATATGTTGGGTGTAATGGTTATTGTCTTTCTAACAGATGTACAAGGTCAAACAGACACTGTATACATAGCTTAATTAGAAAACTAATACAATAACATATGATTTGGGCAGAGCGGATTTACTGTAATGTTCATTTATTCATCTTCTCTCACCTATTCCTATTAGGGGTTGCAGGTGGCTGGACCCGACTGCAGCAACTATGAGCCTTAGGCAGGCTATTCCCTTAGCTATGATCCTTAGGCAGGGTAGTCCCAGGATAGTGGTCATTTAGTCAAAGGGCTGACACAGAGACATACACAGAAAGACAACCAGTGCATGCCTTTAAACAGTGAGAGGAAGTCGGTGTACCCGGAGAGAACCCACAGTAACATGAGGAGGAAATGCAGAATCCACTCAGAGAGATTGTATGTCGGCAGTCCCGAGGAGCAAACCCCCAATCTCTTTGCTGAAAATGAGCAAAGACTGTACCTGTTAAAGTAATGTGAACAGTCAAAACAGTAAAATAGTGTCCCTACTGCTTACTTTGATAACTAAACAGCAGTGACTAAAACTAAACTTTAATAATTGGACACAAATGTAAACACTACAACGTCTTGACTTCTGACAACATGACATGAAGACAGTATTAATGAGCCTTGTCTGAAGTTAAAAGGTCATATCTTTGTATGCGCCAACTGTGTGCACAAAGTGTATGATAAAGTTATAAAAATGTATCCAGGGATCCACGCTTGACCTTTCCTTTGCTTTCAATTAACGCCTAAGTGCTCCAGCAGACTGATATCTTAAACTCTGCATATTCCTCAGTGCGGTGGCGAGTCCCACTGAGCCCTAAAAAAGTGTGGAGAGAATTTCCCACCAGAGATCAATAAACCATCATTTTATCATCAAGCACACATCTGAAACTCGCCCATTTGAGCTCTAACCATGCACAGCCTTCTCTCTCTCTGGAGGATTCACTTAATGTTGCTGCTGACGGCAATCTCTGCACAGTAATATCAGGAGCCTGGACATCCACCAGGGACCCCTCATGATCACCCCCCCTCCCCATCCCCCTCCCACTCACAGAGCCATTCTCCCAAAACATATCAACACCGGCTGAAATGAATACATCAAAATCCAATGTGTTTCCACCTTCTAAGTCTCACATACCACACTCATTTAGGAACAAATAATGATTCTTCCTTTAAAATGTGGTCGATATTACATGTTAGGAGAAACCTCTCGAACACTTATTAGTATGTACTGAGTGTATCTGTAGTCTGCAGTGGATTATAAAGTCAGGCTTAGAGCAGGGCCTTCAACACATTTTTCTAACTAGATGAAGACACAGGGAAACTAACAAAAGCCAAAAGCAGGAAATTCAAAAGAGGTAAGATAAAAACATGTATTGGTGGGTTCCTAGTGTTTAGGTTCCATTGATGTATTGCATTGTATATATGTACACCAGTGGTTGCCAAAGTGGGGTCCGGGGCCCCCCTAGTGGGCCACAAAGGTACTGCACAGGGTCCACCAGAGGTTGTCTACATTTAGTACATAAAAAGAAAAGACGTTTTAAATAAATTGCACATTTAAGTACATTTATTTACTTGGTTAAAAATATGTATTTTAAGCAACTTTTAGCCATCAGTCTGTGATCTTTTTCTTTTTCAAAGAAATCTGTGGGGAAAACATAGACATAGACTTTTTAATAGAGTCAAGCTTATTGTTGAGGGTCCATGTGGGATTTTCTGATTTTTAAGGGGCCGCAGCACTCGTGAATTTGGGAATGGCTGATGTATACTATTGCATTGTGTCTAAAGGCGTAAGTCAGTAAATAAGAAATGGAACCTTAAAACACATCTGTCTAAAGACTTTTGTCACTAAAATTATTTACAGTATTATTATTTTATCAATAATTGTCAATCATATTCAAAATATAAGCCCTAGCAACATATACTCTGAACGCCATGATAGAAATTTGCAGGGATTTTGGAAGCTTTTTTGTCACTTGGTAAGTTCAAATGCACCGTGAGTTGTGAAAAAAATATGTGTTCCAATATTTGGGTCTAAATATCTGCTCACCCTAATCTAGAAATCATATGCGTTTCACTTTTTGAATTAAACTACTGAAATAATGCAGCCACAGAGGGTGACAAGCCAGTGTACTTTGTGCCATTTTCAAGCCTGGATAAATGTAAAGGATTGTGTCAGGAAGGGCATCCGATGTAAAAACTATGCTAAATTAAAAATGTGAGAGAATATTTGCTGTGGTGACCCAAAAGGAAGCCAAAAGGATAGAAATGAAATCAAAACCAAAATAACTTATTGTTAAGTGTCTTTATAGCGGTGCCCAATAATGAAGATAGATAAATGTATTGACATTTTGTGATTACATATTGTTTTACCTGTGTGCATTTTCCACTTAATAACTTTAAGTTGGTAGTTGGGTAAAGTACTGTAATGTAAAAAGTGCACCACTAAGTTTCACAAATATGAAGAGAAAAACAGACTGTCACGTCCATATACTTCACCCGGCAGCCTCTCCTTCAGTCCCAGAAGACCATTAACAAGTTTAATGTCCTATGCCGAATTGTAATGCACACAATGGCAGTAACAAAACCATTAGCAAATTGTTCGCGGTACTGTGTGCTGAGTGCTGTCTTTGTGTACTGATAATGGACTTCCTTGTAGGCTCTTTCCATTGACTGATGTGTAATTTTAGTTGAAAAGAGCCAAAGACTGGAAACAATAGTCTGTATATGTCACCCTGATTTGCTCTAAAACAAAAAGTGTAGATTATAAAGGTGAGAGGAGTAGCATCTTGAAAACAGCAAATACAACTTTAGCAAACAATATCCAACTAATTTCATAATAAAAGTAAATGTCAGTGCCAATGTTAATAGTTTTAAGTTGAAACAAGATGTGTCCAAAATTGTGGAAAAGTGTGAATAGAGATGTTTTAAAAAACTGACAACCACTTCTAAGGTCTAAAGTGGTTTGTAATTGCTGAATTTCAAAAGAAGTTACTTAACAGCATTGCCTCAGTACTTATTTTTGGACAGCTACAGGCTCGATACATTACTTGTTAATCATCTTCATCACAAACTAATGAAAAGACAAAATGCAGACTTCAAAAGCCTTTATACCATTTACAAGCATGCAAAATGTGACCCACACTATTTGATCTTTGGCTCACTGCTGAAGAATAAATTCCAGTAGAAATGATGAAACTTTGAAACTGTGCAAACTGCTTTAAATAAGATTTTTTGGCAGCACTTAAGATTAGTTTGTATGATTGTGTGTATTAATAATTGACAAGCTGATGCTGCATAAATGTAAAAACATGTTTTATTTACAGCACGTCCATAGTGGGAAGCGGAGCAGAGGGTATTTGACATGCTGAGGGAGTGCTCCAGCCAGTGAGCAGCCGAACTGAGCCGCTGTGTACGGCATGGCAATGCTAATCAACATGAAGTTACAAAGAGAAATAGAGTCTTTGTAAACCATATGGGCTGAAAAACGGCATATACACAACACAGACAGCCAAAGCATTAGCAGCAGCTGGTCCTGACAGTGCTTCGGTGCACAGAGAAATACACATATTGAGTTACTAATTCAAATGGAAACTTCATATAGAGTTTACACACTTTATTCTTGATCATTTTTGCATGACTTTTCCAAAACCTTTCAGCAAATCACAAGGAGTAAAGTTCATTCATTATATACATTACTGTGAAAAAGACGTGTTTTAAAGCATTAGGACTAACAAATGAAAGTGTATCAATGAACAAAAATGCACAAAAGTACACAATAATAGGAAAAATTCCAATAAGAAGCAGGCTAGACATCTACCAAAGCACAGGTCCTATCTCCCAATAGAAATATATAGTGCCAAGACCTGGACTCAAACTCAAAGATCTTCTTGTTCAGGGGTAAATGCTCTTTCCATTGAGCCACAAAAATTCTTTTAGCATTTCACAATGGTAAAAAATCTACCTAAACTAATCATTGGCTTCCTTAGTGAGTGAAGTTAGTATCTTTGGTCCATATCTCAAAGTGGTACAGAATCCCTTAAAACACACCTGGATCTGAACAGTGATCTGCATCCACACCAAAATTACCCATTTTGTCCTTCTGATTAATTATCAGTACTGAGCTAATTATATGTATAACAGACATAATGACTGGGTGAATATTTTTGGGGATAAATATTACTAGCATCTCGTTTCTTAAAGTTCATAGCTTTTCCAAAAGTTTGACTAAACATTTCATGATTCATGTGCTTTCCAAAACCTGGAAAATGCATTTAAAACTTCCATGACTTCCAGATTATAAGACACCCAGCCTGCCATGCGTCCAAAAGAAGACAGAGCGAGACATTGAGGAGAAACATTATAACTACAGAAGTGGCAAAGGCAAAGAGAGATGCTTCTGAAAACCTTATTACTCCAACTTAATGTAGTGTGAAGTGTTATGGTCTTTTTGCTGGGGCCCTGACACCTGTGTGATATAAGCTGTAGGTACACAGACAAGAGTGGAGAAGAGGCATGGCACTGTCAACTCAACATATGACGGCATTATCCAGGGCAATGACGCATCACGACAGCAACAGCCAGCAGAGCAGCCATTACTGGGATGTAAATGATTTGGGGTCCTCTCTGATGGATCACACTCGCTCTTGTATGGTCTCTCTTGTTAAATGTCACTAAAAACATTCAGCCCGGCAACTCTCAAAAAAACCCTGCTGTTTCCTATTAGCGAAAGTTTCCACTGCCACTAATACAAATGTCTCCTAGTGTCTTTGTAAAGGACGCAGAAAAGTCTCAAGATAATTTCCTTTGTAATTTCCAGAGCTATATAAAGCTTACATGGGAACCTCGAGTGCCTCTTTGTAAGTGAGTGCACACCTCAGCGGCGATTGGCCAAAAAGTCGCCTGCAACCTTAAAACGGGAGCCCCATCTGTGCATTTAAAACAGGAAAAGAAAGAGAGAGAGAGAGGATAATTTAACATTAATTAGCATCTTGTCTGAGGGGGGTAAGAAAATGTAAGGAGGAGGACACAGGGGTGAGAGACTTGCCCCGGGACACTGCTGATAGTTCCTCTTTCTCTTGTCTTTTCGATATATTAGCTCTTGTTCTCGCTCAGCCCCTGACTTGCCTATCGCCTTGAGTGGTTCCACAAATTAATGGCACTGTACCCAGAGCATTAGTGGAGTAATGTAAGACACAGAACAATTGAGCACTGCGTGGGAACAGCGGCTATAAAAAAAAAAAAAAAAAGACAATACATAACATATAAAGAGAAGAGAGAACGCTCCATACTGGCCACTTAATTAGGCACACCCTGTACCTTATGAAGTGGCCTCCTGTGTGGTCTTCTGTTGCAGGAGTGCATCTGCTTTAAGGTTGTTTATGGTTGATGTTCTGCAGATCTTGGTTATCTGAGTAACTATTGCCTTTCTACTTCTGGCATTGATAACTCACCACAGAAGTTGGACACTGGGCATCTTTTCCTTTTGGGACCCGTCTCTGTAAACCTTAAGATGGTTGTGTGTGAAAATCCCAGTAGATCAGCAGTTTCTCAAATACTCCTACTAGTCCATGTCACTTAAAGCTCTTTTCTTCTCCATTCTGACTAGATTTGAACTACACCAGGCTTGTCTTCATCATGTCTCAGGATTAAACACACTGGGATGCAGTCGGGGCATATGGCATTAGCTTTTTGCATATAGAGGCATAAAAATAGGTGTAGCTAATAATGTGGACAGTGAGTGTTCTGTACATCTATATATCACAACGCCAAAGACAATATCTTGAGATTTTTTTTTAACAATATGATTTGGAAAAACTCAAACCTGCATACTAGTACACCACTACATGCACAAAATATTAATAATAACAATGAATAGTCTTATTTAGCACTTGTAGACACTCACAAGTCGTTTTACAGTTTGGTGCATTATTCATTCACTCAGTCATTCTCTGTGGTGGTGGTACTTCTGTAGCCACAGCTGCACTGGGGCAGACTGGTGGAAGCATAGCTGCCACTCTGCCTACAGCCTCTCCAACCACCACCAAACACAGTCACACTGACACATTCACACAAAAGCAAGGTGGGTGAAGTGTCTCGCCCAAGGACACAACTTTCAGGTTAGTGGACTTCCCTACTTCTCCCAACTGAGTTACTGCCGCCAAAGATGCATTTATTTATTTATTTATTGTTTCCTTTTTTATATATTCATTTTAAAAGTAATTTTTAGGCTTTTTCTACTTTATTAGTGCCATCGAGAAGTGACAGGAAAAGAGCAGAGAGAGACATTTGGCAAAGTGTCCAAGTCCAGACTTAAACCCACGCCAAGGCTGGGTGTAGTGGCCTTGTATATGCGCTGCAGCAGGTTTATTACCATTAAAATGGTTGGGGACATGGTTGCAGAGCAGTTAGTGCTCTCGTCTCCCAGCAAGGAGGTTGTTGGTTCCATCTTGGAGCCGGCTGACACATGAACTCACTTGAAGGAGTATGTATGTCCTCCCCTGTGTTACTGTGGTTCTCTCCAGGTACTCTGGCTTCCTCCCTCCTATATTTTCTTACACCTTTTAAAGAAATCTACCATTTAGTTATCTTCATAAAGTCTAGATAAGCCAATAAGTGGATGTTCTTGTAAAGTGCAGTGTATTTTTGATTCTTCGAACATAATTAAGAACTGACTTTCAGATGTCAGACAGTCCTTGTTTACACCTCCGGAATCACAGGTAGCACTTGTTAGAGCGGCCAGAGGTAGAAGAAAGGTGAAGGCAAGAGAGATGAGAGGAAAATGTCGGTTGCTGTTGCATTTGTAAAGGTTAATGATGAATATCTGAAAGCACAAACGAAGAGGAGAATAAACAAGCGGTTAACTGGTGGTACAGAATAAAGTCATTAGAGTGTGATGCGGGACCTGAGCGTGCGTGTGTGTGAGCGCCGCGTGTTAGCGCTGGTGCCACACTGCGACTTGTGAGGCAATAATTGCGACCAGAAGTGTTCAAGGAAGAACTGTAACAGTGCTGTGCATACACATAGCCTCATTATCTACCAGCGCAGTCAACACGGAGCGCCCCATCTCTTCTCCTCTTCCACCTTTCTCTCAGATTTATCTCCTTCACCTCATCTGTCTCTATTCTCTACTCTGCATCAAACTCTATAAGGCAAAAGTTTTTTATCTTTAGTTTAGCTTCTGGTCAAAATCAAAACAACCCTCCCCCCAAGACAACAGCAAAGCTACCTTTCCTGTTTTTATTTTGTTACCATTAAACTACTAGCACTACTACTAGGTAACATTTTTCCACCACTGAACTGTGTTAACTGTTGTAAGAATGACCCATGTATACATTTGTATATAAAACAGCATCCCAGTAGTCATGTAATCACATTTTCAAGTTTACCTTCAGTCTGTTGAGACTAAAATACTGCCAAATATCACCACACGTCTTGTTGCTATTGCCGTTCACCCTGCAGTGGTGGATGACTGAGTGACCCACAGTACTGAGCACTTACACTGTGATATTAAGGCTGCTGTCTAACTGCTGGATACAGGCCAGTCCTTTAACCCTGGTGCTCAGCCTTGAGAGCTGCCGAGTGTGAAGGGAACATCACTCGCCTCCTAATTTTTGTCTCTGCTGCTGCCTGGACAAATCCTACATCATCTTTTCCTCTCATCTTTCTTTTTCCCTTTCATCAGCCTGTTAAAATTTAAGAGCCAACAAATATGATGAATACTAGTATTACTACTGCTACTACCAGGCTTACTACTATCACTGCTGCTGTCAATGCTACCACTATTACTACTACTACTTCTGTTACAACCCATTTTGCCACTGAGGTAACAAAAATACTGATTTAGCATTCCACTTTTCTTTCTACATCATCTCATTTATTAAAACTTAAGAGCCAGTAAATATGACGAATAATTAGATATTCATAAAAACTACTGTTATTACAACTATTACTACTATTAGTGTTACTATGACCTATGTTACAACAGCTACAGCTACTGTTACTACTACCATCACCACTACTACTGCTGCTGCTATCAGTGCTACTACTATACTACTATTGCTAATACATCTACCAATAAGTTAAGTTTCCTTAAAAAATCTCTGGAAACTGATTGCCTATTTTTCCCAGTAAACTTGGGGGAAAAATAAATGTAAAGTTAGTAATCTACTGTGATTAAGTAAAAAATACTTTTGTAAAAGAAAGTTAAAGGTGCTATGAGCAGTATATATGTTTTATATTTCATAAAAATTACCCATATGTGTGCCAAGATATGACATGTGACATGACATAAACATGTTTAAATCAAATATTAGTTCTGCTGATAACAATGGTACAGCTGAGTTATTAACAGTTAAAAATGTAATATTAAAAAATATTTTGCATAATGGTTAAGTTGTTTTTGCTTACATTTTTGGTTTTGGCTCTAAAACTGCATCGCCAATTGTCCAATCAGAAAAGAGATCACTGTTTTGATTTAGACTGCAGTACTGTTTTTAAACCAGTATGAGCGCATGCTGCTTATAGTACCTTTAACAAAGAAATATCAGGTACTGCAATTTTTTTATTTCAGTTTCAGTTAAAATATACTCCTTAGTGGTTATTATCGTTAAATGTAGATAGTAAGACTTCAATATAAATTCAACATAATTTAAGGTAAAAAAAAAAAAGTACTGCACAAATCCTACATCATCATTTCTCATCATCTTTCCTGCTACTTCCTCTCAGCAGCCTGTTAAAATGTAAACGGCAATAAATGTGATGAATAACAAAAACTAGAAATTCATAAAAACTGGTTATGAGGAAATTATATAGCGACTTTGATAACATCCAGATGAATTGGTTGGAGTTTTTGCTGACAGTGTGTGAAAGGAAAAGGGCTGAGTCTCATTTTGGACAAGCACAGTTATCTTGTCTGAACATTTAGTTTTGTGGGCCATCTGTAGTTACTAATTGATAATTTCATCACAGTGTGTTGCTATTGACTTGATTGCACTTTTATTAATTGCATTACTGTCATTCATTAGGGGCATTTAGGCTGCAGGTTCGTATCAATCAAGACAAATCATTTTCTGGGGATAATTTGAGTAAATGTCAAAGTGCCTCTTCATTTGCGTAAAAAAAGTGTTTGGAAGATACACAATAGCAATGAACACATTAGGCATCTAAACAAACCACAGCTCACTGGTTTAATGAGCTCATTTACAGTATGTGATACAGGCATTTCTCTCATCATTAGTCTGGGTGCTATAAATGATTTTATAATTGCCCTGCAGGCGTGTCTGGGGAAAAAAATCTACAAAAGAAGGCAATGTGTGCTTAGACATAAACAAAAACAACTTATTTTGTGCATATATGAATATATATAGCCATGACATTTGCTGCTAAAAATAAAGAAGTGTCACAGATCAGCATCCTACGTTCATATTTTCAAGTGTTGTAAAACTAGACTTAGCACAAAAAGTAACACAATTTGTGCTTGGCAGATTATTCCTTTCTTGTAACAATGCTTTTTGGCAATAAATCTTAGAAATGTCTTGTTCTTGCAGTTTTTCATAGGAGCAACCCACATACTCAGCTCTCAACCCACAAATGCATGTTCCTTAAAAATTATAATAAAAATAATAATAAACATTATAATATTTATGACCAGCTGCAAGAAACACAAATTGAGTTCCACTGCCCTGACGAAGACACTTGTTGTCGAAATGCGTTGGCGTCCATGTATGAATAAGGACTTTTATATTTGCACACAACACAGAGAGCCTCTGATTTTTTTTCATTTTGACTGCCAGAACAATTTGTTACAGTGCATGTTCTTGGGCGATCGTCTTGTTATACAAATGGAGTTACTTTTTGTGCTGAATTTAGACATACTGGATCCAGATGCAAATCCTAATCCTAATCTATTACCCATTAGTAACCTTTCCTGAAATGTTCCTAAAAATCCGTCTGTAACATTTTGGTTTTGTTGATAAAAGCGAAAAGAATTCCTGGACAGTGATTTGGAACCACATAAAAAAAACAAAAAAAAACTGACCACAACTTTTTTAACTATGTTGTAAACATACAAACAAACAAGCATCGTGAGAAAAAACATAATCCTTGTAGTGGAGATAGTAAAAACCATAATGCCACTAAACAATTGCTAGCTTTCAAACACTTCACAAACCAGACTTGGCAACAAACCAGTGAATGAATAAAATTTTGGGAACTTGCATTGATTTGCAGCCTTAAAAAACAAAACAAAACACTGAACTACTTTGGTTCAAAGAGTCGGAAACATTTAAAAAGGCAGAAGGTATGCAGAACCGAGACGTTGTGCTGAGACTTCTTGAGGACTTGCATGCCTTAAGGAAGACGCACTGAGTTATGATTTAACATTCCAGAAACTATTATTATTACTTTTATTTAAAAAAAGGTCAAGATCACAGTAACTCCTCACATAAAATGTTCAAATCAATGTATAAAAGTGATATAATGAACAAAAAGACAAACTTGCACAACTTCTCCCTTCACTATAAATACTTGCCTTACAAAATGCTACTTTATCAGTATGTTAAAAATGTGTGTTGTAAAATGGCAGTAAATGTCTTCTCTGCGTCTCAATCTGGTTGCTTGTACAAGCTAACATGGAGTAATGGTTTACAGGTTGTTTAACTGGAAGAGGCAATGCGTAATCATTAGCGACGGGTGTTAATTCTCTTTTAAAAGCTGATCCTGGCCCTAATAGAAACAGTGCTTACCAGAGTGAAAAGGGACAGGCAGATTTAAGGTGGATTTTAAGGTGGAGGGAAAAATAATGCACTGTGTATTTGGGAGGTGAAGAATGGGCGCCACAAAATGGATTCTGGAAATGGTAAATGGGCTGAGAGGGAGGACTACAGGAGTGCAAAGGAGGTAAAAGTGGAGTAAGCAGGCAGAGGAGATGGGCCCAAATTGATAAATGTGGATGCAGAGGAAGACGGGGAGCGCTCGGGGATAGAGATGACATGCTCAATGGGGAGAGAAAGGGAAATATTACCTCGTTTTGTGAGTGGAGCTGCATGCATCAGCATCACACACGCCCATTACTCTAACAGGCCACACTGCGAGGGAGGAGAGGCTGGACACAGAGCCTGAATGCAAGGCGGGATATTTGGTAGAGGTCAAAGAAGTACTTGCAAGTAACTTTTCTACCAGCTAATAATAATAAATATATTAATGCATTAGTCTTATATAGCACTTTTCTAGACAAGTCACTTTACAATTTGTTGCATTATTCATTCACTCCTCAGTCACAGTCGGTGGCAGTGAACTACTTCTGTTGTCGTAGCTGCCCTAGGGCAGACTGACAAAAGTGTGGCTGCCAATCTGCGCCTGTGGCCCAACCAGCCACCACCAAACACAATCGCACTGGTTCAATCATACACAACAACAGTATGGAATGCCGGTAACAGGGATGGAACCGCCAACCTTCAGGTTATTGGGCAAATGTCTCTGACGACTGAACTACTGCTGCCCCTTCTGCCAACTACTACTACACTTACCACTACAACTTCTGCTACTACTATATTTATATAAAATACTACAACTGCTACTAATACTACAGCTGCTGCTATCAGTGCCACCTACTACTTCTGTTACAACCCATTTAGATTTTACAAATTTACTAATTAGGTATCTACTTACTTTCTAGTATTTGGATACAGGTGCGGGATGTGTTGCTGCATGTCAAAGGTTAGAGCGAATTGTAAAAATATGCAGAGGAGGTGAAGACTGGGTCACACAATTAGGACAATTACGGCCCAAGTTCCAAATTAGGCATGCCACTTGTGGCAGAGTATAATTCCCATTTAACGCTTCATTTAGCTCAAAATGGCAGTCCTGGTGTAATAGATGAGATCAGGAGAGAACAAAAGCGAGTGGGAAGTGTGTGCCTAGTCGTCGAGTCTCGGCGGCTCACAGTGAAAATGCTGTTGACAGTGTAATTTTGATGAAAGCTGACAGCTAATTTACAGAGCATATTTTTGAGTAAATCATTTTTCCCGGTTCGACTTTCTGAGCCATTCTTGATAATTGGATTTCCCCTAACTTGCAGTGTAGTGAATTAGAAATAAACTAGTTAATGGAGGGGAGGACTTGTTGACAATGTGTGAGTGCGAGTGTGTTAGTAGTGCGTTAGCATTTTTTGGGCTTGAGAGTAAAGACAATAATAAGGCGAGATGCTGCAGGTTAATAGGGTACACATTTTAACCAGCAGGTATTATTGTGAAACTTCTCCAGTTGATTTCTGGCATCAACATAAAAATGTATTGCAAGTTTTGTCCAGGTTTAATGTTTTTATATGCAAATTAGGCATTATCTAGTTAAAATGTGCACTATTTTACATGAACATTCAAAAAACAAAATCTGAATAATGGATGGAGCAAAGTTTAAAATTCTTATGCGGCTATAGATTTTTTTTTACAGAGCATATTATGGATACCTTTATGTGTTTCAATAAATTAGAGATACTTCCCATTGCCTTGGAATGATATATCAACAAATCCCTTAGTAAAAGCCTTCAAAATAAAGTTTAAGACTGGAAAATGTGATGCTTGTAGGCGCTACTGAAGAGGAGGTATCTGACTCAGTGAGGAACAAAAATATTTTTTAGAAATGGCTTTGAAGTTATATTTCAGCTGAAAATCTATTGACCCAAGTGTCACAAAATGTAATGAAATAAACACCACCTTAACATATTCCCCAAACTTGCAGTGTAGTAAAGCTATTTAATGGAGAACTGACTTGTCGACAATGTGAGTGAGTTGGCGCATTAGGGGCTCAAGGAAGTAGATATTAATAATTTTTGTGCACTTTTTCGCTCAGGTGCCATCTCTTAAAGCAGCGGAAAGGGTAATTGCAAAGTTTTAGTCAGGTGCACTAATACCCAACTATTACTAACAACCTTTTCCCTCATTCCTTTTCAGTCAATCAAGAGCCATAGACACACATGGACAGGAACACAACTGCACACTTCGGCACAACTAACAAACCTGCGGCCCTCCTCCACTCTCCTTCTTTCTCCTCTCACTCCGTCTAATTGCCTCAAGTGTCGTGTCTTTATGAAGCTATTCCCAAAGGTGGGTTTTTTGTTTTGCATGCGTGCAGCCAGTGTGTGTTGCTCCAGGAAACTGAGGGAAAAAATGGCTGAAAGAACCTCAAAAAGTGACAGTGAGCTTGTTATTTTAGCAGTGAAAAAACACACGCGCACGCACATGCCGAGTGTGCCTTCTTCAAACAGGATAGTTGCTTAAATACCAAGCATTGTCATAGACTTTGTAAGTAAAATACAGTTTCCTCACTATAGCTGAATGCTTTGGGAAAAAGCAAATTGCAAAAAACCAATACAGTATTTCAATTGTGTGTTGTTATGCAATTATTTTCTGCATTATTCAATAACCACAAGCAGTATACATACTACCCCTAAAAAGAATAAGTGGAAAAAGATGAATGAATGCAAATGCAATCAATAGTTTAGCCCTGTTCCTCACCATCACTAGTAGAGTCATTATTTCTCCTTAATGTCCTATTCTTTATGCATAACTTAAAACCTTGTTCAAACAGCTGTAATGTAAACCAAATGGACCTAATCCGGGGCGGACCTTCCACAACTCAACCGTTTTCTAAACCAAACTAACACAAAACCCTACCGAGCATCACTCAATTACATTACAGCCGGAGCGTCCCAGTCCAAACAAATCTCATGCAAATGAATTTAATCCACAGTAATCTACTCAGAATGGGCTGAGCCAGACCACAGTCTGGTTCCAGTGGTCCGTCTCAATACCACTTTCTGCAGATTAGAGCTGGCGAAAATGGAGGAAAAAGGCAACAGTTCAACATGCAGATGGCTGACAAATTAACCAAAAGCAGAGTGAAATAACTGGCCAAATACAAAATGCATTTTTTTGTATCTGGTGTGCAACATGTTGATCTAAAAGGTACACTACTAAAACAAACTTGCTATGTTTCCTGCTTATTTTATTTAAAAAAATCTAAACCTTGACCTACCTGTCCCAGAAAATACTAGTAGATGACTTCGTTAAATGTTGTGCAAATGCTCCCAGAATATGTATCTTTGTGTCCTTGCTCTTCCTTGTTTTTTGTTTTTGTTTTTCGCTGTTTCTCTGTTCTCTGTTTAGTAACTCTGCTAGTAAAGCTTAGACCTTCCTACGCCCACACCAAATGCTTAACAAATGCTGGAAAAGTGGGCAGAGGCCAGGTAGAGACAAAGGTAAATAATTGGGGGTGTTGGGGGTGGGGGGCTGATCGGGGGCAGGGCCTGGAGCTCTGATTGACAGTGCAGTGAGCATCCTCCATACGGCAACAAGAGAGGACTGGGACAAGAGCATGGGAGGAGGCAAAGGTGTGGTAACATCTAAATAATACTACCTCATTTTGGTCTGTTGGGAACTATTAAACAAAATAACCCATTGTTCGAACCAAGGGGGGCAGCACTCAAACATTTTTCACTGGTTTGTACTAAAATCCCTATCATATTTAGTGAAATGTACCGCTTAAACCCAATTTGTACAGCTTATCAGCAATATAGTGGTTTTAGGGTTGAGTTACTTCACTAAAGTGGAAATTTTCACTGTTACCAACAACTTCTGCTAATACATAAATAAATGACGAAGGCCAATCAATAGGAGCATGATAATAAATTGTAGATGGTGTTTTTTCACAGAACTGCTATCAGGATATACAGTACTATATGGAGATTTTTCTTCCAAAGTAAAAAACAAACAAACAAACAATAATGCAAATGTTAATCGCTGGCTGTAGTTGGAAATACCTGAGGGAATTATGGCTCAAATGTCATTTCTATGCATGTCTTACTGCTGTGTACTTTCATCTGCGTGCTGGTGAATGAAGATGCCATTGTCGGTCTTTACCTGGAGTGTTGAGCAGTCTGGACATGCGACAGCTGTAGGCGATGTGCTGCTCACAGTACTCTGCGCTGGTGGTGATGGCTGTCATCTGCAAACACAAGCAACGTTTATGTATTTTCACTTTATCTTAGTCAAGCAGACAGGTCAATTTTATGTGAGGACAAATTATTGAGCCGCAAAATGAAACAAAGTGCACGGTAATATTGTTGTTAATTAAGCCTTTTTTTATATACAGATTGAGGAGAATGAACCAAGTCAACCATATAAATTAGAAAAGGACATAATTATGCTCTATCATGTCATCTTATGGGCTGGTACATATCACAGGTAAATGCCTCTTTTCATTGCACTGCTGAATCTCGTAAAGTTCACACACTGTTTGCTGTTGACTGAGAGTGACAACAGCAATCTTCAACCGCTCACCAGAAAGATTAAGGTATTGACTCCCGAATGTGAGAAAGCACATAAACGGAAATAAGACTTGTGTATAGCAGCAATACAGCACACAGGTGGACAAGTGGATGAGACTTACAACATGGGACAGGACATTTTACAGTTTCAAGGTTTACTGTGGTGACTCTGTGAGTGAGAAGCACTTTATATCCTTTACAACATTACAGTTTTTCTCAGTCGCTTTGACACATTTCTCCATTCAGAATTGTCATTTGCAAAACAGGTCACACAAAGAATCTAAACAGGATTTCAGGTTCTCAAAATATTGCTCTGTAATCAAAACTCTTAAAATATCCCCCATAAGCAAGTTTTTGCATCAAAATGATCAAACTGCAATCACATGTTTTCATGCACACATTCACTCTTCTCACACAGCAGCTCAGACTCTGAGTCTCTGCAGCTCTCACTGATTTAGTGCAGCGAGTGTTTAGGGTTCATACTTTACACAAATGAATAAACAGGAGACTGTGGGTATTTTCTCTACCTAAAACCTGACTTTTTGTTTTCATATTGAAACAGGAAAAATACAGACAAAATATTTTTACATAAATATAGGATGTGCATTTACGTATTGTACTGTACTGTACATTATTTTACACAAGTCTTTAGTTACTGTGAGGCACTGTAAACCTGCAGTGGTGTATTCTTTATACTCTAGTATGTCTACTGTAAGAAATATCCATGACCATGAATAACCATTTGCTTTATTCTTCATCCTGACATCTTTACCACTGTCAGTGGGAGCACTGGTAACAATAATGAAAATATTTTTATTCTGATAAAGAAAAAGAGTATGTTTTTCTCCTCTTGTGATGGCTGCTGGGAGACAGATTCAACCTCACTGTAAACAGGTGTCCTCAGTCCTTATGGTTTATTTCTTTACAGTTTTTCTCAATTGCTTTAGCTCATTTACTGAAACCTGGTTCCATTTGATCTTTTTCTTCAAACTTATATTTCAATAGGAATTGCAAATCATTTAGAACATTTTTCATCATTTCACACAGTTTTCAAACTCTTTCTCAAAACACTTCACAAAGCTCTCACAGAGACACAGCCTCACTGAAATCACTTTGTTTGGCCAATACAACAGTCTTGTTCACACATGGCAAGGGCCTTTGGACAAAATGTTGTCTCTTCAAATATTGAAACTTAAACGTAGCTGCAAAAATCTAACATTTGTGAGCACTCGGCATCTGATTACAAGGAAATGACTTCTGTTTCAGTGTCTTCACATAGGAATCAAAGGGAAAGGGTCTCTCTTTTCAGGGGCAAGACACAATATATAGTATATACTTATAGAAAAAAATATATATATATATATTTTTTTTTTTAATAAAACAATAAATCATAAGGACTGAGGACAACTGTTTACAATGAGGTTGAATCTGTCTCTCAAGAGTGTTTTCCAAACAGCCATCACAAAAGGAGAAATACATACTACTTTACTTTATCAGATTAAACATATTTTCATTATTGTTAGCAGTGCTCCTACTGACGGTGGTAAAGATGTCAGGGTGTAGAATAGTTTTTCTCAATTGCTTTAGCTCATTTACTGAAACCTGGTTCCATTTGATCTTTTTCTTCTGTCTGTTTGCAAACCATTTAGAACATTTTTCATCATTTCACACAGTTTTCAAACTCTTTCTCAAAACACTTCACACAGCTCTCACACAGAGACACATCCTCAATGAAATCCTTTTGTTTGGCCAATACAACAGTCTTATTCACACAGGTAAAGGGATTTTGGTCAAAATGCTGTGTCTTTAAATAAAGAAACATAAATGTAGCTACAAAAATCTAACATTTGTGAGCACTCAGCATCTGATTACAAGGAAATGACTTCTATTTCAGTGTCTTCACACAGGAGTCAAAGGGAAAAGGGTCTCAGCAGAGAGTCTGGGGCAAGACACAATATATAGTATATACTTAGACTTATGGAAAACTATATTTTTTTTCATTGTTTTTTTCCATAAAACAATAAACCATAAAGACTGAGGACACCTGTTTACAGTGAGGTTGAATCTGTCTCCTAGTAGCCATCACAAGAGGAGAAAAACATACTCTTTTTCTTTATCAGAATAAACATATTTTCATTATTGTTACCAGTGCTTCCACTGACAGAGGTAACGATGTCAGGATGAAGAATAAAATGTTCCTTGCTTCAGTTTGCTGTTACTGTCATATTTCTTACAGTAGACATTCTACAGTATAAAGAATACACCACTGCAGGTTTACAGTGCCTCACAGTAACTAAAGACATGTGTAAAATAATGTACAGTACAGTACAATACGTAAATGCACATCCTATATTTATGTAAAAATATTTTGTCTGTATTTTTCCTGTTTCAATATGAAAACAGTCAGGTTTTAGGTAGAGAAAATACCCACAGTCTCCTGTTCTTTAATTTGTGTGAAGTATGAACCCTAAACACTCGCTGCACTAAATCAGTGAGAGCTGCAGAGACTGAGAGCAGGACTCATCGCATTAATATATATATATATATATATATATATATATATAAATATATATATATAAAATACGATAATAGAAATGACGTATTATTACAACATAATACGATTAATCGTATTATGAATTCACATACAAACACAAAATTGTAAATTTAGAACATTTATTTTTAATTAACCTTCACATACTTTACTGTAAACTTGTGCAATGCAAAAAAAAACTTGCAAAGAAAATAAATTAATAGTCTTTGTAACTCAGACAAAGTTTGCCTAAATAAGGTACAACCAACAAATACACAAAACTTACCTAAAAAGCATGTGTAATCTCTTTTAAAACTAACAAAAATAAGTTTAATTCTTCAACTAATAACAATTGTTGTGGTTCACAACAGTGTAAATACTATGAACTGTGTTACTCCAGTGGTAATTGAACTCATCCTTGCATAGACTGCGCATAACTTTTGTTTTGTCTATATTGCTGTCTGGTGACGATTTGAAGCAGAACTGTCCATTTAGCAATGTGTCTTTTTGGTCACTCATGTTGCTTTAGCTCGTTCACTTGTTGCATTAGGCTCGTTGCCTGGATTGTGAACAAGAGTGCACAAGAGGAGGGGAAATACGCCTGTACTGAAGTCGGACAGTTTGTGGCTCAGATCACGCACCATCACGCCCGAAATCCACATATATCCACATATATATATATATATATATATATATATATATATATATATATATATATATATATATCCATATCCATATATATATATATATATATATATATATATATATATATATATATATATACATATATATATAATAGTTTTCTATAACTATATACTAATATACTATATATATATATATATATAGTAGTTTTCTATAAGTATATACTAATATACTATATACACACAACTGACTAGAGAGACCCTTTCCTTTTGATTCCTGTGTGAAGACACTGAAACAGAAGTCATTTCCTTGTAATCAGATGCTGAGTCCTCACAAATGTTAGATTTTTGCAGCTATGTTAAGTTTCTATATTTAAAGAGACAACATTTTGGCCAAAGGCCCTGCCATGGCCAAACAAAGTGATTTCATTGAGGATGTGTTTCTGTGTGAGAGCTTTGAGAAGTGTTTTGAGAAAGAGTTTGACAAGTGTGTGAAATGATGAGAAATGTTCTAAATGATTTGCAAACAGACACTCCTGTTGAAATATAAGTTTGAAGAAAAAGATGAAATGGAACTAGGTTTCAGTAAATGACCTAAAGCAATTGGGAAAAACTGTAAAGCTACACTAAGCAAATCTTCTGTTCTGGCCTAAAACATACCCTCCACCAACATTTTCTACATTTGTCACTTTTATTTTACGCCAAATTGAAAATGAATGCATAATACTATTATGTTACATCAAACCAAAGTATAGCTATAGAGCCTACCTTAAACCTTCCTCTCCAGGATCTGCATTAGACCAATTTAATCCTTCATTTATCTCTGCCTGCATGAATGCCAATATTAATCTGGGTTACACTTTTTTAGTATTACTGGGAGCCTTGAATTATCTCTTAACAAGTGGTGTAGACCAGCCAACAAGAGCGACCTTTATCAGAGCCTGTGGTTATTCAATGGTGATAAACACTCAACATTTATTTATCACAATCCTTAATAAATTACCCTACTGTATATTCCATAAATGTTATTATTATTATTATTATTATTATTATTATTATTTTACAAATTATTACTGTTAAAATAAGCTATAAAATAAAACTTATTAACTATTAGTTATCATTATTTATCATTGCCTTATGGCGGTTACAGATGTGGTCAGAGATTTGTTCATAGTATTGTGGAGTTAAAAAAAGAAAAAAAGAGTTGTTTGTGATGCACTGCTAGAAAAAAACACACACACAGAACAGCTGCTGGTGTTAGCCGTTAGCCATACAAAAACACAAAAAACAAACAAGCAAAAAAAAAATAAAAAATTACAATTACATTGTCCAGGCTGTTAAGAAACCTGTTTTATTCAAAACATCTGGAGAAGGTTGTTTTTTATTTTGTACCAAAGCCCCATTGAGAGCACACAAACTTTCAATCAGGGAGGATAAACAGTGGCTACAGATAAATGGTCGAAGCAATCACTAGCTTTGTTGTGTGTGTCCCTGTGAGCACTTACCTGGTCTATTGAGGCGCTGTAGTTCACCTGTAAAACCGTGCGCTTCTCTCGACTGGAGCCGGTCACTGGAGTTCTGGTAGGCAAGCTGTTCATGACTGTCGTCCACACATTGTCTTCTGCAAAAAAAAAAAAAAAAACACAGCATCAACAGAACATGAAAAGTACACGTACATATAATTTCCCTTATAGAGCATGAGATTGGTCAGTGGTTCTTAAATATACTGAACATGCATCTACGTGTTAAAATCATTGACAACAAAGCCGAGAGTGTTATAATATATTAAGGTGTGATTAAACACAATTTTACTTTTGCTTAAAAGTATGAAGTTAATATAAAACAATGCCAAATGGTGTAATCTCTTTTTTCCTTTATGTGCCTCCAAGTGTGTATTCATTTGTGTCAATGTCCTTCCATTTATTTTATTATTATTTGGGGGCCCAGCAGAAAAAGTCAATTTTCTATTGACCCTCTATAGCTGGATTACCAAATTGTTTAAAATGTCTGGTATAAATGACTACATAGTATATTGGTTATCATTACTGAAAAAAATACAGGCTTATGTAGGTTATAGATCTGGTCACAGACTTTTTTTTATACCATTCTGGAGCCAAAAAAGATTGGTTTGTGATGTACTGCTTTAAAAAGACATTAAAAAAACATTATCAGCACACAATTCAAAGTACATACAATTTCTGTCTTGTAGCACATACAAAGACAGAGCAGTTTCAGTTGTCACACCAGTGGATTTCTGTGTAATGTAAGTTTCAGCTTCTAGACTCTAGGGTTCAATGGACACTTTTGTGGTGTTATAGCACGAGCCAGTCATTCACAGAGTCAGTCAGAGGAGTGTGTGTGTGTGGAAGTGTGTGCAGGTCTCGGAGGTGCAGGTAGGAAAAGAAAGAAACTCTTCACTTTCCTCGGGTGTGTGCGAGTGTGCTATTCAGCGTGACTAAAGGGGCCAGCCAGCGGAGTGCACTGACATTTCATTAAAGGTGTCGCCTTTGCTATGCCTGCGTGCTCTGCTGTTCCAACCCACTTATTCCACCCAGTGTGTGTGCGTATAGCTTTACACGTGAATGTGCCAATAAATAGGTGTGACAATGTTCAAGTATGTAGATTTCCATACTAGACTATTATTATTTGGTAATATGTAAGTCAGGCTCCCTCCATGACCATCAAGATAGAAAGAATTAGATTGGCGACAGTGGGTTAAAACTAATTTGATCAAATGATAACGTCCCACACACAATACTTGCTTAATAAGGGTGAATAGTGGCAGAGAGGTCTTGTGTTACAAATACATGCATGTGTTTGGTGAATTGGTGAATCAAAATTGCCAATAGTGAATGTGAAAGTGACCAATCATTGTCCAGGGTGTGCCCCGCCTAAGGCCCATAATTGATTAAATGAATACTTACTACTATGTCAAAAAGTCAACAAATGGTTTGAGGGTTCAAACCATTGGGACAATAGTAGTAACAGTAGTAGTATTTTATGAGTACCTGCACTTCTACTTGAGTAATATTATTTTGAAGTAACAGTACTTTTACTTCGGCACAGATTACACCTCTGCATACAGGCTGCATACATTACACTGAATTCTCTTTTCAGAGGCATCACTAATTTGACTTAAATACATATCTGGTGGTCCCGCAGTAAGGCCATGATTGGATGTCTATAGCATACAGAGAAATTGCCCATATTGTATTTTGGTTTTGTGTGTGTGTGTGTGTGTGTGTGTGAAACATCCTCTCAGAGAAATGTCAACCTGTGACCATGCTGCCATGGAAACCGCAGGTATGGCAGGTTAAGAGTTGTGCACTTTTGAGGTTAAAAAGAAGAGGGTGGCAGAGTTTTCTCTCCTCAAAGGGTCAACAGACCAATGCAGGATACGTATTCCCCACACATACGGAGCACTGGGTACACACCTGTCATGTTACAGTTGACTTTGAAGGGACTGAGGGGTCCGCTGCCATCGGGGTCGATCCAGTAAGTGTCAGAGGACCTGCCCAGGTGCTTATATGCTTCACAGGATGGCTCATAGATAGCTGCAATCAGACAAGGAATAAGGAGAATAAGAGAAATGAATGAATGGTTTATATAATCCTCACAATATTAGCATATACATACACAAAATAATGTTTTCACTTCCTCACATAAAAAGCATTGGTAACACAAAGTGCACACTTATTTCATTTAACCACTGTTAATTACATGACAAATTACTACTGCTTTATGTCTCACATGTCGAACAAACTAGAGCATATACCTATTTACAGGATTTTGGTTTTACACATTGGGGTTAAAAGTATTTAGTATATACATAAATAAATATACAAAAAAAAAAAAAAAAAAAAAAAAAAATTAGCTTATTTGAAGTGAAGTCATGCTATGAAATACATGGAGAAAAAGGTCGATGCAATCCTTTTCCTACACCAATGTAAAGCCAAGGTGTGCTATAAAATACAGTGAATTTTATGTTAGCTGAGGTTGTGCTGAACAGAACTGAAAGGGTTGCACCAGGCTGACGTAAACCTCTGACCTTAAGTGCAGACAGACCAAAAAGAAGAGGTACTTGAAAAGAGAAATGTGTGTGACGGTTTTGATCAAGGAGAAATCGATGAAGCTTTAAACTGGTTTTAAAAAAATCTCTCATAGTCCCCTGGTAGACATCTCCCACCCTTTTCATCCCAGCCTTTGATTTTTGTCTTTTTATTGTCTTCCCTTTTACTTTACTATTCTTTTTCATTGTATCTTCCGACTGCTTGATTACAGAGGTTTTCTATTTTGTGTTGCTTCACTCATTCGATTTTAGTGATGGAGTTACTTGCTGTGAAAGCACGTTCTCCAAGGAAACTGTGTTTGGTGAAACTGACCCCGCACAACTACTTTCAAAAGATCTGCACAAAAACTCCAGGAAATTGTTCAAGGAATGCTTGGGTTCAGTGTTATGGGTCAGGATTTTTTGCTGAGATAACAAACTACGGAAATTGGTCTGTGATTACGAGTTTTTTAAAATACAATTTGGTGGGCACCTAAAATATAAGTTGTCTTCTACTCATGCTTGTTTCCTCTGGCCAATCATTACTGTTTTTTTCATTATTTGGAATCTTAAAGTCAGCATGTACCACACTAATTCTTTGTATATAACAGAACGACAATTAGGATAGTTAGCCATAGGGCAGTAACTGATAGCAGCAATAATTACAGCCAGACATTCATAAAACATTAGGGTACTGTGGTATTAGGTTGACAAAACTGTTAAAAATGTGCGGTGTGAAAACATGATGTATTATCATGACTGCAGGGAAACTCTTTAAAAGATACTAAACAAACATACAAAAACAGATAAAAAGGTCTAATAGTCTCAGAGTCTATACTAAGCCATGAACAGTGCTTGCCTTTCTGCATACAAAATTTAAAGATGTAGGGATTTTTTATTGCACCACTGGGACACTGAAACATTGTAATGTTAGATTTTGTGCACACTTTCAGAGACTTGTGGCACTAAAATTTTGCCTATACTATACAACTCTCTGCTTTAACAGTGTGCACTTTACTTTATGTGCTTCATATTTCACTTGATATAATGTGCATATAGTTTAGAGAAAGCACTATTTTTGACATATGGGACAATGTGGCAGCCGTCTATAGTAAAAAAAAAATCTGCCTTTCCCCAGCTTACTGACACTTTGTGCACTGGTGCCTTTGCCTCTTTTTCAAACCAAAAAAAAACAAAAAAAAAAAACACACAAAGCAGATGGACGAGCCCCGGGTTTCTGAGCACTTCAAAAGTTCATCTGTCCCTCTGCTGAGAATTGTGACTGTGGCGGGAGAAACAGTGCAATAACTCAAAGGTTAAGGGAGAGGGGGCAAAAGAGGAGAAGTAAAATGTGTATGAAGAGAATAGTGCATTATTGTAGACACACAAACAGGATACATACAAGTGTGGCAGGTGGCTCCAGTGTATCCTGTCCCGTCACACGTGCAGCTAAAACTGTCCCACGTCTGTCTGCACCCACCGCCATGTTCACAGTGATTTGGCATACACCTAAAAGAAACAAGACATGAAATATGAATGAACACTTGTACATACACAGTAACATTATGTGTGTTGAATGAGCTGGAAACACTTGAAGCATAGACCTACGCCTAGCCGTTGACTCTATCCTGCAATGGTGAAGATATAGCACCAAGACCTGGACTTGGAACCCGGGATCTTCTAGTTCAGGGGCAAATGTTACATCCACTGAGCCACAAAGCCATTATATCCCACATCTGTTCCTTTACTGACCCCTTGTGGTAGGAGCTATCATCTTCAGCCATAACCTGCAATGGGCCAGAATCTATTCTTTTGTTTTTTTGTTTTTATTGGCGTTATCTTGCTAACAGACTAACAAACAACAATCAAACAAGAGCAAAACATAAATCCTTGGTGGAGGTAAAAATTATGCAAATAGCAACAGAAAGGAAAAAAGATTATGTCTGCACAATCAACAACAAATCCCCAATGTAATTAGGGTTACACATGTCATATGTCTAACAATAAATATGTTGTCTTTTCCTAACTCAATTCTGACTAAATACAGCAAAGCATTGTTGTCCTTTTTGCCTTTAAGACCACTGGGGATGAATCCCTAGGCACTGCACCACTGCTGAAAACACATAGTACAAACATTTATATACAGTTATTAGATTAAAAATATCTGCTTCTTTGTAAGTATCAAAGACGTCTTAGTAGGAATAGTAATTGGGAAAAAGAGAAACAGTGACACTTAAGAGCTGCAGGGGTCCTTTAAAATGCTGAGATGTACTTAATTCATGTGGAGCAGTTAGGCGAACCAAAGATGCTGCATGTCTAAAGGGACTCAGTTGTCAGGCTTATAGTAAGTGGTGTGCCAACAAAAACTGTATTTGAAGCTGACTTCCTCTAAGGGCTCCAAATGGTTCACCCTGGTTCAGATCCCAGTGCCAGTTCATTTGTGCAATGCCACCTCCCCATCGCTGGTTTTCTAGTACTGCTGCTCGAATTTTTTACTTCAAGTCATGTGAGAGCAGGAAATATGTTGGACCTTATGTTGTATGTCGTTTGGCAGCTGTCTTTGAACAACATGCTAAGATTGGCAAATTACACATTTTCAAAAGCATTTCTAGTCAATAGCTTTCATTTGGAGGTTTAGACCACCCACATAGTGTACACCCTGTGCTGTGCAGGTCCCAGGCCTGGATTAATGGAGAGGGCTGCGCCAGGATGGGCAGCAGGCGAATCACTGCACGCTAGGAAGCAGATGATTTAGGATGATAGGGAAAAGCCCAAAGGAAAGAAGAAGGAACTATGATTTGCAGGGCTTTTTGGTTTCGTATACCTCCAGGATCTGATTTACTCCTAGTCTGGATCTGGCTTAGACTTGGTTTGGACACGGCTTAGTCTTAGTTTTGTTCTGGTTTTAGACATGGTTTAGTCTTAGTTTAGTCCTGGTTTACACTTGGTTTAGACCTCGTTTAGTTCTAGTTTAGGTTTATTCCTGGTTTAGGCCTGGTTTAGTCTTAGATTTGTTCTGGTTTTAGACATGGTTTAGTCTTAGGTTAGTCCTGGTTTAGACTTGGTTTAGACCTAGTTTAGTTGTAGTACCCCTGGTTGGGAAACACTGTTCTAGATACATTTTAAACATACATATTAGTAGTAAAGCTCCCAAATGAAAAACTAATGTGGGGAAAAAAAGAAAATCCTTATATTCAAATGTCAAGATGTCCTGTAACGTCAGTGAGGTAACAAGGGTAGATAAAAGGTATTGTGCTTTTACAATGGGAAGCAATTGATGAGCACCTGCAATCACAAGAGAGCACGCTGCGAGCACTAAAGGACACTGACTTCATGCTCTGGCCTTTGTGAACGACAAAAGAAAAATCAATTAGGAGACAGGAGCACCTTTAAATTTGGTGAATGGTTTTAGATGTCACTGTGAGCTGCTGTATAACTTTAAGCAGTGACAGTACCAGTGTTATTTGCATGCAAGCTGTGAGTCTGAGTTTGTGTGTGTTTAGCCTCCTTCACCTTCCACCATCACAACATCCCACTGTGGAGCAGCATTGATCAAAAGCGGGTCAGACAGGGATATTGAACTGCCTTCAAAGACATTCTGATTAGTTAGATGGTAACAGTGCACCCATTCATCTTCCGTGGCAGTGCAGGCCAGGGCCCCACCTCAGCCACTGCACCGCTGATACACAACATTTTAAAGTAATAGAGATGGGCCATACTGCAAACAGCAACAATAGGAAAGTGTTATAGACAGCGTCGGACCCTGACAAAAGCTCACCCCCCTGTAAGAGTCCAACAGGAGCTGTTAGCGAGCAAAGCTAATGCATGCCAATCTACAATAATAATAATTTCATACTACATTACCTCGCGCTAGCAAAGCAACACAAATGATAACAGAAGGCTGCAGGCAATTCCATTAATTACACAAAGCTATGAAAACTAATGTAGCTTTGAAAGATTCAAGTAGCTTCTGAGACAGGCCAGGTTCAAAAACGCACTTCACAAATAATATATTCATTACACTGCTCTACTGTATCCAGATGAGATTTTTTTTCTTCTGCTTTCTATTGGGATCCTGACCTCAAATACAATAAATCTATCTTATATATAAATATATATAAATAAATATACAGTGTATATATATATATATATATATATATATATATATATATATATATATATATATATATATATATATATATATATATATATATATATATATATATATATATTTCCTCTTCAGTTACTTTATTGTTTACTTAGAGATCACATGAAATGATACAGTATGGCTAGGTAAGGATATGGCATGTCCTCTTCAGACATTGATAAGGTTAAGTGTTACTGACCAGAAATCAAATTGTTCGATTCAAGGAAGAGGACGATTTAATGAGTGCAAGATCATGTCTTGATGTTGGCTTTTAGTAAAGATGTTTGGTGATAATCATTTTATTCCTTTCTGCAATACTGTACACTGATCGGGCATAAAATTATGACCACTGACAGGTGAAGTGAATAACACAGATCTTTTCATCATGGTATCTGGATTAAGGTTAATCCTGGTTCTAACAGACAAGTGTAGAATACACAGTGCATCCATAAAGCGTATGGCTTGGTTCATACCACATAACATTATGACCATTATAATAATATAAGGTATAAAGTAGTCCTAATTTCAAATAGTTTTTTTTTTTTAATCAATGGAATGTGTCTTGTAAAAGCAAGAGTTTAGATTTGCAAGTTGCAGTGAACCCAGCTCTAGTTCAAGAAAAATGCAATGTTTTTGTAGATAAAAGGCAGCCTTTTGCTTCTGTTTAAAGTAAAATAATGTAATTCTTACAGAATCTCCTGACACTGAATTTCCCCTTTTTAGTTACATTCATTTATCAGAATGACAGAGACATAAGCCATTTGTGCTTGTAGATTTTTGTGCACAAATATACTAACCAAACAAGTATCATAAATCTTTGGATAAGAATTTTGAATCTATTGCAATGTAAACCCTTTGATTTATGATGTTCATTTTTATAGAAGTGCATATGTTGTCTAGTCTGGTTTATTGTTGATACTGAAGTTCAGAAAGACCCATGCTTGTAAACTTGAAACGTGTGGTTGTGTTTGGATGCTTACCTGTCTATGATTGCACACATGTCCAGACTGACGTTCTCAAAAGCCCCCACTGTGCCCTTCTCCACTGCATGCAGGTCAGCCGGTTGGTCATCCACTAAGATCGCCTGCATACACCCTTGGAACGATCTCTGAGTGGGTGGGAACAAAGTTTGTAGAAAGTATCCTGAAAAATACAAAGAAAAATATAACACAGACAATGTTAGTGTGGTGAAAACAAAAAGGTATTAAACATTCTGCTACTTCAAAATAATATTACTCAAGTAGAAGTGAAAGTAAGTAACCAAATAAGTACTTGAGTAAAAGTAACAAAGTACTGAATGTAAAGTTTACAGAAGGTAAAGTATTCCACATTTTCTAACCAATGCTCATCAGACTTGATGCTTTTGCTAATTGAAGAATTTAATAAAGACAGAGAAGCTGTTCAAATAGAGATTTCTGAAGTAAGGAAAACCATAGATGAGCATACTAAACATTGTGAATGATGATCCTTTTGAACAGAAACTAAGTGCTGATCTGGAGAAATATACACAGAGCCTTAAACAGCATAAAATCAAGAAGTTCCAAAGAGATGAACGGGACTATAAAGAGGGAAATGTATACAACTGGAGGAAAAAAACACAGCATGGTCTAGAGCAGGGGTCTCCAACCTTTCTGGGTTTGAGGGCTACCCAAAAGATGAGAATTTGTACTGAGGGCTACTCGTGAAAAATAATCCTCTATATTAAAGTCTTGACATGCCTTTCAAATGACACTAGGATTGTATGATTGTTTGCTTTGCATTAGTGATAATGTTTATAAAAAAATAATCTTGTAATTAAACATGAAAACAAGTTTAAAAAAAAAAAAAAAAGAAATTATGACTAAAACACTGCAGTAGTCACTATTTATAAATATCTCTCGCGGGCACCTCACAAGCTCCAGAAGGGCTACCTGGTGCTCGCGGACACCTCGTTGGTGACCCCTGGTCTAGAGTCTAGGCCACCAAGTAGCACTAGGCCCAGGACAGTCTCTTTTAACTTCACAAGTAGTGAAGATGAAGATACTGCCACATTTTCAACTATAACACCATCATAGGATTTTTTAGAGGCTCAAGATGGTCCACCCCATCAGACCAAACCAATGAGAGGAAGGGGATGCATGATGGGAAGGGACAGGGGAAAAGGAGGACACGACGGGGGAGGAAGAAACCCAGAACCCAGATACACCCGGAGCAGAAGCATACATATGCAGTAATCAACATTTCTAACAAGCTGCTGTCTGAGGAGAGCCTCCAACTTCTGTCCAAGGGATTATCCTTTGCCCCTACTCATTCTGCTAAGGAATTTGACACAAAAATTGACTTATTCCGCTTTTACAGGAACTTGCATCTTAAGGCATGGTACAAGCTGAACTCTGCACCCACACCTACGTCCACAGACTCAGGCCAGACCATCTTCAATAGACAAAGGTCACAGTTTAAACCTAAATCCATTTTTTGTCCTTTGGTACAGAATGCTTCATTAAATACGTTTGCAAAAAAAGTTAACTTTGACATTGATAATCTGTTCAGTAATAAGAATAAATCTGTGCACTCTAATATTTCATATAAAGAAAAATGTGCTCTAGAAGCCCTATCAAAAGATGAAGAGATAGTTATTAAAAAAGCTGACAAAGGTGGAGCCATTGTGGTGTGGAGCAAGAAAATGTATGTGAAAGAGGTGTACCGCCAGCTCAACAACACAGAGTTTTATACATTTCTCACATGCAATCCCACTGATGCCCTCAAAGCAGAGTTAAAAGAACTACTCACAGAAGCGCTTGACAAAGAATGGCTTAGTGAGCAAGAAGTCAAATTTCTCTTTAATGACCACCCAAGAATGGCGTCCTTCTACTTGCTCCCTAAGATACATAAATGTTTTGACAACCCACCTGGAAGACCAGTTTTATCAGGGAATGATAACCATACGGAACCTGTGTCTAAATACATAGATTATTTTATTAAACCGTATCTATCTACACTCCCAGCTTATATCAAGGACACTACTGAGGTACTCTCTAAAATAAAGCAGTTGAAAAATGTAGGCATGGAGTCTCTCTACACCAACATAGAACACAAAGAGGGCTTGGAAGCGTTGAGTTTCTATCTCAGAAACCGCCCATCCACTGAAATGCCACCAAGTGAGTTTTTAGTGTCACTTACAGAATGGACATTAAACAATAATATTTTTGTGTTTGAAGACAAAGTGTACAGACAAGTGAAGGGCTGTGCTTTGGGTCCCTGTTATAGCTCATCATACGCAGGTCTATACCTGGGTAAATGGGAAGAGGACTATATTTTTAACACGGAAAAGAATAAGTTCCTAAAACATGTGATCTGGTGGGGATGATATATTGATGATGTTTGTCTGTTTTGGTCAGGTTCAGAGACAGAGCTACATGATTTCCATAGGTTTTTAAATGGAATCAATTCTAATATTAAACTTACTCTGGAATATAGCCTAAGAAAAATTTATTTCCTAGACACAACAATTTACAAAGAAGTTTGGGAAATTTACATACTACTATTTTTAGAAAGCCAGCAGACAGAAATACTGTTTTACATGGTAAAAGCTGTCACCCTAAGTGGCTAAAAGAAAATATACCATTTGGCCAATTACAGAGGGTTCGTAGAATTTGTGACCAGGACACTGATTTTGAGGCCAAACCTGAAGAGATGATTGCCAGGTTTCAAGAAAGAGGCTACAACAAGAACATGCTCCAGAAGACTTACAGTCGCCGTTGTGTTGTTGTTGTGTTGAAAAAAACAGGTCTCAAACAACTACATCAAGAGTACTTTTTAGCACTACTTATAGCATGGAGGCTAACAGGATTAAACACATAATCAAAAGAAACTGGGGTATCATTGAGAGTGATGAGACACTACGGACAATTTTTCCAGAGCCACCTCTTATTAGTTTTAAAAGGTGTCCCACCTTCCAAGATAAACTTGTTCACAGCTATCAACCACCCTGTTCCAATAAGACTTGGCTTGGATCCAGACCCATGGGCTCTTACAGATGTAACCATTGTAACCATTGCTCCAATATATTGCAAACAAAGACATTTGAGGACTATCATTCACAAAAGGAATATAAAATCAACCATTTCATTAACTGCAAGACTACTCACGTTATTTACAGACTTTTGTGCTAGAAATGTAGTGTATTCTACATCGGAAAGACTAAAAGGCGGCTACAGGACAGACTGGCAGAGCATAAATATGCTATCCGTACAGGTAATACCAACTACCCTATGGCCAGACACTTTTTAGAATTTCACAATAGTAATCCAGCCAGTCTACAAGCCCATGGAATAGACCACGTTCTGGACTCCATACGAAAAGGAAACAGAATAAAAAGACTTAAACAGTGCGAGACCTCATGGATTTATAGACTTAAGGCCACAAAACACCCTGGACTGAATGAAGATTTGGACTTCATTGTGTTTTTATAAACTGTTGGGCTATTCCATGTACTTTTTGCATTCCACATTTTCTGTTGTTACCATTAGTACTAATACCCCTACTACCACAACTACTACTTACTCCTTAACTGCTATTGTTACTACTACAGCTGCTACTATTACAACCACTATTGCCACTATTATTACTAGTGAAAGTTACTTTTACTCATTAATAGACTTGATATGTACTCACGTAAAAGTACTCAGAAATTTGTACTCAATAATTAGATTACTTCAATAGTGTAGGGGACCTTGGTACTTTCCACCACTGAAAACATGCACAACGGTTTGATCCAACTTCTTGAAAAGAGCACTTTCAGCAGAAGCAGAAATCAAAGTTAAGTACGACATCAACCTTGATAAGGAACAACAGAGCTGAGCGATGCTGCGCTCTCGTGGCTTTTTATAGCCGTGAACCTTCATAAGCCTGTGTTTTAGAGCTGATCCACAAGGCCCATTAGCCTTCATATGAGACTTAAGGCCACAATGCACTGAGGACATATAGGTTTTTACTATATGCACCTTTATGAGATACAAGAGTCAATGGGCCATCCAGAGGCAGCGCCAGGCCTTGACTAAACAGGGACAAGGCCAGGACAAAACTGTGCAAAATAGTACAGTGTGTCTATGGGCTTAGTAGAGTAATCTGTACCTGCTTAATGAACATGATGGCACTCTCTTAGGTCCTACAAATGGAAGGTTATGAAGGTCTGGTAAAAATGGGACAGTCCTGCTTGGCATAACTAAATCTATTCTACAAATGTAAGATAGGGGAAAAATACAAGTAATAGGTAATAGGAAAAATAATTCATTTCTTGGTGAAATTTTTACCATTGTGAGATATACGGGGATTGTTGCTCCATTGATTAAGCATTTAACCCTGGACTAGTAGATTTTTTGAGTCCGTCAAGTATTTTTTGTAAATATATATATATTTTGTTTTTATGCAACAGAGATAGCAGAGAATGACATGATACAGGGTGAAAGAGAGCGATGAGCCACTAAGCACATCAACCTGGATTCAACCCTGGGTTACACAAGTAAGTGGCATGCGCTCTCCAACTACTTCTAGTTTTTTTGGCATAATACTAGTTATGAATGCAAGGCCAATAGACTTTGAAAGGTCACACTGGATTGCTTTTTGCTGCTGCATTAATGTAACAATGGTAAACAAAGAGGAAATACTGATACAATAAATTCCAACTAATATCTTCAAAGGAACTTAAAAGGAGCTATAGTAGACCTTTGTATAACTATGTGCACAAATACAGTACAGAGAGGCGGGATTCCAAATATTGTATGTAAGGTCACCCATATGCTATAGAATGGAGGATATGGGCATTTGGAATTCAATCTTTGCCTCAAGCGTGCAGGTTGGCCATAAAACACTACAGCTCAATGACATCTCCATCATAGTGATGTTATAAGCTGTCACACTGCTGCAGCGTGGCTATCAGCTCCAAGGCCAAGCCATCAAAGAGGCTTATTATAGAGGGCATATGCGCTGCCAGTGTGTGTGTACTGCAGACATAATTGTACTTTATATGCCTGGGTGACACGCTGGCAAAAAGTAGAGGAACAGATAAGTAAAGTGTGCCTGCGCCTGATTGTGCCGGATCCATCCACTGCTTTAGCTGCTCTGATTTCCATTTCCTCCCGAGAAGTTTTTGCTGTCATCCTTGCCATCTGCCTATTCTCCCGCTACACCTGTCGGCTGTCTTTACACAGGAGTGGGACAGGAGAGAGATGGGACACAGCACAGTACAGCTGGCTGGCAGCAGTCTCTGTCCCGTGGAAAAACTAGTAGATTCAGATAAAATGTACCTTCCTTCACACTGCGTGTAATAAGCAGAGTTACAGAAGGAAGGAATCCAGAAATGAGGGAGGCTGTATAAGTTTAGAGGGTATAGATTCTGGACAATGTTTTTAGTTTTTGTAGGTTTTTGCTATATTTTTAATGAGACTTTTTTTTTTATTCATGCGTTGAATACAGCAGCATTAAATACACTACACTATGACAATGATCAGGTCTTCCTAAACATATTGTACATACTGATTTGTGGCTTTAATGAATGAATAAATGAATGAAAGGTTTATTGTCAATAAACACATTCTGTATACACCCAACTCAGTGGATCACCTGCAGGTATCAGCAAGTAGACGGTACACTAGAAAAGAGCAAAATGAAATAGACAAATACAATTCACAAAAAATGGTTTATTACAGTCGTCTACTTAAGGTATGTTTTCCTTCTCATTTAGATCATGTAAAGTATAATTGGATTCACTGCCTTACAAAACTAAAAAAAAAAATAAGAAGTTTGATTTGTCTAAATTGTGCAGAACTTTGAATACAACAAAATGAAAGCTTTTTTTATTGTGCATTACTACAATCCAGAATCATTACTGTCGCTTTTTGCACAAATTCAGCTCGGTGTTTTCACCATACTTTTTATTACACCATAAACCTGGTGGTGTTGAATAAACCTTATGCAGTATACCTACAGCACTAACCCAGATGACAAAAGCCTGAATGGCACTATGCACTAGTTTAATTTGTACTATATCTATCGTCCGGATGTGGAGCGGCAGCCGTAAATCCCCTGCAGTCCTCCTGGCGCACTATCACAGCCCGCCTGGTGGATCCAACCAGCTTTTCTTACAATATGCACTGGAGGATCCGCTGTAGCTCTCCCCGCCGTGGACCCCATCACACAGTATCACTGAGCATGTTTAGAGGGATACATCTGCTACTGGAGCGCTCAGGGTTGGAGATCGGCCAAAGTGCTTTGAGGTAAAAAATTGAAACCAATGCAAAAATGGTTGCCAATGACGACAAGTATTTTGGAGTTTAGTTGAGACCTAATTCTCAGTGTGACTTTTGTACAGACCATTGGCACACTATATCATATGGTGTGGCAATGCCCAGTTGTTAAAACATTTTGGAACGATGTGTCTGCAAAACGTGCATGCTTTATAGAGAGTCCTGTACCTTTTTCCTCTTCTTTGTTATTACTCAAGGATACACACATTTTTTGAAATTAGGTGTAAATAGAAGACATATTCTGTTAGCTGGTCTAACAGCTGCCAAATAAATTATAGTATGCTGATGGAAAAAACAACAAGAAGTGTCAGTAATGGAGTGGCTTAGAACAACTTGAGCTCTCTGCAGCACGACTACATGATGCTCATAAAAAAAGTGTATATATTTGGGACAATACAATAATATGTAATTACAAATTACTCTAATTAATTAATTTTCATTCATTTTCTTCCGCCTATTCCTGTTAGGGGTCGTGGGCTGACACAGACAAACACAGACAGACAACCATTCACTCTCGCATTCATCACTAGGGGCAATTTAGAGTCACCAATTCACCTAACACATGCATGTCTTTGGACAGTGGTAAGCCAGAGTACCCGGAGAGAATCCACGGTAACATGGGGAGGACATGCAGATGCCACCCAGAGAGTTCGTGTTGGTCGGCCCGGGGATCAAACCCACGATCTCCTTGCTGGGAGGCGAGAACACTAACTGCTCATAACCCCTTATAATTAATTCACTTATTATATTTTATTTTAAGAATACCTTGCATATGAAATGACTGGTCCCAGGTTAAATTATTAGTTATGGGAATGAGCATTATTAGAAAATTACATAACACAAACTAAATAAATGACATGTAAAGTATGTAAAACACTGTAAATGCATACTAAAAAGCAGATCTAAAAAAAAGTATTTTGGAGATGTTTATATACACCATTTTATACATAGGCCTACGAAAAGACATTTTAGATGGCAAAAAAGTGGTGACTGATGGATTAAATCTGAGCATTCCCTAACAAACTATTGTGATCTGCCAGATTTCTGTACCTAACAATAACCAATATCATTCAGCCATTAACTTACATGCTAATTATTAATATCTGCTAACTGCTACATTACATGGCTAAATGTCAACAGATTTTCTAACATTTTGTAATCAGGCACTGACATTACACACAGTTGATTGAAAAAAAAAACTGCCTTTATTTGTGACCACTTTCTACCATTGCTTCTTCTTCTTCTCCTAACCATGGAAAAGAAAGAAAGCTCTTTGAAAAAAACGTATGACGATGTGTGTGAGGCATTACAGCGCCTACAGTCACAGACACCTTGTACCAGTGAAGGCTGAAGTATATGCAGCAAATGCACACAAAAAACACCCTTCTCTTTTCAGGTGAACAAAGGCTGTTGTGTGATAAATGTGGCTTTCAACGTCTCATGTCTAATTCATCACAACCTTTAAGAGGAAGAGGTGCCTGTATGTAGAAGCAAGGCTGAACACAGGCTATATATTAGAGGCACTATTAATGCTGTGTGGGTGTTAATCTTGAACTATTTTTTTTCCTATTTTTACTCCATTATTGCACAGGGAGGAAGTGTCAGGGGTAAAAGCAGCACAGTGACATTTGAATTGAAAAAGCGCATTTTTATAAAACCCAGAATAATAAGAAGTTATATTCTTCACTTCTTTTGCTTTCGGCTTTTTCTTTTAGGGGTCGCTGCAGTGAATCATCTGACTCCATCTAACCCTATCCTTTGCATTCTCTTCTCTCACACCAACAACCTTCATGCCCTCTTTCAGTATAGCAATAATCTCCTCTTTGGTCTTCCTCTATGCCTCCTTTTACCAATATGTTCCCTATGCCTCGTCCGTACATGTCCAAACCATCTCAGTCTAGCCTTTCTGACTTTTTTCTCTTTTCCTAATCCTATCCATCCTCACCACACCCAAAGAGAACTTTAACATCTTCAGCACTGCCTCATGTCTCGTGCACCATTCCAATTTGCATATAATCTGGCATAAGTTTTACATCAGATGCCCTTCCTAACACAACACTCTCCATTTATCCAAACTTGAAATTGGCACATTACACAGGCTTATGAAGCTTGTAGTTTACATTCTTGTATTACAAAACTTAAAAATGAAAAGCACATTAAAAATACAAAGCATTTAAAATAAACAGAAAAACAGATAATAAAATGATGGGAAAATATCCAATTAAAAATTATTGTGGCTCTTGATTCATCAAATCAAGTTAAAACAGCTAATGAGGCACAGAGAGCAAAACTAATAGAAGAAACACTGCACTTCCACGTTTATTAAATTTCAACATGCTTTACTGTGCAAAGTCTAATTAATTCCTGCTTCTCGTTAGGGGAACTTTGTCTGTTATTTGTACAAGAGCGGTGTGACTCCAGTGCCCTGTTTGTGTGAATAAAAAAAAAAATCCAATCTGTGGATGTCACGTGTCAGTCACTTATTAATTTCTTTAAGCTCAGTGTCACATTTTAGGAAGCACTCTCCGTAAAATGGGTTTTGGGTTCTGGAGGCTGCTCCCAAAAACAGACACTTAGGAGAGAGGGGTGGAGACGAGACAGGGCAAAAAGATGAGGTCCACACTTCTAAGAGATGATAACAAATGAAAATACTAACAACAGAAACAAATAAAGGGAAGAGGTCAAATGGGGGAATAACAGACAGAGCAAAGCTGGATTCACACTAGAGCAGATGAATGTCTCTGTGTGTAAACCACTGATGCTGCTATGATCCATGGCTTGTTACAGTTTATAAGAAGATCTATTGTCCAGATGTAGAACTGGTGGCAGTGGACATGGTTATAGAGTAGAACAGCGGTTCTCAAACTGTGGTTCAGGCCCCTTATCCAGTGATATCAGAAGTCCTTTGAAGTTCAAGTTCTGATTCAGGTTAATTTAGTTTAATCCCATAGAGAAGTGTGGACCACTGCTTAGACCTGGTTTAGTGCTTGTTTAAACCTGGATTAGATCTAGTTTAGTCCTGGTTAAATCCAGGATTAGACCTGGATTAGATCCTGTTTGGTCCTGGCTTAGGCAAAGTTTAGTCGGTTTTTAGTAATGTATTTTTCTGGGCTAATCCCCATTTTACTCCCTGGTTTAGATGTGGGTTACTCCTAATTTAGGCTCATTTTAGTCCAATAAAATATTTTCTGAAGTGGTAGCCTACTTGTAAAAAGTCTGAGAAACATTTGTGTAGCACATTCATCAGGAGTTGACATTGCTGAGACATAATTCGAGAAACTGTTGTTACACACCATGTTACACACCAAGTAAGTAGAAATAAATTGAACTGAATCAATGACCTGCAGGAATAAGTGCTACCAGAACACATTCTTTCCGATGATTCAGATGAATTAAATAATCTGAAAAGGCCATAAGTGAGTTTCTGGTTAGGCGCAATAAACTAAAATTGTATTGAAGTGAAAGTGGGTACATGTAGACCATCCTATAACCCTGGTAACACTATCGTTATCTCTTATTTTATTAATATCTTATCTTATGATAATGACATTAATGAAGTGATAATGAAAGTGCAGTACTATACATCTTTAAATAACTTACAAAACATTTTATGTAAAGTAGGACTTGGTTAATTAAAGCTATAATGTGAAGCGTGTATAGGAAAATACTAAAAAGTTTAAATATGCTGAAAATCCATTCTATTAAAAATGTATTAAATGAGACAAATGCTGTGTGTTGGAGCTATTTTAGATTTGACCTGTTTGGAGTTTTTAGTAGTGTATCTAGTATACAGCTGTACTGCCTTTGTCTCTTTAACTCTTTCCTGTGTTTCAATTTGAATTTAGACACAGCAGTGAGCTGAGAGGACACTAAAAGTAAATGTAAATATGTCCCATTGGCGTAATTCTCTACACTTTAAAAGGTGCAATCAACCCCCCCCCCCCCCCCCCCCCCCCCCCCCCCCCCCCCACAGCCCCGACACACACATCCAGATCATTCTCTCATATCATTCTTATTACATGTAATGGCTTACACAAAATTACTCATTACACCCATGCTGACTGCTTTTAATTCTCGTCATTATACAAATGCCAAGAGAAGCTGTGAGTCAGATCTCCACAGTATGTGCTCACTATGTGTTTATATATCACTGTTAAACTTGTGTTGGTGGGTTTAACAACAGTTTTAGTGATAAATAACAAAAAAGTCTTAAAATGATGGGGACAGTACTTTTTTTTATTTATGGGAATGAGTGCATACAAAAAGTGTCTGAGGTAAAGAGGGTACTGGCAATTTGTACTCAAGTAATAGCACTGTTACTTCAAAATACTACTCAAATAGAATAACCAAAATTTGTTTTACTTTAATACCAAATATAAAGTACTTAAGAATTAGTACTTCTATTATCCAGCCACAGAGGGCCATAAGCCAATTAGTGATGATCTCAAGCCCGGAGAAAAGGAGATGGTTGTATGCGGCGTAAAAACCTATGACAAATTAATATGCAAATCACTGCACACAAAGTATAATAAATAAAAGTACTTCTAAAAAGATGTATTTACTTCTTAGCTCCTCAAAAGCTACTGCCTATTTTCACGATTACTACTACTATTCCTACTACTGCTACTACTACAATTAGTACTACCATAACTACTGCTACAGGGTAAAAAAGACTTTTAAGACATTTTCTCCTCAAAACTGAAAAAAGAAATAATTAAAAACATAATAAAAATTGACTTACTTGAAATACTTGACTAAAGGTACCTAGTTTCTTTCCACCTCAATTGTAAATATTACAAGCAACATGACATCATAATTTCTTGTTTGTTCAACAGTGATTCATAAGACTGTGTGCTATACAGGTGATTAAATGGGTTTCCTCAAGTGCAAATGAAAAGAAGAAAATTGATTCTTTAATACTGGAAACCATAGGAGTAGTTACATAGCACAGCTTCAGTATAGGCAATGAGACTTTGTTGCAGAAAAAGCACTGTGCTGTGTTTGCAACAGAAAAGCAAACAACCCATTTCAAATCCTTTTAGAGAAAAACTGCATTATGACTTTGTTTATGCGCCTTTTTCCCCAACCTGTGGTCAATGACCAGAAGGTTTTACCACCAGTACAAACACAGCAGACTGATGCCTCAGAGCTGTGAGATTTGAAGCAGATGGATAACTGAAAGATCCATTGCACAAAAAACTCTTGTGCAATTGTCTGAAAGCTTGTTTTGTGTATAAAAAAACACATAAATCATTTGAATATTCACTAATTGGGTGCACTGGCAGGATAGTTTTACTTACATAGAGAAAGCTGCTGATGGAGCAGTGTGGAGAGCTTAATGCGCTTGGCCTCTCTGACTCATCAGACTGAGCGATCACACTGAGTAATTGAGGGCAAGCTAAAGGCTAAACTATCTTTTGTACACTTGCTATATTATTCTGTTACCTCTGCACATGGATGGAATTAGCTCCTCAATTTGACAAAGCGGATGATAGGGAAAAAATACTGGTTATAATGAGCCCTAATGAAATGTATGTGCATATGATAAAACACCCACATGCCAGCCTTTAAAGAGAGCCAATATACACTCACCAGCCACTTTATTAGATACACCTTGCTAGTACCGGGATGGACCCCCTTTTGCCTTCAGAACTGCCTTAATCCTTCGTGGCATAGATTCAACAAGGTACTGGAAACATTCCTCAGAGAGTTTTGTCCATATTGACCTGATAGCAAATTCTGACCCTACCATCCGAATGTCACAGCAGAAATCGAGAATCATCAGACCAGGCAACTTTTTTCCAATCTTCTATCGTCCAATTTTGGTGAGCCTGTGCGAATTGTAGCCTCAGTTTCCTGTTCTTAGCTGACAGGAGTGGCACCCGATGTGGTCTTCTGCTGCTGTAGCCCAACTTCCTCAAGGTTGTGCGTTCAGAGGTGCTCTTCTGCATACCTCGGTTATAACAAGTGGTTATTTGAGTTACTGTTGCCTTTCTATCAGCTCAAACCAGTCTGGCCATTCTCCTCTGACCTCTGGCATCAACAAGGCATTTTCGCCCACAGAACTGCCACTCACTGGATATTTTCTCTTTTTTGGACCATTCTCTGTAAACCCTAGAGATGGTTGTGCGTGAAAATTCCAGTAGATCAGCAGTTTCTGAAATACTCAGACCAGCCCGTCTGGCACCAACAACCATGCCACGTTCAAAGTCACTTAAATCACCTTTCTTCCCCATTCTGATGCTCGGTTTGAACTGCAGCAGATCGTCTTGACCATGTCTACAGCCTAAATGCATTGAGTTGCTGCCATGTGATTGGCTGATTAGAAATTTGCGTTAACGAGCAGTTGGACAGGTGTGGCTAATAAAGTGGCCAGTGAGTGTAGATACAATATATAATGATCAAAAGGCCAAAGCCAAGAAAAAATTAACTGTTGAGATAAAAAGATCATGATGAGGTATAATGGTACGTAATCTGGCTCACTTACTAGGCACAAGACATCATTCATTTTCCTTAAGAGAAAAATATTCTAATCAAGTTTTATATTTTATTGTTCCTGCTTGTTTTGTTATTTTGATGTGAGATTTCTTTCCATATCCAATTATAAAGTATAGTTATTAAAATTATAACAATTACTAGCACTATATTATACTGGGAGTGACAGTGGTGCAGTGGGTTAAGCGTTCACCCACCAATATTGTTGAAAGAATAATTAAGACAATATCAGTTTGATAAGGGGACGCAAATTATGTTCAAACAAAAAAAGAAAAACAACTCCTGGTATAAATTGCACTGCAGCTCATTTTATTAATAAAACTCTTATGGAAATTATGTTGTGAATAGTGCTGGGCGGTGTACCGGTTCGTACCGAAAACCTGTTTTTATATTTTTTAATGATATGAATTTTTCACATACCGGCAGTACCGGTTTAAATGGCCTAAATGTCCGGAACGCACGCGTTAGTAAATTGCGTCTCGGGGGACACTTTTCATTGCAGCGCCTACACCGCTAAACACGCATGGACCAGAGTACAGGTTTTAGTGGAGTTGTTGAGCGTAGCAAAAACGGACAGTGGAAGTTCTGCATCAGAAGTTAATGTAAACGATGATGACCCAGAAGAACTTTTGCCTATAAAAAGGAGGCGTGTCTGCTGTCTGGCGGTACTTCGGATTTAAAAGGTCGGATGTGGACCAAACAGTTATTTACTGTAAATGCTGTCGAGCTAAAGTTGTAGCCAGAGGTGGCAACACGAGCAATTTGCTGCACCACCTTAGCCGCAAAAATGTTTTGGAGTACCAAGAATGCATTAAACAAAAGTCAGCGCCTTTCACACCGTCATGTAAAAGTGACAAAGCTAAAGGAGAGGCGAGTCAGATGTCACTTGTTGAAGAGTTTGCTAAAGGTACATCATACGACAGAAAAAACAAGCGTTGGATCGAGATAACCAACTCCATAACAATTCATATAGCTAAAGACATGGTTCCTATTAGCACAGTTGACAAAGATGGATTCAGGGCTATGATAAAGACACTTGATTCTAGATATGACATCCCAAGTCTGAAATACTTTAGTGAAATAGCGATCCCCACGCTGTACCGCGAACAAAGAGGGAAGATGCAAACAGAGGTGACAACAGCTCTCCACTATTCGACAACTGCAGATTTGTCGCCAAATACCGTGAAACCGTTATAATTTTGAAAAATACCGTGATGTAGAATTTTGGTCATACCGCCCAGCACTAACTGTGAACTTAAAATCATGAATCATATTGAGTCGAGACCTGAAGTACTTTGTTGCATTGTTAGTATGCTTGTACAATTTTCAAAACAAAAAATGAAAAACCCAAAAGAACACATCATCTTAAAACTATTTAGGTAACGCTTTATAATAACTCACATTAAGTAGTAAAAAAATGAAAAAATATGTAATAACAATATTTTAATTAATAAATAGTTTATAGATACCTTATTAACTCTGCCATTTATATTTTTGTATTTATATTTTTACATGAGCTTGTAAAATGATTTTTGACTTAGCCTAACTTTTGTCCAACAGTTTTCTATTGCCTGTAGCCTTCAAACTTAAGTTTACCATAAAGTTCCCTGCTCCTTGGCATTCATGTCCAGTAAAACTACACAGAAGTGTAGCAGTTAAATTAGCTGCCAGTTCAGCTTCACACAGTGCCAGCGTTGGTTGGAATGCCCCAGAAAGAAAATGCATTTATGTAAATTAAAGCAAGGTTTGTAGTTGTCTTAACACCATAATGTTTAGTTTTACATCTTACATTCTTTTGTCTGTTCTTGTTGAGGGTGTCTGGGGCCTACCAGCACCTATGGGCCTTAGGCAAGAGTCCAGTGGCCAGTTAGACGCAGGGCTGACACAGAGGACAACCATTCACACAGACAGACAACCATTCACTCTCACATTCATTCACAAAGGGCAATTTAGATTCAGCACTTTTCCTAACACAGGCATGCATCTTTGGAGAGAATCCATAGTAACACAGGGACAACCTGCAGACTCCACTCAGAGAGACTGTAGTCGGCCGGCACGGTGATCAAACCCACAACCACCTTGATGAGACATGGGAGAGCTAACTATTCTAACCCCTCTTTGTCATTCATAATAATATCACATAATATCAGATGAAAACGTTTTAGGTTCATCTCTTCAAATCCTGTGTTTAATTGATGTTTGTTTGCCTCGGCCTCCCTCCTCTGCCATCTATAAGGGGTAAACACTTTGCAGAGATCATTTCCTACCAGCCAATATTGATTCCCCACTCAGCTTACAGAAATCAATAAATCATCAATTGGATCAAAATGGAGACTAGACAGAAGAAGAGAAGGCAGGAGAGAAAAACCAATACGGCAGATTGGAAAGTGAAAGAAAGTTGGAGCAAATCCACTTTTCCAACAGAAAGATGTCACCAATACTTAATGATTTAAAGACTACATAGACTCTTGTGAAATCCTCGTTGGAACATTAATTATAGCAATCTTCAAATACTTTATCTAAAACTGAAATTTGCTGAATACTATTCAGTCTCCAAAAAGGCCTGGTATAATCGCTCTTTGTTCCACAACAAGCTTTGTACTCATCTTGTTAGAAATGCATTTGGCATATTAAGGCCAGGCAAACCTAATTCATAAATAAAAAGTACACAGTCATCATGGGCATAAGGGATTTTCACTCAGCACTAAGGAGTAAATTAAGATGGACAACAGAATAAAGCAGTCTGGATGTGTGTGCGAGATGCTCTGATCCTTATTGACTGGCCCAGGGAAATGGTTTTACTTGATGGAGGAGATTCAGTTCAGGCACAGAGAGGGGGTGAGAGAAAGAGAGAGAGAGAGAAAGGGGGAAGGGGGGGCCTGGTGCAGCGATCTGTCTCACTCAGTTACTGTAATTTCATACAGGTGCCAGCACACATCCAGACTTAGACACACACTGTCTTCCCACAGACGGACAGCCGTGTCTGGCATCATTAACCCGGCGTCTTCCTAATTCAGATAGATTGAGGCTTCCAATCAGTTTGGGTCGGAGCTTTCCTTTTGGTTACAATCCACAGCATTGTTGGGTTGTAATCTTTGTTCTTTCACACCTCTAAAGGTGATGGCTTGGCTTGTAGTATTTTACATTTGTAAGTTATGCAAGTTATTTTGGTAAGTTAGTATTAGCTATACAAATGTACCGACATTACAGCTAGGTGACTAAGTTTAGTGCAGGTAAATCCCTAGAGTCTTCCACTTCAATGTGCATAGGACATGAATGTAATCTATATAAACTCATCATCACAGTCATAGTGGATGAATGATGAGTGAATGGTTGACTGTGCATGTCTCTGTAGCCATTAACCCACATGCACCATCACCCGGACCCTCTTCTAAAATCTTAAAGGTTCCCTATTAAGCTAAATCAACTTTGAGCTTGCTGTTTGTAGTATTTTGTTTTATATACGCATGTTTGAATAATCCTACGCGGATGCCGTCTGTTTTGGAGGAACTCAAACACTCGGTCTCATGGCTCGACGTAGACACGTGAAACCAGGAAGTGCTCCTGCACGTTTCTAAATACCAGACACCATCAACAGACTCATTCTGATAATTTCAGCACCTAAACTGCCTTCACCACAAAGCAGTAAGCTAATTAATCTATCTGTAAGCTTCATGTTGCTAATAGCCATGCTAAATAGCCATTTTATGCTCTATCCATTTCCCACTGTTGCCAGCAGAGAACAGACACCTAATCCAAGAGTCCTCTGCAAAGACAAAATAACAGCTCCACAAATACATTATTTTAAGTTATACAATGCAAAATAGTATCGCAAAGGTGTCCAAAACTATTTCAAAAAGCCTAAAAAGAAGCATATATAGGACCTCTAAGAAGCAGCTGATTATTTGCAAAAGTTCTGCTTGTGTTTAAACAGCAAATGCCATGTTTTAATTTTACAAAGCAAAAACTGTAGACACTGACTCAATCTTAAACCGGAAACATCTGTTAAATGGATGAATTTATTTAGCAGTTTTTGACCATTGCAGGCACTCAAACTGCTTGACATCACCCATCTGCTTTTACAAACAGTTAACAGTTTACTCACACAACAGACTCTTTGACACTGGGGCCAAGGTAGAGTTTAGTGTCTTGCCCAAGGACACTTCAGCAATGTTAATGAAACCACTGACCAACCCCTAGCTCCTGAGCCACTGATGCTAATAAAATCAAATTTGTTTACTTGAAATAATTTAATTGTCTCGTTCACCCAAGTAAGGATTCTCTGTTGTCCAATTCAGAGTGCAGTGTCCAACAACATGATGTTTTCTATCTCTTTAAACAAAGTAAATGCCTAAAAAGGGTGCAGTGAACAAACTTGTCCCCATAACACTTCAGTGCTAATTTCACGCATGCCTTTAGAACAAAACAAAATGAGACTGCAAACTTGGGGCAATGGGATACAACAACAGACATAAAAGGTAACATGACTTATTCATAACAACATGGTTATACAAGAACTTAAGATGCAGCACAGCAGGTTGGGACACACTTGCACTGGTGATTAAAAGAAGGGAAGTGTTGCTTTTTCGACTGTGTCCAAATATGTTTTGTGTGTGACCCTTACCTCCCAAGTGATAGGTTCCTCCTGTAGTGATGCTCAGGGGTGAGGCAGAGCGTACCGCTGATGCCTCTTCTCCATTTATTGTCAACATGGCAAAGTTCTCCTTGGCCACCAGGCGTATGGCATGCCACTGGCCATCATTAAGCCCCGAACCTGCAGGGAAGCAAAATGTATTTGTAAAAGGATTGTACATAAAAGTGTTTGTTTGCTGTCCTAGTTTCTCTTGGCTTATTAAATGTAGCTGTTGTAAAGGGGTTAACTGAGGTGAAAAAATGACTAATGCATTTTCAATCACAGGAGAGCAGAAAGTGGGCGGCGACGCTGGTAAACAAACTCTCAATCTGTGAAGAGTGTTCTACTGAACATGTTTACATTATACTTTGACATATAGCCGTTTTTTATGGAAATTATTACTCCCCTGCTGTGCTTCACTTCCTCTTTCTGCCTCTATTTATGGTCTCCCTTACCATTGGCTTCAGGCACATTTAAAAATGCCCAGTAGAGACTATACATCTATGTCTTCTATGTTCTTTTCTTTTTTTTCTGCATGTATTTTCACATGTATGACTCCCTTCTCTGTCGCTCTCTTGCTCTCCCTCTCATTTTGAGCCGAGAGTGCATTTGGCAGTCTCGGGGCCCCTATGTCTCAACTCCATTAACTCTGAGAGAACCCTGTTTGCATCTCAGTAGAGAAGTGCACGCCTGTACGTTGACTTCGAGTGTCTGGATACGTCAGTGGGATGTCTCGTGGTTGTCTTGGCGCGTGCACTTTCTTGAGCTTCCCCCCTCCTTTTTCCCTGCTCTTCTTCTTCTCTTGTAGCCGTGCTCCATTAAATATGAGTGATGTTTTGGAAAGGGACATTACTACTGGAGCCCAGAGAAAAGCCAGCTCAGTCTCATCACCCACAGCGCCATACATCACCTCTTTACTGACACCAATCTCTACTCACTCTTCCCTTCCCTGCCTTCCCTTAGCTGTCCCCGATTCTTACATCTCCTCGGTCCCTCTCTATTTCACATATGCTTTTACTTCTCTATCCTCCTGCTGCAGTGTCCGTCTTTTCAATTCCACTCAGCTCATTGCCCCACGACTTATACCACATCAATAGGGAGGACAGTGTGGCAAAGTTCAAGGTACGGCCACGTGCAAATTCAGTCTCAGAAGTCTGTTGCCGATGGTATGACACATCACAATCGATAAGCATGTACTTTAATATGCTGTGCTAGCCAATAGGTCAGACCCAGGAGCGTAAACAAGTGGAGTGGCAGTTTCCATTCCAATCTGTGAGTGTTTATTTATTGTTTATTTTGTCCCTGAATGCACTTGGAGGCAGTGATTTTCCTCTCAGTAGGCGGTTGACACTAATTAAACTATATCAGCAGGGTGACTGTGTGTATGTGGGATTGGGATGGCCACCTGCTAAATCTGCATTTGCATTGTCCAGGGCATTGATGGTTAAAGATAGATTAATCATCTAATAGCATATTAAAATAATCTTCTTCTTTACTTTTGACTTTTTCCTCAATGGGGTTGCTACGGCAAATCTGCCTTCTAGTGTGCAGTGGTTACGGTGGCAAATTGGGCTCATAGTTATTTTGATAAAATAAAAAGAATGAGGGGTAAAGCTGAGCTGTTGTTGTGGTGTTGGAAATGCTGGGTCACAAGATTTTGGTATAACGTCAGGCAGGACGGCAAGAGGAAAACTGGATAATACCATTTTAACAAACTGAAATTAAATGGTGACTAGCCCAGGTCTAAACCAAAGGCTAAATAAGTGATTAATCCAGAAAAATGTATTAACAAACAAAGACAAAATAGATAAGGATTAAAATGGTTATTTCATCTTTAAAAAATCCCAGGGACTCCTAAATACACTCCTAAATACTAGAAATAGCCCAGTGATAACCATCCCACCACACTGAGAACCACTCAGATACCACTTTCAGAACATCAAAGCTATTATCCCACCGCCATTCTGTTTAACACCACATTCTGAGGTCCAATTCAGATAAATGATATTAAGGCTTTGTGTGTATGGCGGTATAAGCAGTCGCCTCTCGTAAGTGACCTTGATGTGCTCCTTAACTGACTGCATATTGGCTTGATGTAATCGGCGTGTGCTGCTGCAGCCCGGCCCGTTCCCTCTCTATAACCCCTTCAATGTAATGGAAAATAGATACGGCATAAGCTCATGTCCTCTCATCTGTTTTACATCGACTGCAATAGCTCTGAATGATGAGCTTATCTGTGATGGCAGTGTCATTGAAGCCTTATACTCACCGCAAGCACAAAAACCCCAGCAGCGAGAAAAAATACCTCTCAAATTTTCCACACAAGTGACACACATGCCAGTAGCCTGCTATAGATAAAAAGAGCACAGATAATGAAGAAACAGAATTGTTCAGATTGAAAAAGACAAGACCATTTCATCTCTTGCCGAGTTGTCATTTATATTCAGATGAATTTGAACAGGGCTGGCCACTTTTGTCCACTTGTTCTTGCAGAATAAAATCACAAGAAATGCCTCTTTAGTTTGCAGAAATGTTCATTTGAAAATGTATAGAACAGTTAACTATCAACTCAGTTACTGGTGTCATTTACTTTTAAGCAGTTCCATCTTATTATGCTACTTCTTGTTAGCAAAACCTTTTCATTCACAAATGAGAATGAAATAGTTTATTTTCCTCTGGTTATGTCAAGGCTTTCTAATTAAATTACTATCTATGCTCAACTTTGCATGTACAGTAGGTGAACCACTCTGGCTAATGCTACATTGATAAGGTCTTGGTATTTAACAGCAGTAGCATAAACTATATAAAACAGAGAAGAGGCAACATTAAACTTGTCTTGATTCTAATAAACTTGGCTATTTTATTTCATAATCTTATAAACATAAACCATGATGCTTCTAACTCGGTAACAATATCTTTACTGGTCCAAAAATGTGTTTGTTTTGCAAGCTTTGGTAAAGATAGGGTGCAGAGGATCTTCAAGTCAAGGAGTAAATGCTTGGCTAAGCCGCAAAGCCACTCAAAAAGTACTATTTCGTTTGTTTGCTGCCCCTCTGTAACTGGAGTTAGTATCTCTGACATTGATGGTACAACAAACCAGATCAACAAGAAAACACACACACAAAAAAACACAACACTTCCAACTTGACAACAGAGTTTTTATATGAAGCTCATAAATGCATAACCTATGTTAACCCTAGAGGCAGTGGCAGAGTGACCCAAAATATGTTTTTGCCAGTCCAAAATATGTCAGTTTGGCTATTTTTTTTCATAGGGACAATGTTAGCTTTAGTTTCAAGACTGCTATTCTAGTTTATACAGTAGCTATTGCTAATTTGCGAGTTGCAACACTCTTCTCTAGCTGGGCTTTTCTACTGTGTGTCTTGTCTAAAACTAAGATGTTAACATGCATTTTAAAAGTCTGAGTATTGTTGGACTAAGGCAATAATTCAAATCCTTCTGCTTGCATGTATCTGCACTGATTGTGTGGTCTTATCCCAGCAATCCCTGCGGTCACCCGAACAAAGTTTTTACAAAGACTACATGTAAGCCTATCTGATATCAGACAGAGCTGAAAAGAGTGAGATTTCAGAATGAGGGCTAGTGGGCTAACGCTGCTGTGCATTAGGGACATGTACTGGAGGAGAGAGAGAGAAGCACCAGATGACGGTTTACAGACTACCGAGGAGATCTGCACTGAGCCGACAGTTCCAAGAGACACTGTGGCAAGAACAGAGAGTGAAAGTGAAGAATATCAAGGGCTGAAGTGCAAGCTGGTACAGAGATGGAAAAGCAAGAATTTAATGACAAGAGGTGGATGAAGTAATAAAAAGATGAACTCCAATTCTGTTACTTTTTATTTATATTACCCAAGTAAAGGTAGCCAAATTAAATTATCACTTAAGTAGAAGTAAAGTATGGCATGTAAAATTTACAAATTATTAGGGTGTAAGGATACAGTAACTATATCAATGTGGCAATTTTTTTCCCTACAATACAACTGTAACACATTACCTTGTATCAAATTGTACTGTTTTCTAGAAATTGTATATCAATATACATGGGGAAAAAAAAAACAATAATATATCAATATTAGAAATATCAATATGAGAAATCTGCATGTTAAAATAAAACCAGATATGTCTTTTTGGATTTAATTTTGTGTTTTTAATGAAATAAAATGTTATATTCAACTTTTATTTGCTCTCTGTCTAGTGGACATAATCAACCCCGGCTGCAATATTATATATTACTATATTTAAGAGTAAACTTTTATCATTTTTGGCAAAAAGTTGTTGTATCAATTACTGAAACTGATACTGATACAGGTGTTGAATTGTATCAAATCATATCAATACAAATATCATTCTTGAATAGTATTGAAACAATTCTAATCAATATGTTTCGTATCATTGCAAAAACGTATCGTTACACCCCTACAAATTACTTTTGAAGGATTTTTTAACAACAACTACTGCTACTACTATTATAGCAGTGATAGCCCACTAGCCCTCATTCTGAAATACATCCAGAACACTGCTGACCATATTAGTCCTGCCCCCAGGTCTCAGCACTGGCTTTGTGTCGCTTAGAGTATAGACTTTAAAACAGCTCTGCCTGTGTACAAGTCTCTCCATGGCTTAGCACCAAAGTACATCTTTGACATGTTGATCCTATATGAACCATCGCAGACTCTGAGAACCTCAGGAACAGGACCTCTGCTGGTGCCCAGAGTTAGGACTAAACACAGCAAAGCAGCATTTCAGTTTTATGTAGCCAGAATCTGGAACAGTGTTCTTGACAAAGTGAGACAGGCCTCTACTCTGACAATGTTAAAGTTCAGACTTAAAAATATTCTTTTTAGTTGTGCATATGACATCTGAAAGTGTTTGATCTGCACTCTTCTCTTTTAATGTAGTTTTGAATTGTTTCTTATATATTTTTATTTTATTAATTTAATATTTACTTCTGAGTTGTATTTTTTCTGTAAAGCACTTTGAATTACTGTGTGTATGAATTGTGCTATACAAATAAACTTGCCTTGCCTAATATTGCCAGTGCCATTACTACTTTCTAGCACGCTATCTTTTTGCCACACAAGACTGACGTCTAAGTCTACGACTTAAGAGACTTTTAGTAAATCTGTTACCTCAAAAATTTACTAAAATTAAGAGTACTCATAAATAGTAGAGTAAAACTATCTACTACTACTACTTTCCACCTCTGATAATGACATGTTACACCAGACAAACTTTCTAACACAACCCTCTTTGTTTATGCAGGCTTGGGACCAGCTCTAAATGTACACAGGCTTGTGGCACATTGTTGCTAGATTCTGATAATGACCTGTTATACTACTTTCTTGTTTCATTTGACCAACACTTAAAAATCTAAATATTTCTAATGATCCCCATACTCACATCTGACAGTTTAATAGCTGGAAAACATTAAGTCCATGACAGGACATCAAAAAGGCTCGATACTGGTTTGTGGACAGTAATATATTGCAGCATATCAGGAAAGCAAGATGGACGTAAATATAAAGACATCATGTTTCTACTTTTGGCAGCCTGACTTAAAAGAGCTCTATTCTGGAGATATTTCAGTGATAAGCCTCAGACTGACAGGCACTGAAAACAAAGTGACAGCAATTACACACAATGCACTGCAACTCGGACTGTGCAGTAGATTCATATGGACAAGTGGCAGATGTGGAGGCACCCCGTTTCACTGAGTAATTATCAAAAATCAAAATCCTGATGAATTAAGAAAGTCTTGAAAAAAGAGAGGAGGAGATGACTAGCTTTCATGTTTGGAGAACAAGTGGAGCAGCTCTCAGCTCTGGTTCCTGGAGTGACAACCAGTGAGAAGAAGCACTAGAGGAAGATGACAGCTCTTAGGCTTTCCAAGACAAAACTGCAGCAAACCAAGCACAAATTGGATGAGATGGGGAGAAAAACGCTCTAGTATCTATGTATGGCTATACTTTTGCTGCTATAAGCCCTCCAGAATATAAACTGATAACAATCTCCCCAAAATGTCTACAAAAGAGACACAAGCATATTGCAATGGTAACAGAGTGCCAGAGATCTTCTAGTTCAAGGGTAAATGCTCTGTTAAGCCAAACACCCCTCATAACTCACAATGGCCCACACTAAAAAGTACCAATTTAAATGTACTTTTCTGAGCCCTTGTGGCTGGAGTTGGAGCTAGAGTCCAGATGATGTTCCAGATCCACACCAAAAATACAGAAATATAGACACTCCTGGTTCATTATTTTCATAAAAATTTTTAGCAAATCCTGACTATTTTTTTTTGTTTTAATATATAACAACAACATCAAACCAGCAACAACAAAAGTACTACCTACATCTGTATTTGTTTAGACAAAAAAAAGCATGAAAAAAATCACTGCCAAAAGCTATATAAAGCTTTGGATTTGGCTAATTTTACCAGCAATGACCGATACAATCCCAAAACTCAGTGGAGTTTACTATAAACAATTGTATTAGAACTTACATTAATTGTTATAAATTATTGTGGATGAATAAATGTAGTATAACTTCACATGAGTTTTAACATCAGTAGACTAATTACTGTTTGCTTTAAGCATTGCAGTTTACATTTTCTAGAGCTAAATATGAAACCCATTTTATAGCTTTTTAATGAACGGATACAAGAAACATGAACATAAAAATAACTTAAAAATAGAATAAATTTTTTTCTACAGTTTACAGGAAACTCTTTTTGTCTACTAAAACCTTAAGACATCATGCTTTATAATTAATGATTTTAATTTGCTGGCACACTGTACACATTGGGTGCTGAATTAACGGCTGCTGGAGAAAGTACAAGAACATCTAATAGCAGGAAGGGTACAGATATGTTGTGGTGTGTAATGTACTGTACTGTGTTTTTGTATACACAAAAACACAAAAAAACGACTGTATCACCATAACAACACCACTATGGCCGCTTACCTCCCTCTATCTTTACATTTAGACTTAAACTTCTCTACTCTGCCAGTCAGAGACAAAAGTAGGTTTGGGAATATAGAGTGTCAAAGAAAGTCTCCTAAGGTATAAAGAGTTTAAGCCGGTGCAGGGAGAGACAGGCAGAGGCAAGGAGAGGCTGCTCTGGTGCTGACATCTGGGCCAGACTCAGGAGTGGATGGTAACAGGGGGAGGGTGGAGCTCAGTGTCAACACCGCTCAGTGTCATTGGCAGATATCCAGAGAACAAATGTTACATGAGATGATAGGGCCCGCTTCAGTCTTTTATCTTCACTTCAGCATACATCTACATTATGTCAGCCTGTATAAGAGTGCCAGCAAGTTTATACATAGCTTGGCATACACAGTACGTCTGATTTAGCAACTCTATGCCACAATGTCAAGACCCATACCATCACAAGTGTAGCCTGGCCAGCCATCATAACTCGTTTTCTATTCTATATATACAGTAGTTGGTCACTGTTGGGTTGAGTTTGACTTCTAAGAAGAAACTGATATGAATTTAGAGCCATAACTGAAGTACCAAGGTGGTACAGAACAATGCAATATAATATAATAAAAAGTACAACCCAGTGGAAAAGCAAACATAAATCCTATTAAAGACCAAAAAATGATTTATTTAAAAATAAAATAAAGTATTGAGATAAAAAGCTTCTTTTTAGAGTTACATTTCTCTCTTGAAGTCTGCTCATGAGTCATAAAATTTGCTTTTATTTATTTGTAAATTTCACTTTCACAGGGGTGAAACCCCAGTTTAAAGTAAGCACTAACCCATTGTTAAAATGCCAGTCTCTCGAAACACCTCCATGCTATATTCAAAAAAGTAGATGTGAATTCAGGTATGCTGTGCTTCATGTTACACTGTTAAAAGCTGCCCTTGAAAACCTATACTTTTGAAAGGCTGACATTTGTGTTACGTCTTGGAGTTGGCATTGTATATTATTGTTTTTTGTCATTTGCCGCAGAGACTGAAAATAAACAACAGATGATAGCATTAGGATAGTGTAGGGGGAGTCATAAGTGGAAGTAACAAACTGCTATATCTAAGTAAATGTTCTTAAGAAAAAGTACTTTCTGAAATAAAAACATGTTTATGAAAAGAGCAATGGACAAAGAACCTAACACATCAATGTGTTTGGGCGGTGGGAGGAAGCAGGAGTACCTGGAGAGAACCCGCGGTAACATGGGGAGGACATGCAGATTCCACCCAGAGGATCAAACCCGCAATCTCCTTGCTGGGAGACGAGACCGCTAACCACTCTGCCACTGTGCCCCCCCTCAAAGATCTACTAATTCAGGGGTAAATGCTCCTTCCACTGAGCCATGAAACCCTTATATCTCACAGTAAAGAATCTACTAACTAATAATTTGTTCTTGTAGTGATGTGGTATTTGGTCCACATCTCAGAATGGTACAAAATCAAACAATAATCTGGATCCTCAGCAAAACTAACAATTCTGTCCATGGTCCATTACAGACCTTTCCTGAAAATTTCATTAAAAAAAATAAAATTATATTTATTAAAGTGGTCTTAGTTAAGAGCATTTTTTCACACCTCGCTAAACTTAAGTTTAACAGTCTACAAGGTGGTAATGATCAAGAGACTGGGATCACAAGTTTATTTTTAGCTAGGTTTTAAAAACTCTTCTTCTACAGCTCATGCACAAGGTACTTCTCATTATAATGACATTTTTTATATAATAATGTTATTTTCCCCATAGCCCTAACCAAGCATGTTTGTTAAGAAGCTGTCTGTGCTGCCAATGACTGCAGGGACCGAGAGGCCAATCACTGATCACTGGAGTGTGGTGATGGGAGAAATAGCCTCCTGATAGTACAGAGGCACTACTTCATCAACAGACGTTAAATACTTTTAGTAGCTAAATACTTTGTTTATGTGTATGTGAAAGCACTGAAACCACAGCCACTTGGCTAGAATACTAATTGTAGAATAATACTGTAAAAAAGGTAAAAATATTGAAAAGGTCATTGTGAGGAACTAACTGTTTTAAGACAAGTTTTCCCTGCAAGACTTGCATTAATACTTATGTACTTTTTGTTATACCTCGGCCAAAGAGATTGTGTGTTTGAGAGCATTGGTTTGTTACTTTGTAAAAGGGTTAACTCAACATTTTAGAAGTCAGATTTGAATAAAATGTTTATGAAAGGTTGGCAATGGGCCAAGGATTTTTTAAAATTTATTTATTTTTTACTTTTTGCCGTGGATCCAGGACACCATCTAGATCTGGATTCTGGATAGAGCTTTTCTCCCTAAACTAGAAGATACCTTGTTTGAGTCCAGTTCTGGGCTCTTTTTCTTTGTGAGTTAGTTCCAAAGCCTTTGTAGGGATCTTTAACAATTTCACTTTGGTCTATAGTCTTTCTACTTTTACCAGTTGGCACATGGCAATTGGTATTCTTCACCATTTGCCAAGAGGATTTCTTTGATTTGAACATTAGACATATGAAATAAGAATTATAAAAAAGATGTTCACCACAAAAAAACTTAAAAGTATGATCACAAAAACTGGTCTGAGGCAGATGCTTCATAATAGATCACAGGATAGTAACTCACTTGATGTTGCGCTCTTCAGCAAAGGAAATCTGAGTTAATAAACAGTGGGTGGGAGCAGGTGGTCAGGTGAAAACTAATTACACACATCAGAAAATAAAGAAAACTCTGTAAATACATATTATATGCAATTCATTCTGAACATTTGTTTTCATTAGTTTTGTCCATGAGAATAATAAGCAGACAAACAACCTTTATAGTCCCTGTAATATATAACAATAACACCCTTTTTCATAATAACTCTATTGATACTCTTGTACAATTGTAGCTGTATATATTCACCACTACATCTTTCTCTTTGTCCCCTAGTTTCCCCACTTCCTATACTATACCGATCACTTATGTGCATATAAATAAATTTTGTTTGCCATTTCAAATTTATGGGAACTCCCAGTATTCATGAATTTATCCTCTTCCAGCCACTGCTCCTGGAAACTCAGCTCCTCGGTGGCTTTAAGAGCTTCACACGTCGTCACAAACGGCAATATGCCAGCCACGCAAATCCAACAATATGACATATTAAGCCTGAGCAGCACATACACAAGAACAACAACAACAACAGTGTGCACAGACCCACACAGTCCACAGCTATGAAACAATATAACATTATAATCAGACTGAGTGTAGTGTGTTTTCAGCCTCAAAATCAGCGCCCCAGGCTTTTCCATTATTGCAATGCCGTATACTTCTTATTTGGGCTGTTCAAATAACCTTACTGTATGTGTGGAGATTTATGTAAGTGAGGGATCTCCAGGATTGATATGGTTGCTTCTAGCAGAAAATGAAAACATTATGTATATGTGCGATTTGGTGGTTTAAAGATAACATATATTTCATCTATTGTGTCATGTTGTCTTGTAATGGACTTAGAATGAAGGAAACCTATACACTGGGACAGGATAATATGAGTAAAACCTGCAATATGCAATAACTACTGCATGTCAAATGTTATGATAGAAAAGCCAACAGGTATATACAGTAAGTGCACACATCTCTTCACTTTGCAGTGAAAAAAAACAGATGTGCTATTGTTTGCTAACATTTGGCAGCTTTGTCTAGACTCCATCCCAACTACCAGAATTTTCAGAGTTTTAGAGTGGGTGTTATTATGGAGCATAATTATTTGAATGGTCCATAAATGTGATTAAATGGCTTGCTTGTCTCGTCACCACTAAACAAAGCTTTTTAAAATAATCAAAGTGAAGAAGAATTGAAGAGAAAGAGTTGCAGAGTTAATGAGTTAAATCAGATTTCCCCTCAGGAATTATGGTTAAGTACCTTTTACTAATGCACACAACACATCACATGACGCCTTAGACAGACCAATCCATAACACGCTTTCGAAGGACTCATCTTCCTCTTTAGTTTCATCTTTTGTCTTTACTTGAAAGGAACAAGTGGGATATGACAAGAACTTTCTCTAAAGTTAGAAAGAATATATGTCTGTAGATCACAACAACTCTCACACAAGCAAAACATGTTGTGAGAATGCATATGCAGTAAATAATGCATGTCTGTAGATCACAACAACAACTCTCACACAAGCAAAACATGTTGTGAGAATGCATATGCAGTAAATAATGCCCAATAGGAAAAAGTTAAGGTAGCAGACAAGATCATTAATGTGGACCAGTAATCATCATGTAGCAGCTGTACAGGTCTGCAGTCCCAAAGAAATACTCAACACTGAATATAGTCAATATGGTTCAACAACAAAGCTACTTGTTTGTCTTTGCAAATAAAAACACAAGTTGGGTTAAATAAAAAACAGAAAAAACAAACCATGCATTTTTTGTTAGCAATTATTATTATTATTCCCTTATAATAATTTTTGTTTATTCAAGGTTTACAGATCTGTAGCAGTCTGTATATGCCTGTGAGGAAATGCCTAACAGTGTGTCTGGCTATGTTGTTACTCAGCAGCTTCATAAATAAATACTCCCCATTGGGACTAAAAGTGGGTTGTGTAACATCCTCTTCTTTATCTCCTCTGTCTGACATTGTCTCTTTATGTACATGTACAGCATAGAGCCCTCACCAGTATACTGTATAAGTAAAAAAAAAATTATTACTAAACTCTATATGAAAATGACGTCCCATTGTCATTAAAGACATAACCAGTGTGCCTTTCTTCTTCAAATGAGAGAAAGGAGCATGTGTGTCCAGTGTGTTTTTGGCCTTTGTATTCAAGTAACACTGATGTAATCGCAGGCTCAAGCCCAATTAGCCTGGAGGGTCACTCTGTAATAATCCCTACCCCAGGGCATAATGGCCTATTAAAGCAGCAGTGGACAGAATAAATGAGTGTGTCCATTGAAAAATGAGAAGAGGGAGCAAACAGTACTGAAAAAGTCATACAAAACACACTTCAGAGTTTCATCCTTGATCAATCTGCTTGGCGAATATTCTTGTCGTCACTGAATATATGTTTTTTTAAGCAACACTAGTATTTGGATCATAAAAATGTTTTTCAGAAATAATTTTAGTGGTAGATCAACTCTTAATGGGACAGACTGCTCCTCCCTCAACCCATGGCTGCTTACTATTATCTTCCTCTATCACTATGTAACTTGGAGGAGCGTAGGTCACTAAATCAGCTCTGAAAATGTCCAGCCTTACACATTAGAATGTCTGGTGTATATTATGGACAATATGGCTACACAATTGTGGAAACAGAAATGTATTGCACTATACATATTACATTCAACAGCATATATCAACTAAGATGCTAAATAAAACACTCTTGTTATTTCTTACTCTTTCAATTATTACTTAGTTTCAGAAAACTGTGAAAAGCTATAATATACACTACCTTTTCTGTAGATATGGTTGCCAAAATTAGGCTTCTGGAGTTTTATCAACCAGAAAGGAAGCACAACAGCGAGCAAAAGTTACTCTGTGTTGCTTCAAATGCCTTTAAACTGCCTTACCTGATGACAAGTCCACTCTGTAGTTTTTGGTCGCTGTTGTCACGTTGATATGAACAATGACCTTTCCCTCTTCAAGTGAAATCTCCAGTATCCCGTCATCAAGATTGCTGAATAGGAGGAGTCCATCGGGGTTCCACGTACGAAACTGGAAACCGACTGATACCACGTTGTGATTGGCTCTTCCTGGCAGCTGCAGAAAACTGGTGGCATTGAAGAAGACTGGGAAGGTATGGGTCTCCACGCATGAGAAGGACAGGTTACGCTGTTAGGAACACAAAAACATCAATTAGACTAGGCAAACCTTATGACTACTGACAGATCATCTTTTCATAATGGCAACTGTTAGCGGGTGGGAAACAGTATATTAGGCAGCAAGTGTCAGAGTTGATGTGTTGGAAGCAGGAAAAATGAGCAAGCATAAGGATTTGACAGAGTTTGACAAGGGCCAAATGATGATGGCCAGAGAACTGGGTCAGAGCATTTGCAGGAGTTAATGCTAGGTCCAATATAAAGTTGCAAGAACACCCAGTGCATCATAGTTTTGTTGTTAAGGGGCTGTTATGCCTGACTGGGGTATAGTAATAAAATAGGTATAGGTTGAAATTAGCAAACAGAACTAATAGGTATGCCTTGTAATAAACTGAAAGAGGTGTTCTTTTAATGTTAAATGCCACAGCACTTGAATTCATTCATAAAAGCTTTAAGGACTTTGAGTTAGCTTTAAATGTTAATGTCAACGTTAAAAGCTTGATGCTGCCTATACAAATAAACACTAATGATGTGCTCTGATAAAAACAAACATTATTGTGGCCTTTTAGGCACTAATTACCATTGAGCTCCTTCAGCCCACTCTTAATCAAATCAAATCAAACATACAATATTGAACTATAGATGATTCCTAATTGCGTCTGCTTGGGTGTGTGGAATTTGCGCAAGGATCTGCTTTGATTACAAATGAATTGCGTGAGTCATCACAGAGGCTTTAATGCACTTGATTAGAGCCTCGGTTTGTTCAATCAGTTCACAAGAAATCGAAGACGTGCTGGCTATCCACTCCACAGGATGGAACATAGCAAAGGTTACATCCACCGGTCGTCTGGAGAGCTGAGCATTTGATGAGCGGAGAAAGACATTGCTTAAGATGCTTCAAAAACAAACTGCTCGCCATTGTAGCAATTAAATTCTGTCTTCGGAGGCTGTGGGAAAATGCCAGCGACGATATCAAGAGAAAGCGTTGGTACAGAAGGTAAACACATGGAGGGGCCAGCGATAGGGCAGCTGTATCTGATTAATTATGAATCCGTTCGTCTTTTTTTTTGGAGCAGTGAATAACATGCCCCCTCAGTCAGGTCAGATGCAGAGTTAGTGTGACAATAATGAGTGTGCTCAACATCCGCAGGCTGCTTTGGAGGCTGCCTGTTTCAAAGTGAGAAGATGTATCAGCTGTATTATTAATAGTCTAATGTACATGTCCTACATACTCCTGCCTTACAGTCCTACCACAGTGAATGAGCAAGTGTCCAATCTGCTGAGGTGGGGGATCAAAATATGTTACTTCAAAACAATATTACTCAAATAGAAGTAAAAGGGTTTTTTTTTTTCTTGAGAAAAAAGTTGCTTGTAAAAATAAAAAGGACTGTGAAGTTTACTTACTAAGTACTTGCTACTACTAATACTATTGCTGCTATTACAACTTCTAATACTGTAACTGCTACTTCAACTACTAACACAACTACTACTACTATACTAATACTATACTACTGCTATAACTATCCTATAATAACTCCTTGGAAATGAGTAAGCTCTTCAGTGTAAGGGTGAAATGTCTTCCTAAAAAACAAACCATGTCCAGATGACCTTCTTGTTCAATCTTTTTTACAGATTTTTCCTGAGAATCTACGCAGACGCCTATAATAACTGTTAAAAAATACTATCCACTTCTACCTACCTCAAGGTGTAAACCATTAGCAACTTTTCCTCATGCCTTCTGTCGAATCTGTCACACTATAATGAGCTCCAATGACACACAAGAGCCAAACGTCAGCCCTGCTTATAAATCAGCAGTGTGGCATTATTTCTTTAACCCAGTAAATTGGTTAACACTGCTGATAGTATGAGACAGCCAAAGCGTGTATATTAGCACACTGCTCTGTTCAATGACTTTTCGTAATAACTTGTGATAATGAACGTCTTTGTGTGCGCGTGTTGCATTACAAAGCTGGAAGTGTCGAGCTTCTTTCTGCGGGCCAGGTCTGTGATGTTGTCTCCGTTGTAGTTGATGCTCTCCATGCAGCCTTTAAAGTTCTTCCTGCCTCCTCCGACTGGCTTACCACTGTACGGCATCCCCCCAAAACTCAACTAGACAAAAACATAGGAAAAAAAGCAGAAAGGAAATGAACACATAGGAGGACAACAACATGTTAAGCAACAATTAGTAAAAATTAAAGAGTGTAAATTTACTGTATATGTCTAAATTGCATACTTTTAATTTTCAGGATAGGCTAATAATAGGTCAAGGAAGAAATTCTTTACCATTGGGAGATTCAAGGGAATTGTGGCTCAAAGGATAGATCATTTACCCCTGAACCACTAAGGTTTCAGTTTGAATCCTGGGCATTATATCTTTACCATTGTGAGATAGGGCCAATGTCTTAGTCTTAGGTCTTAATTTTAAGTAACCAATGAAAGGGTAACAAGGTTTTAAAACATTAGGATTAAGAAATTAAGCATCTATGGAAGAAAAAAAAAGTATTCTCTGCTATCTTGCCTCAAAATATTATCCTGTTTTCTGTATCTGTATGAAGTAACCACTGATGTATGGAAACCTGAGAGAGAAAAAAATGTGTTTGAGTGAAACAGATGCAATGAGAGAAGAACGGAGGCGAAGAGGCTAATAAAAAGACATCTGGTGGAAGGCACTCAAGGACACAGAACTAATGAAAATGTAAAATGTGTTGCATATTTTTCTACAGTTAGTACATGTGTTCACTTTTCACATACTAGCTTGAGCTTCAAGGAATGCCTGGGTAATGGAGAGCCCTGTGCAATTACCAGTAGATCCGTGTCTGTCTGTCTGTGTGCGTGGACGTGGTGACGCTTCAGTAGTCTTAGTAATTACAGCTGTGGGGAAACACAAATGCGTCCGGATATTCAGTCTATGTAGGCTTAAATAGTAGCAGAAACTCAAAACACAAAATGCCCACAAGATAGAGCAGGCAGTAGAAGGAGTAAAGTGCAAGGCTTTGAACTCCTCATAAAGCCACAACTAACTGGGTCATGTGTTAAATAATGGCTGACCGGGGAAGTTAGAGGAGGTCTCTATTTTAGCATCTTGATAAACAGACAAACAAAAAAGAAAAGGTAAGTGGAACGCAGACTGGGACGGCAATAGTAAAACTGGCTAGTTCAGCTTTAGGGAATAACCTTCTGGTCAGCCTTGTGGTATGGATTTGCCTCAAGATTCCTTCAATCGAACACTTTTCAGTTTAATTGGACCATGGTTTGTCACGCACCTCTGCTCAGTATCCTACCAGTAAGTACCAGCCATACCAGCAATTTTGTGGTAATACATGAACGGATATATGGATTTCTATGCACACACGAGTCTGCACACGTGACTCAAATTACACATGAGTACATTTCCACAATTATACACTCCAAAAATCAATTTCCTCTTTTAAGTATTATTAGCTGATCGTGCCGCACCCCATTACTCACTGACATTAATTATGTGAGCCTCATGGATTAGCATTATCATGGAGTGTAACGCCAATATCTAATTTCCTGTATGCTATCAATGTATTGCAAAGAGAAAGCAGTGCAGCAATAATGCCACAAAGAATAGAGATTGTGTAAATGAAAACAGACGTGGATGACAAAAAGACATTAAATGACTTGTTGTGTGTGGCTGGAGCCAACCCAAACAACTATGGGCCTTAGGCGGCGGATGTACACCCAGGACAATGGGCACTTGGTCCCAGTGCTGACACAGAGACGTACACTGACAGACAGACCAGTCACTGTCACATTTGTTCACTAGGGGAAATTTAGATTCACCAATTCACCGACACGTGTCTTTAGATGGTGGGAGGAAGCCGGAAAGAACCCACAGTAGAAATCCACAGAGAGGACAAACTCCACGCAGATCTGGTGTTGGTGGCCCGAGGGACATTCAACAGCTCTTTTTAGCAGAATAAGCATCCGTTCTCACACTCAACATCAAATGACAAATCTCTGTTTTCATTGAGGAGACTTGAGAAATCACTGCCAAAGCGCATTTAAGCTGTCCTGGCACCAAGTGGCGGTTAACTAAGACACTTAATTGCATTTTCCGTTTCCCGTTAACACTTGATCCTTTTCTTCACAGAAGCTGCTAGTCTTTTGAATATCAGAAAGCGGAGGAGGATGCCAAGAGAGCGATCAGATTGGTATGTCTAATTGATGCATCTGGGTGGTTGTGGTTATTTACTGTACATGGTCCCTCTGGGGGTTTTTCAGGTAAAATTTAAGACTTTTAAAACATTTTTAATGCCACTTATGATCACATTTAATGCCAACACATTCACATCCACACTCACAGGGACAATCTGTGTTTATTTAAAGCAATATTTTATTATTAGTACTACTCACATACTATATTTTTGTGACGCAAACAAGCTTCTTGTTGCTGCTATACACAAACCTTTCTTCAAACACTACTCTTGTATGAATGTAGCATTAGAAATATCACCATGACTAGATTAACATGAGCATAAATGGCAACGTACATATTACCTACACCATTTCAAAGGCTAGACCAAGATTATGTCGGCCAAAAAATAGTAAAATATAATTTATTTCAGCCACAAGCCTTGTGCCGATTCCGTGCCTGTATAAATGAACAATGTTGCATAAGGAAGGTTATCTGGCATATAAACCCATGCCAAAATAATATGCACTGCACACAAGGAGGCAGATGAATTGCTGTGGCAACCCCAGAAGGAAAAAGCCAAATGGAAAAATCAAGATCATTTTAAAGCCTAGATTTTGACACCATGATTTTCAGTATCTTTCTAATACTTTTAAGACCTCAGGGACAGTCTACTGTACCATATTGAAATGCAGAAGGGAATTGCATAAATGCCACGTTTTATACCTCATAATCCAAATCAAGGTGGTCAAACTCTCCATTGGTTCGAAAGTGCTGGGTGTGCCTGTCCAAAGTGAAGTTGACATTTCTGCGATAGCGTTCAATCACCACAGAGTGCCAGTGATTGTCATCCAAGAGACTGCCTGTGGTGACGGAGGTGTGTCCCAGGATAGAACCATACTGGTTACTGCCTGTAATAACAGTACACCACAGTTAATGCAGCACAGATGGTTGAGTATTTAGTGTAAGTTATGGCAGACACCTGTTGAGGGAAGCTGGATTTTTTGCTGTAAGTGATATTAAAATAAGAGAGTCCTTTGGATAACATAACACTTCAATGAAAACAATGCTGCAAAGAATTTTTGTACACCCTGAAAGGATAGCCAGTCGCAGGATTAACATTCAGAGACATACCAAGTAACAACAATCATTCACTCTCACATTCATTCACCAGGGGTAATTCATATTCAGTTTACTATAAATGCATGTCTTTGGCCAGTGAGCGGAAGCCAGAGAGCCACGAGAATTCCCACAGTAAAATCGGAAGGATGTATGCAGACTCCACAAAAACACAATGTGTCAGCCGAGGAATCAAATCCACTATTTTTGCTTTTATTTATTTGCTTTTGTAGTTTATGAACTAATAAAACATTTGTTTTTACTTTAGTTCATTGTGGCAAGAATTTGTGATTACATTTACACCAATAGAGGCATAACATTATGGCCCATGTGGTTTGATCCAACAAATGAGCTACTGTAGCTCAATTTGCTGAGTTATTACTTGGTTCTGACAGAAAGGTGTCAGAATACACAGTGCAGTTTGTTGTGTATGGGGCTGCGTATTAGGCATGTGGTCATAATGTTATGCCTTGTTTGTGTAGGTGTATGTGAAGACAGTTGTTGCTTTGTACTGCATATAGTATTCTTAGCACCAGTATCTAGATGACTGTGAGTGATGATCCACAGACTTTTTGCATTGCTCTAGCTGTTCTGCTGTGTGGACAGTAAAAAAGCTACTTCCTCTGCTATCTCTATTAAGATTCTGCGAACAGAGCCAGTGTAGAAGTATGCCTCAAACTAAATATCTGTCAGAGCCACCCACATTGGGGGCAGGAGGGCTATGCTGTATTATATTGTCTGAAAAATTGACATGTACTTTTGCCTACCCAAATTTATCTGCAGCAGAAGTTTAGCCTTGCGAAGTTCCAGGGTGATGTAGTCTCCCTGCTGGCCTTCCCCGTGGAGAATCACACCCTCGCTCTCTGAAGTCTTGAATCTCAGAGCAATTACATCTTTAATGATCTTCATCTTTTTCACCTGCACACAGAGTACAAAGTAAGCATCACCACTTTTACACACCAAGCAGCTCTTTTGCTTCAGAAAAGTAAAGTAAATTGAGATGTATTGAAACTAATTCACACTTAGAGTGAAGTTTGGATTAAACCTTCCATACTTTAGTGGGCATATGCCAACATATTCAAAATACGGTGCAATATAAAAACCATACATCCAATCTGCCTGCCATATTTTAGATAAATAGTTATGGTTGGTCAGTATAAACAAACTCAGGTAGAAGACTTGAGACAGCTTCCAGAGCAAAATCCTTTGGCTAAGAAAGAGACTTGGACTGGCTAACCAGGCTAGTCATACTTTGATTTAATATTAGATACAGTTTAACAGACAATGATTACCTTGAAACGATAGGAGATGACACCTTGTCCATCAAAGTTGATCACATCAGACCCTAAAACAGAAAAAATAACCTAATTAGAAACAAATGAGAAAGAGAAATAGTAAATGTGCAATTTATTGAAGATATGACAATTCAAACATGGTAAGCAAGGCACAGTATAGGGCATTGTGCAGCTGCAGTTTATTTCTGTACATTCTACACTATTACCAGTTAATTGCAGAACTGGCATTTACAGACAGTTGAAACTATATTTTATCAGTTGAATATGGACATATTCAAAGCTCTGTGTTAAATAACTCGTGCATGTCAAGTTTGTCTTCTCACAAACGCAGGTGTGTTTCATTATTTCTGTTGATCACATGTTGAGTGCAGCTGTGAGGTGCCGAATGTTTAACCAGGCACAGCTTAACACCTGTGTGAGCACGGGGACCTGCTCTGTAAGCTACATTCACACGTTTGCTGTCTTACAAAGTCTAGCAAAGATTATACTAACTTATTTTCTTTTCAGCTGCCTCCATCTAACTTTTTCCTCTGCATCCTCTTTTGCTACATCCATAAATATCCTCATGGTCTACCTCCAGGCCTCCTGTCTGCCAGCTTTAACTTCAGCACCCTTTTATTGATATATATTTGCTCTCTCCCCACTGTACATGTCCAAACCATCTCAATCTGGCCTCTCTGACTTACTTACTGACATGAGCTGTCTCTCTGATGTGCTCATTTCTATTTCTATCCATCCTTATCACTGCCTAAGAGAACTTCAACATCTTAAGCTTTACTACCTCCAGATTTGCTTCCTGCCTTCACTGATGAAATTATATCAACACAGTAATACAGCTACAAGATATATTTCAACTTGCAAAACAGTTAACATATGGCAGAGGGCAGGAAAGAATGCAGACAACATTGTGAAGGAGATTTGCAGAGAACTTAAGTGCTGGGCTTGAGGAGCTCTCAATCTCACTATCATCACCAAGACGGTTCAAGTGGGAGTGAAGAGGGTACATGTGTGTCTCTCTGGTGTGATTGGCTGGTGGCAACGACACCACTCCGCCTTGTGATAGGGTAACGCAGCTCGGGGAGAATCAGATCATCTCATATAGGGACTAACTCATGCACTGTCACGCCGTCCCACTATCTTAGGGCTCTTTCCATCTGGCCTCTATACACAGTGTTCACCTGATGTCAGAACATTCCTAAGAGGCTATTGTGAGACTGAGATGGAGGCAGGCAAAAAGTCTTTGAAAGAATCTGCTGATAATGTGACAATTTTCAGATCTTTTGTGTGGTTAGCAGTTGCTACAAATGATCAGAGTGAGAAACTAACAGCAGTTAACCTCTAGTCTCTCTCTAGTCTGTGAGCAATGCTGCTTCTCTCTCGCTCTCTTTCTTTCTCTCTTGGTTTTCCTGAGCAGCTGCAGCACCTGGCCCCTGGGCTCATAAAGGTAGCTTTATGATAAATATGGTGAGCTTGTGGCTAACAAAAAATTATCTGGTTAAATTATCTAGTTATTTGTGGAATTTCTTTTAAAAGTAGTGTCTCAGCTTCACAACAACACTATTTACTGTTTATGTGCATTTTTGACAATCAATTTCACAAACACAACCTATTATACATGCTTTTTTCTTACACACGTCAAACATGTTCTTTGAAGAAGCAAGGTTTGAGGAAGTTACATGTGTTTCCTTTGTTGTAACACCACTGCTTCTGAAATTATCCCCGTGCTGCCTCTCACTGGGCACGTCTCTCCATCTTTACCCTCTTGAGTTTTTATTCTGTCTTCCTTTAATCTTCCACCACAGTTCCCAGTACTCCATGTCCTGCTTTTTTCTGGCTTTTTTCTTTTTCTCACTCCTCCCCCTTGCTGGTTCTATCTCCCCAGCCCTCTCATCATATCATTCTGCTGCATTTATGCCACAAACAGTATTCATATTTTGACAGATTTCCAATTGTTTTGTGAAATATTGCAGATATAGATGTGGGGCTTATAGGAAAAGGTTGCCAGCTCAGCTTGTCAGTTGGTGGACTTTATGGACCCGCCTCCTCTCTCACTCACAGAACGCCGGGAGGGATAGGGAGGGTACCCCAGGGGGAGTCCTGAGCCAAGGCAGCTGTGGCATTGATACAAGATGGTTTTTGCATCAAGATGGCTTTACTTGAATACATTAATGCTATTTTTTATTACAGTCCAAGTGGTCTGCACCCAGGAATACTAAAATCTACATACTACTGTATACAACTAAGGAAAAAAATTATTTATATTTCTTATATTTCATAGATGATCTGCAATACAGGTACAGCTCAATACAATATCATGTAAGAAGCCAATGCGTTTCAATAATTCAGTTCAAGCTCATTATGTAGGACACACAAAGTGGAATATTTTAACCATTTATTTATTTTAATTATTAAAACTATAATTGGTTATCTTATTAAATGTAAATGTTTTATTACTTAATATTATATTATCACAATAAGCATGGCACGTACTAGAATGTGATGAGGTCCAAACCTCAAATGGAGGGCAGGGCCTATATAAATGTATAGGTGAGACACCATTTTTAAAAGAAATATCCAAACAGAAGATCCACAAATATTGAACCTGATAATTTTTTCTTAGCTACTGGGTCCACAACCACATCATAATAATCTTGTGGCTTAATGCCAAGTCTTCTGACAGTAATCACACCTGTGTTTGAATAATATCACAACTTTTTGATGCTATAGTGAAGAAATAACTTCACTTTAGGTCATTTGTACTGACAGATAAGAATTTGAACTTCGTGACAGTTTTTGTTTCTTTAGGATAAGTCCAGTAATTGCTGAAATATTACCATAAGCCACACCAAGACATCTGGATTTTGAATCTTTAGCAGTGGATCATAGATTTCTGACCTGCCCTCCATCTCAATTTTAAGCCTTTTAGAATTCAATGGCATAACGTGAACACAACCTATTAAAACAAATAAATGCTTGGAATATCTCACTCTATGTACTGAATCTATATACACGTTTCATTAAATTACTGAAATAAAGTAATTTCATATAGAAGTGGTTTACCATAAATTGTATTAAATGTATTTTCAGATTTTCTTATTGTTTTTCATAAAGGCCCATTAATTCATGGACGATGTATTCCCCAACCTTCAATACGCAAGAAGACAACCAACATCCCAAAACATCTGTAAATGGTTTACTGTGTGTCTGTATTTCAAATTCATAGACTGTTGTAAAAGGAACCCCTAAGGCGGTCATTTTGTTCTGGAATATATATTAGAGACCTACTCCACCTCATTATTAATCATAGAGCATGCAGGTCCCTGTGCCCCCTGACACACCTTAATAGAGATGCTTTACTGGCTCTGCTACTGCCACCATCACCTTTTCCTGCTCCCTGCTGCTGAGCTAATCAGCCTGTATAAAGGATGTACCACATATTGCATACTACATGTGCCATAGGGCACAAAAAAATATCCACTTAACACTTGTATAATGCAAAGGTTGCTGTGTTGAATGCAGCTATGGCAACCAGAATCAGAGGCCAATCATGGATACAGATCGCTCATAGAAAAAAATAGCCTATTAAACTAGAAATAAACAGTGGGGAGTGGGTTGTGGGTAGCTGGAGCCTATACCAGCAACTATAGGCCTTAGATGGAGTACACCCAATGGTCAGTTTGACACTGACACAGACAGATACATTGAATGACAAAAATTGATTCTCACTAGACTATATTCTCCAAACAAATGCCTGTTTTGGATGGAGGAAGCCAGAGAGAACCCACAACACAGGGAGAACATGCAGACTCCAGCCAGAGAGATGGTAATCAGCCAACTCGAGGATTAAACCCAAGACCTCTTTACTGAGAGTCAGGAGCGCTAACCACTCTAATCAGGTATATTTAGACTGCAAGGTGAATCACAACCAGCGCTTTTCTCTAGCTCTGCCTCACACAGGCACCATATATAAGTGTACACCCCTATAGGCCTTGATAAGTCATAATATAGTGGTGCATTTCATTACCATATATTAAAAGACCATGACCTATCATCTGCAATCAACGTATATGGCAATTATGCAAACAAAATACACATTCATCTTCAACGTATATCTTTCTTGGTGTCCATTTTACTTTTTTCCTGTCACTTCCTCATCTTTGCAAGCTGAGAAACATTTTGGAGGACTTGATTTCCACAGAGGAGTGCAGTTGAGAGGCAGGGACAGCCAAATGAACAGACAAATGTATGACTTCTTATTTTCTGAGTGAATGCTGAAGGTAGAGGCAGTGACAGCGTAATCATCGGAGAGGACTGCAGACTTGAAAACACAGCTGCCAGACGTTTTCTAAGAGCTGACGTGCCTACATATAATTCACATGGTGTGCAGAACTGCGGCCGTTTGTCTGTTATCACCACTATCTGAGTTGTAACTGCTCTGGCTCTGATTGTACATTTATTCAATGTCCCATTTAACAGATGTCAAGGTGTGCTGGATAACGTTCATATCTGTCAGAAATGTTTCGAGCCTATAAAATGGATGTCCTATTAAGGATTGTTGTTTATCTTGGAAACTGTCGGCCAAATTATCTGTCATCTTTCCCTTAATGGGAATGGATGGACATTAAAATAATAATGTTTGTCAATGATTTTATGATTATGCTTTTTTTATTGAGTTATGACTGAGGATGTATAAATTGTCCCATTTTTACTATAAGGCTTACAAATTCATCTTAAATCAGCCCTGTGGTTTTAACAAGTCTTGCAATGAAAAAAATATACACTTATCTTCTTACCGCAGACTGTTATGGAATAACATTTTTCCTGCTTTTGAAGGTGTCTAGGTAATAACAGAACCTTCAGTCAGTAATTCATTCAAAAAAACGATGCCACAGCCTACCCTAGGCGCTTTGGGTATACGGGGCAATATACTGCTGGTTAATCACACGGTTGACATCAAGAGACAGTCTATAGTTCATACAAATTATCATAACCTTTTGCCAAGGAGTTTATGTTTTTGATTGTGTTGCATGGTTGGTGGGTTGGTTTGTCTGTTATCAAGATAACCCAAAAAGTAATTGTCTTATTTTGATTATATTTTCAAAAGAAATCTGCAGTGTGACAAAGAAGTTTCTGGCATAGGTCCTGGACACAGTCTATTGCTAAAGATGCTAACTCCACAAGGAGTCCACAAGGGGTCAGTAATGGAACAAATAATAGATATTTTTGGGGGTTCTTTGATTCTAATATTTAAGGGCGTTGTGACTGAATGGATAGAGCAGTTAACTCTGAATCCTGGAGAAAAAAAAAAATCACAGTTTTGAGTCCAGGTCTGGGCACTGTATCTTTATCATTGTAAAATAGCCCACTGCAGTTCTATTTGCTAAAGGCTGTAATCTAATTCTATTTAATGTTATTACATATATCAAAGCTAAATAAACAGTATTTTGCTCACATAAATTTAGAAATACAAAACTAAATATGTGACCACACAGTAGCATGTCAGGCTAAAATGTCTGATTTCTTTGATTCATATGTCTGTCCAGAGGAATATACAGACTCATGCACACTGTGGGATTGCATGCTGCCTCCTATCTGACACGTCACCTCGCTGACTTCTCGTTCTTTGACCACCGCAAAGAAATGAAACAAGGAAAATACAATCAAAGGGCTGAGAGCTGACTGGAATACAGCTCACGACCTTGTATTTGCGCATGCCGGCACACACTTGTGGACCTATCGGCGCGCAGGGTAATCGCATCTGCTAAATGAAATATGTACGTGTGTCACTTATAACAGTAATTTATGCAGAGCCTTAATTGAAAATTGTTATCAAAATCAATTTGGCAGCCTTTAATAGGATGAAAGCAAAGGGGCTGCTGGAGAGTCAGTTCCCTTGTTGATACATTTGTTTAAAGCAGTAGGCAGTCTCTGTGTGCAAGTGCCACTACATTTTGTCAATCTCTTGCTAATGTGTATGACCTGGATTTTTCTTTATTTGATTCTTACATAGCATTAGCACATAATGAAGATACTGGAGTTGATTTTACCGCTCCTAGTTTGCTCCTAGTTAAAAAAGTGAAGACCCTTTTTTCTATGGCATAAATACGCATGAATGATCACAAAGTGTGTTTCAAGATTATTACCACATTTTTATCTAGAAGCTAACACCAAAGAACCCAGGCTAATAGAAGACACCAAATGAATGTAGAGTTAATAGTATGCAAATGAATAGACATGCACTTGGATTTCTTCTTTTAACAAGGTGTAGAGTTTACAGGTGTTGCATGTGTGAAACTGTGAATAAAAAGCAAGATCGTCTGGAGGTAAAACTTTGCAATAATGGTACATGAATTATCATGAATTAAAGCAGAAACCCATTATTTGACGCATTGTCATGAATTACCATTAAAAATGAGCTAACATTGGTCTGTAGGTTTGGTTGTTTGTTAGTCAATTGGCAAGATTGCTCAAAAAGCAATGGAGAGATTTGGATTCAGATTTTGAAATTACGGTAATGGGCCAAGAAAGAAATTATGCGATTTTAGTGTGGAACTAGATTACTGATTAAGATTTTGTAACCATTAAGAGCAAAAGATACTAACTCTAGCCACAAGGGGCCAGCAAAAGAACAAATGATTACTTGGATTATTTACCATTGTGTGATATAATGGCTTTGTGGCTGAATGGATAGAGCATTTACATTTACTGGCACTCATCTGTGCTCTCCAAGTACTTGTAGTTAATTTCTTTTATCTTTTGCAAACACAGAATACACCATGATCTTGCTAAATAAATCATATTCATTCATAATCCATATACCATTACTGCATAGTGTTGCCAGAAAGTATGAGGGTGCACTCACAGTAGGAGCAGCCGTAGACCTCAATGCGTAGTCCGATTCTTCCCTCCTCGCTCCAGTCCAATGGAATGAGCCTCAAGAAGCGGGCCACTATTCCTTGCTGCAACTCGTGTCGAACTGCGCTCTCAGAGTTGGAATTCCAGAGAAGGCCTGTAAATTGTTGCATACAAAAAAATACGCTAATGAAATTAAATACATCAAAGCTTTGTTCTTGCAGCCAGGCCTTCAACATACAGTTTTTGCTCCCCTCACAACATTCTGCCTTACGGTGTACATTCACTAAACATATACTAATTAAGAGCAAATAACTAACATGGCTTTCATCTTGCTGCAGGGCCCAGGTGAAGGAAAAGGCATTGTCTAACTTCAGGGAAGAAATGCATAGTTTGCCTGTGGTACATAATGCTAAAGATTTCTGCCTAAATCAAGATTTGCTGCATTTTAAGCATTTTCTAGTTATAGTTTGTCATATTTATTCCTCGAGCTGGTGCAGTGTTAGTTATCCCTGCCTGTAGGAAACAACATTTTATCTGTACACAATGTTGCTTATTAGCATAGATATTAGTAGTATGCTTTTAGCCTTTATAAAGCATCTATTAATAGCTTGTTTTCTTGAGGGAAAAGAGAGGATTGAGGACCCACTGTAATACATATATGAATTTAAGAAAATGGCCAGTAGAATTAGTGTGACCAGTTTTTTAGACCCATGGTTTTTTAGACCCATGGTCCATTTGAACTTACCAAGTGACAAAAAAGCTTTCGAAATCCATACAATTTTCTGTACAGGAGGGTATAATTTTAGTGGCAAACGTTTCCTAAGCTTTTCTATTGGGTAAAATGGGGACAACAGGGGCATATTTTGTTGACAACATGGGGTCATATGAGAGTTTTTACAGATATGTATTAGGACATGAGACAAGGAGCCTAAAACTAGGACTGTAATACTAAATATAATGAATAAATAAAATGTGCACAATATATGGAAAGCTTTACTTCCAGTAGGCTTAAATTTCTCTTTGCTAATGCCCTGCTAGTATAGTCAGCTAATCAGTGTAATGTACAATGCACTTTCATTTGTGGGATTTGAAAGAAAGAAAAGAAAAAGAAAGAGCTATTCCAACTACATCGACATACGCTAAGCAAAAGCTAACCTTGGGTCCTATATAGGGTTACACAGTAAAGACACTACATTTATCACAATAATGTTATTGTTTTCCATCTGACAGAGATTTACACAGATTTAGCTGTGAATTCCTTAATTTATTCCTCATTTAGCCCTGTTTTAGACCTGGTTTAGTCTTTAGTTTTGGTTGTGACACTGTTTGGGATGCAAGGACTCACGTTCCTCCTTTAATTTAATTGCACTTACTATGTCAACCCAACCCCATTTTCACAATATTCATTATAGCTTTCCTGTGTTTTTCTCATATAGTGCGGCCTTAGTCCTATCCAATAAATAGCTTTTGCTTAGTTTTTTTTCTGAAAATGGCTGTAGCATTAACTAAAGCTGTCTAGTATAGCAAATGGCTGTAAATTTACTGGTTAGAATTTCACACTCAGCCTCTGTTCTGTACTACTGTGTTCACTTAACCTAGCACTCTACACACCACCTTTAACCAGGCAATAATCTACCCCTGCACAGTCTCTCCACTAGTCCACTATTTCACCTCCTCTCTGAAAACAAAACACTCACAGTACAAGCCCTTTTACACTTGCTCCTGCTCCACACACACACGCCACCACAACAGTTGGCACAGACCATTAGGGGGAAGTATTGTTAATAGCTTAGCAGGTAAATAGACCAGAGCAAGAAAGCAGACACTACACTGCCATGTGCTATTCTAGATAAGACAGGATGTGGGCTGGGCAGCTTGTGGAGCCAAAAAAAGAAAAGCAAAAAAAAAAACATCACTCCACAGACAGTGCGCTTTGAGCTGACTCCTTGCTGACCCAAGTATGTACCCCTGAAGATGCGCTATCTGCAAAGAAGAAGATGGTCAAGGGTTCACGCTAAGCTCTAAGCTACTAAACTTCCACTGTAGCGAGAAGAAGAGGACACAAAGTGAGCAGTGCTTCAATCTCTTCTGTCTATACCCTCACTTTCATTTTTAATCTTTATTTATCCAGGAAAGGTTAACTGCGCACACAAACACACACCGATGTCTGTATTAGCTCGCTGCTTCAAACTAACATTGCTCCATGACTCACCAGGGAGCCGGCCAGTAAAGCTTTAAACTCCAGCTCCAGTCTCTGCAGGTGCACCAGGCCTAAAGATCTGGGTTAAGTGACTCGCCCAAGGGCAGATTTAAGAATTAATTTACACAACAATCGGTACAGCCATCAAAGTGAGCATGTGACCAGAAGTAACAACAAAAAACTTTTTGGATAGCTAGTCATGCAGTCGTTTGTCATGCACTTTTGAACAGCTGAAAACCTAAAATATCAAAACAGTTGTTACACTGTGTGCACTTATCTCAGAGTCAAACGTTTTTTCCCCAGTAATCTTCCATGATTCTTCCATGACATTTCCAAAACCAGGAGTAAAAAATACTTTGTTGCAGACCAATATACACCAATCAGGCATAACATTATGACCACCTGCTTATTACTGATGGTCATATTACACACAAGAGCAGCATTTTTGGAGATTCTATGGCAGTAATGGCTCGTTGATGTCTGGCACTTGTCAAATAGCTCAAATCATTACAGTTACCCATTTTCCTGATTTTAACACATCAATTTTGGGGACAAAATGTTCCCTTGATGCCTAATATATCCCATTCACTAACAGGTGCCATGATGAAGAGATAATCTGTGTTATTCACTTCACCTCGTCAGCCATTACAATGTTTTGCCTGATCAGCGTATAGTTATTATTTTAGCATTTGAAACATAACGTTGACATAATATAAAATTATCTTCCAAAACCTGAAAAGTAGACTTAAAATTTCCATGGCTTTTTCACATTCTTCACATTTGTATGATTGTCTTCTGTGTGCATGGCTTCATCATAATTTTTTTTAAATCCCAGTAGTCTTACTTTTGGAAAAGCCGCAATTTAGCTAGCACATGCACTTACACACAATAATGTGCTGCACCTTGCCACTGAGCCTATTTGCAACACAAAAACCCGTTATCCCCCTTAAGCCGATTTCATAGCAGGGTTTAATAGATTGAAATAAAATAATAATAAACTGCAACTGCATGCAAAAGAATTCATTTGTGTAAGTTCAGTCGGTGCTACCCTTCTCCTGCCCTTGCCACTGTATAAAAGAGGGAAAAAGGGAACAAAACCATTATTAGTCTGCACCTAAAACTCTATCCTCTCCTACCAGTTTGCAGCTACCGTTTTTTATTTCTCTATTGTGCTCTTCCGACTATTCTACCTTTATCTGGGCTTGGCTGAATGAACAACTCAATTCAAAGACATTACTATGCAGAGTGAAGGGCAGCAGGTATAAGGTGGGAAGGAAAGAGAGAGAGAGAGAGAGAGAAGAGTATGAGGGAAAAGTTGTGGATGCTGAACACAGAAAAGTCGGCTTAGTCAACCATTTAATTCCCTCTCCTGCAAAGTCAAATTATTAACCAGCAAACCAATAAGTAATTGCAATGTTGTGTGTGTGAAGGCATGTTGTGCGTAGATGTTGTGTGTGTGTGTGTGTGTGTGTGTGTGTGTGAGCAGTGGGCAACTTAAGAGCTTAGACACTTTTGACGTTTTGTTTAATCAAGAAGTGAGGTAATTTACAGCAACAAATGCCACAAAGTGCTCCAGGCAACTTTCTCTTTTTTGGGAGTGTATGTGTGCACAACATGTCCACAAATATGTTCTTTTTTTTTTTTTTTCACTTGCTTATAGCCAAGATTTTTGTGCGGCAGAATGTTGTATGTCAACCGGTTATGTAAGGTGTAATATATTCATTTTAATGTATATAAATAAGTATGATTTGTATCAACAAGAGGCGACATAAAAGCCTGTCACGTGATGAAAGATGTTGTAGTAACAAGTAGTGAAATACTGTATTGGATGTTACCAATAATGTTTATGTTATTAAAATACATATGGATTTGTTGATTGTACCAAACAGTAAAGAACATGCATGACTTGAGTTAAAACATTAGCTTATGTAGCAGTGAATAAAGTATAGCAGCAAACTGAGAGCACAGACCTCCTCCCGCGCATAACAATACCACCCTGCATCTATGAAGTGGAAAAAAATAAGAATAAAAAAATCTTCTCTCCAGGTATTATTTCCTGAAAAGTTCATGAAAAGTTTACTAAAAATACAGGCTTCACTGACTTATGGCATGGGTGTCCATGTATTGAAAAATATGTAATAGGAAGAGGGCCACTCACTGTAGCTGACATATTTCACCAAACCATAAGTCAAATGCATTTGTTCCCTTTCTTTCACAGCCAATCAGTAACATGGCAAAGGCTGACATAGGTTTTACTCCACATGCCCTTCCACAACCACACATTTTATTCAGGCTTGGGATGGGCACAGTTAGGTCCATAAATATTTGGACCCTGACACAAGTTTTGTTATTTTGTTAACCAAAACATATTCAAAATACAGTTATATAATAAGACTCTCAGCTATAATTTAAGCTCTTTAATTTGTAGCTGCCTCTTTTTCATGGGCTCAAAAGTAATTGGACAGATGAACATTACCATGAATATGATGTTAATTTTTAAACCTTTGACCTGATGGCTGGAGCCCATGGACATCACCAAACACTGGGTTCCCCAATTTACGATGCTTTGCCAAGCCTTTACTGCAGCTGTCTTTAGTTGTTGCTTGCTTGTGGGTCTTTCTGCCTTAAGTTTAGTCTAAACATGTGAAATTCATGCTCGATCGGGCTGAGACCTGGTGATTGACTTGGCCATTGCAGAATAGTTCACTTATTTGCCTTAAAAAAATCCTGGGTTGCTTTTGCAGTATGTTTTGGGTCACTGTCCAGCTGTGCTGTGGAGCGCCGTCCATGCACTTTGTGGCATTTGTCTGAACACTTCAGAATTCATCCATCTGCTTCTGTCTTCTGTCACATCATCAGTAAACACCAGTGACCCAGTGCCATGCATCACACTCCTCCACCACTTTTCACTGCCCATCATTCTGGTCCAGGTTGATCTGAGTCTCATCTGTCCAAAGAATGCTGTTTCAGACCCTAGGTGTTTCTGGCCAAGTCTAATGTGGCCTTTCTATTGTTGAGGCTGATGAATGGTCTGCACCTTGTGGTGAACCCTCTGTATTTTCTCTCATGAAGTATTCTCGTTATGGTCGACCTAGACACTGACAGACCTACTTCCTCCATCCAGGTAGATGTTGTGAAGGGGTTTTCACAATTTTTCAATCCAGCCTAAGGATGGTCTGGTTCACTTCCATTGAGTTACTGCATGTTGTGATTTCACAGAAACAACTTTCAACTGCAAATGTAACACCTGGAATCAAATCCACCCTTTTACCTGCTCAGTTTATAGTGGATTAATGAGGGAAATAGCCCAGGCAGCTCAAGAAATAGCTTTTAAAGCAACTGTCCAAATACTTTTGAGCACCTGAAAAAGAGGCAGCTACACATATTAAAGAGCTGAAATTCCTAAACCCTTCGTCCAATTTGGACGTGAATACTAATTACAGCTGAGAGTCTGTACTTTAAACACTGTGTTTTGAATAGTTTTGGTAAAAAGGCTAAAATAACAAAACTTGTGTCAGTGTCCAAATACTTATGGACCTAACTTTTTCTTCATTGATGTCACGTCCATCTCCCAAAATACCGGTGGCATTTTGGGTCAACTGAAAATGAAGTTTGGACACTGGTACTTTATGTCTTTATGGTGAAGATTACTATAAAATAATTCCAGGATTAAGACAGTGATCTGGTTCCACACAAAAAACATAAGTCACAGTAATGCTCACAAGGATAATTTTGGCACGACTTTGTTTTGTACATCATCCTTTATTTAAAAAAATTCAAATCATGAGGCTAAACTAACCCTCACTTCCCAGACATTACACTGTTGATCACTATCGGTAATAGGATTGTGAGTGTTAATAGGCTTTGGGACCAAACATTGGAACCAAAATTGAACAACACTGTCAAATAATTTTAGTAATCCATGAGATCAGTGCATGGACGAAAAGCAGTGAGAGGAAAAGCCTAACTTGGAAAATGGAAATAACAAGGGAAATCCAAGAGTTGGTCTGTCCTTGTTGAGCGTTTGGAAAACATGCTTCTGTCATTCAGGAAACAACAAGCCAATCCATTTTCTACCACTGGGACTTCTACTGCACACCCTCTGCTCAGCCTCACCACATCTACACTGCATTCAGGCGTGTTTGACCAACTCTTCACACTCCCCTCCCTGGTTACATGTTTTTCATTTCCTGAACGTGCATCTGTCATCTCCAAGTGTGTTTCCAGCGTTTGTTCAAAGTGTGCCTCAGTTTTGATGGACAGAGACAGGCCTCTTCCAGGGAACAGATCTCCAGATACTAAAGAAACAACATTCGTTTTTTTCTGGCATTTGCTCATTGTTGCCTCTGCTGCTGTTGACTGTGGACTCTTTGTTGGACCAGGACCGGAGTTGGTTGGGGCCATTGTGTGGGCCTGTGTGTGTGCACTGCGTTGGACCGGAGGCAGGGGAAATCAGTCCGGCCTGGTCTGCTCTTTTGTTTTTATCGACAAGTGTGTGGGGCAAAAACAGAAGGGCCATAGAGAAATTTGTGTTTCTGTAAAGCTCTGTGGGTGGTTGTGGTACATACGATGCCAAGAAAACAAGACAGACTGTAAAAGCTAATCCAAGACTGAGATTTCTATTGAACAATGAAGTTTTGACTGATTTGTTTTTCTCATGCATTTGACAGCGCCCCATTGTAAACAATAATGTAAGTACGCCGTTTTGAGTAAAGCCGCCCATCTGTTGTAAGTATACACCAATAACCCATTACATTATGACCATCTGCCTAATGTTGCTGGTCATAAGGTTATGTGTTTTTTACTACCTGGCTAATATGCAGCCCCATACAACACAAACTTTCTGTCAGACCTAGCATTAACTTCTTAAGCAGTGTGAGCTACATGGGGCCACATGCATCACCTATCGCCGGTTCACAACTGTTTTTCTTTGAACCCCTTTTGATAGATTCTGACCACTACAGACCGGGAACACCCCACAAGAGCTGCAGCTTTGGAACTGCTCTAACCCAGTCGTATGGCCATCACATTTTCTCCAATCCCTTACACTTGCCCAATTTTCCTGCCTCTAACACAATAACATATTCTCTTAGTTTAGAAGTCAGTGGTGATAATGTTATGCCTGGTTGGTGTACAATGTCCTCTGTAAAAAAACATTCTAACTTTAATTGTATCACCAACCCCTGAGACAGCTGTAATCAATTCAAGGACAAAACACAAGCTTAGCACTTTTAGTTTAGCCCATCTTCCCACACTGCTATCCAACTCTCAAAACTTAATTTGATAAAATACAACTAAGTTCACACACGTTATTGACAGAAAAAGTGGCACAAATGGGGAGAGATTCTTTATCTCCTCTGGCTAACCACTTCTTGACACTTGCTCATGAAATTAAAATCGCAGGCCTCGCAATCAATCATGCTCCCACTAGGGGTGCAGTCTGCAACCCAGTCCTGCTGCAGGCATCAGCAAAATGGATTTTTGATCTTGGTCTACAGCCCCAGATGGGCTGGAGAGGAAGTGGTTTGTGTTGTGTCCCAAAATATAGTTATTATTAGCAAACATTACTGCATAACGTTAAGGTTCATTATAAGTTAAAATCTTATGCCCAATTTTATAACTATTATTTTTTCTAACAACAGCATAGCGTCTTCTGAGACCTGTACAGTGCTGTAAAAAGTGTTTGTTAAGAAAAGCTATAAAACAAAGAAAGATGCATCAAAGTACAAAAAATAAATAAACAAAACGGACAAAAAGGACTAGAAGGACTACGAGAGCATAGACCTCTGCGTAAGGCACTGGTCCTATCTCGCAACAGTAAAGATATAGTGCCCAGACCTGGACCTAAACTCGAAAAACGTATAGTTCAGGGGTAAATGTGCTTTCCATCTCTTATTTTCTCTGGTAGCCATTAATTCAACAGCCAATGTGTTTTTGGCTTTTCCCTTTTGGGGTCACCACAGCAAATCATCTGCCCCAATGCAACAGTCTCCATTTACCCAGGCTTGGGGCTGGACAGTGGCTTGTGACCATGTGGCTGGATTAAAACTATTACTAACAAATAAAATAAAATACATTCTTTCTATCTTTTTTGTTTTAGTACTTAGTCTCGCAATATTCCCAAACACTGGCTACATAACAAGGCCACTGTCATTTTTTATATACAATTTGCTATTTGGAAAATAAAGGAGGTACTAGCTATTTCAAAGGTCTTTTTGTCACACACTGCCATAAACTATTTCTCCTTCTGCCATTTTTCTCTCCAGCATGTTAGCGAAAAAAACATGCGCACGGCACATGAACACTGGGAAAGAATAGAGTTTTAAGAGCCCATTACTCAGGCTGTGAACATTTGGCACTTTCTCTAGCCTCTGCTCACCAGGGACCAGTGCTGATGGAGTGAAGACCGACTGCCCGGCTCTGCTATCAAACCTCCAGCTCCACGTGAAGCTGTGAGCTCTGTGTGTTTGCGAGTCTAAAGTGTGGATCAAAACCACGTCGGGCCAGTTGAGGAAAAGAATTTTTCATGCTTGTTCAGTCTAACCCTTGAATGTTTCAGTGTCAGATCTAGTTGAGTGTGGCGCAATTGCTATGACAACATGAAGATCACTCAGTGGGATGTTCCACTCTCTATCTTTTTGAATTAATAATTTCACTAATTCACATTCAGTAAGCTTTAATTCTAGCAACTCTTATCAGGGATACAGTTTTTTTTTTTTGTGGAAGAAGATATTCAGAGTCATCTGAAGTTAACGCATAAGATCAAGATAGCATAAGTTAGGGGGAACTTTTTTGTTAATTTTATTTTAGGAAAACAACTTGTGGGTCACAATGAAATGATCATGTGTAAAATTGGGTCCCACAATCATTCCATTTGAGAACCACTGACCTAGGTCCTCTTTTTCAATTTAGAAATAGTAAATAAAAATGTGTCTTGTGGTTAGATTGAGTAAAATCTACCACCAATGCATTTAGGCTAATATGTATCCATAACTCCTAAACAGAACTGGTACAGTTGTCTTAAGATGTAACAAACTCCCAGGAAAAATACTCTCTCATTTAAGGCAAATTGGAAAGCTAAGTGTTGCTTTAAGTTTTAAAGGGGCTATATTCTGCAAAATCAACTTGTCTGAGCTTTCTACCCTGTTATGATGTTGTTTCCTCATCAAAAACATACTTGGAGTTGTGTTTTGCTTAATTCACACTTTTAAGTAACTATTCTCTAGCATGGCCATTCTGAGCCCTCAAAACAGGCCGTTTCACAAACCTCCACCTCTCCCACAAACCCCCACCCACTCCAGGAAGCACTGACCAATCAACAAGCCCTGCACATCCAGTCTGCTCTCATTCATTTATCTAGAAAATGGTGTTTCCACTGATTCCTCACAGCCATTTTTCATTTTGTTGTAAAATGGCATTATACAAAAAGTTGAAGTGAAGTGCTTCTTTTATTCTTTGATTATGTTCTTAAGACCGTAACACTCTGCTGCAGTCTGCTGGTCTCTTCACTTGTATCTTTATAGCCCCAGTAGACTACTTAAAAACTTAAAACGTTTTCTTTTAGTCAGATCATTTTTTAAAAAGTTATGAAACGTGCAATGCTGTTCTAGAGGTGACCAAGAGTGGCTTAAAATATGAATAAAAGCATAATATATATTTCCTATAAAAACTGTATTTTTAAGCTACCTTTCAAATAATCTTTTTGTGTGTGTTCTTCTCTGGGTTCACTGTTTTTGGAAAATATATTTCTAAACTTAAACCCTTAAATAAATAATGACTAGCCTAAATAAAAAATAAAAAAGTACCGCATCTGCAGTGAACACTCGTTTAGCGTCAAGAAGAACAAAAACTGTATGGTTCACAGATATGAATTATATTTGTAGTGGGTATTGGCTCCTAACTGTAGTATTTCTACTAGATACATAATTGTCACTGATGTTATGCTGTACTGTTACTTGTAAATAAAACCACTAATTCAATTGTTTAATTGTTTGAATTATCTTCTCAACTTTGGTACAATATGACAAGAATATTTGGCTGACTGAAATGTTTTCCTGATAATGAAAGGCTATTATTTTTCAAACACCTGGAGGCTATTCTCGACAGTCGTGTTGATCTGGACGCGCATGCTGGTGACATTGGCGGCTATAATTAGAGTACAGACGTTGGTTAAATATATCTGTTTACATAAGAACTCCTATGCTCCTTCTTCATATCATCCCAGTGAAGCCAACACAGTCTCCCACTCGCTCATTTGTATTCACAGACTGCCTAAGGAAAGGATAAAATTTTAACACCAGCTGACATATATTAAATAAATTAACAAATAAATAAACGTGGCATATTCAAAATAATTCCATTTGCAATCTGCTCAAACATGGGGAATAATTAGATAATCCTTATTTTGACAATATATAATACAGTTGCATTTTCAGCTATTTATATCCCAGCTGTAGACAGTGGAAACAATTATTTTCACAAGCCTAAAAAGGGGGGCAATTATAAAGCCCTCCTGCTATTCCCATTTAAGACTTCTTTAAGATACAAACTAATGTTCTGCTCTTGCAGCTTCTTTGCATAGATGTATTTGTGCCTAATCAAATCAAATTGTCCTCAAGGAAAAAAGCATTTGCTAAAGGTTGAAAATGGAAGTCAGAATGTTCTTGGTACTAGGTCAATTAGTAAATCTAAAATGCTCCTAGAGAATGGAAGAGAGTGAATGGTTATCTGTCTGTGTTGGTTGGTTGTATCTGTTGACATATTTACCTATGCAACTATTCTTCCATCTGTTCATGCATTTTCTTCTGCATCATCCTAGGACGGGTCACAGAGGTTGCAGTTTAAGCTGTGTACTTCCAACTCCCCAGACACTCCAGTCCATCCAGAGCAATGCTTATGCCAACAGTGATATGTACAGGCTCCTTTGTCCCGAGCCTGGGCCTGCCTGGTCTACAGCCTGTCTGGTCCAAAACACCTTTTTTTAAATTTAGCTCCAATCTTTCATGCTAGCATAAACAAGTCAAGTGCAACAATTTTAGTGCCCCACCTTAGGCACACAGTTGCTAAGACAGGCTCCAACTCCCCACGAACTGTAATGGATTTGAAAGAACATTTATCAAAAACATCAAAATGAAAATATTATAATTCATATGGCAGTCAATTGCTCACCACAGACATCACCAGCATGTGTATAGAACAGTATATATCTCAATACCAAACCAAACACATTCGCAGAGTGGTTATCACTCAAAGAGCTTGTGAGTTTCATCCTCAGGCACAAAAAATCTGACTGTGTATGTGTCTGTCAGCCCTGCAACTAACTGGCCACTGTACAGGGTGTTCCCCACCTAAAACCCATAGTTGCTGGCACAGACTCTAGCCACCAGCAACCTTAAACTGAAAGTGGAAGAAGATGAATGAATGAATTTAACTAGTGAGTCATTAATTAGCTAACTATCTGTAACTGGCACCACTATGTCACAGTCAGCAGTGGAACCACAGTGACAAAAGCACGTAATGACTACCAGAGTATAACTTTGAGAGAGAAGCAGCTTGAAAGAGAACAGCAAGTCCACCGGTGCATGAATCCAGGTGCATGATTTATCAGTGCACGCTCTACAGCTTCTTAAACTGAATTAGTCGTCACCACTGAGACGCAATTGCTTCACCATTCATTTACTTGACGAACCACAGTCTAGCAGCTCCGGCCCTAGAGACACACACTTGGACAAACACGGATTCATGCACGCTCCCACACACATGCCTGCCCATGAGTGCCTGTGCACACTTCAGCACCATTAGCTTCCGGTTATATACAGCCGCTAGCATAGGGACTGAAGCAAATCATAGCCAAAGCCCAAGAGGTTAAGCCATAGTGTTACCTCATCACATTTCCTGAACTCTCTTTAGTCCAAATGCAATGCTGTTTTGTTAGTAATTGCTTTGTGGCCTACCAAGTAAGACACAGCCTCCTTATTATGGCAGCAGGATATTGAAAAAAACATCATATGTAATAACAAAGTTGGATGTTGCCACACTGATATTCATTCCTTTTTAACTGGCCACATTGCACTTCTACTGAAGGCTCTAATTGGACAAATATTTCTGTCAGATGATGAATAACATTATTGCGGTACATTTAGTTCTTTGCAATATAAATATTGTGTTTGCAGATATAACAATATTTTTGGGATACACTGTGCAGCCCTAATTCCAGTTACCCAAATTACCCCAATATTCCCATTCAAAGACTGAAGGCATTATTGGGAGTGTAAAAAGCACAGTGTTTTTACTCTTGAAATAGGAGCACAAGACTTCCTAAGCTTTTGACACCACATTTTTGACGACACTGCGAGTAAAGATAAATAGCTAAATAGCCACCATTGCATGATAGATTAGGAGGGCTGTCAGAGACTTACTGCTAACTATTTTTCACTTGCTTCATGCCCTGTTTTCTTCAAGTGTGGCCGCAGTGTCTCACAAGCCAGCAGACAAGATAACAAGGCCACTGATGTGTTTTTCTTTGGCTCTTGTGGTAAAGTGCTATTAGCAATGGCCGTGGGAGTAGCATTGATTTGACATTTTCACATAGATTGTATTAATGGTTGTCAGTAATAATAATTTAGCTAATACATTTTGAGAGGTTTATATCTGCAGTATCTCTAGGCCACAAATTTTGTGTGTGCCCAATTACACTGTAGTCTCAAGTGCTTACTGTTATTTGTATTTCCACTAAACCAGTGCTTCTAAAGGGTGGGACCAAACGTCTGCTGCAGGAAGGTTACTAAATATTTGCCTGGAAAATCCAGACTGATACCTCTCTGTGTTATTCTACAGAGAAATATCAGTCTGGTCACCACGCCGTCCGCAGTGGTTTCCTCAAATCCCAAGCGTACCGTGCATTTTGATTTGCTTATTTAAGTCACGTGTTCTTCGCGAGCAGCGTCACTCGTACGCGTCTCCTCGCCGACAACAATAAAGATGGCGCACCGAGGAGCCGAGAGTTTGTTTCAATCAGCGGTATGGTACGGTAATGTTGAAATAACTCCTTCGTTCCTCCCTCGTGGCTTCACTACTCCGTTTGTTTACTTTCTTACTTTGTTGTCGCTTTGTTAACGTCACGTCCGCCATTTTCTGATTGGCTAACGCCGCTGTTCGTTAATTCGGGTTTGCTCCGCCCTAGAAATCGAATTGATTGTAAGGCGACCAGACTCATCCGCTGGTACAGCGGTGAGTCTGGAATTTCCAGGCAAACTAAATATAGCTTAGCTGCAGCTTAATTTGTACAAATTTTAAAATGCATGTGCCATAAAGGGTGTAGTAAAATAATTTGGACAGTGCACAGTGGACAGTGTAGTTAGCACTCCTGCTTCTCGGCAAGAAAGTTGTGGGTTCAATCCTCAGCTGGCCGACTACAATCTCTCTGAGAGTATATATAAGAGTGAATGATTGTGTCTCTGTGTCAGCCCTGTGACTAACTGGCTGTTGTTCAGGGTGTACCCTGCCTAAATCCCATAGTAGCAGGAATATGCTCAACCTACCCGTGAAGAGAATTAATATTAATGATTAAACTTATATTCAGTAAAGAGTGGGTTACAATAATCAACCAAAAATCAAAAAAGGCAAATAGTGCAGCAAATGCACATTGATATCTCTGAAAAAATATTGTATACATTTATTAGTTTTAACAGTGACTAGAAAGATATATGATGCAATATGCTAGTGTGGCTAATTGTCTTTTGTGACATAAGACCATTTGTATTTGACAGGTCAAAGTAATAGTGTTGTTTGTAATATAAACATAACCCTGCCATCACAATAGTAGAAAATCACACAAGAACAAAAAGAAAACTCAGGAAATAAGGGTCTAAAAACAGGAGGAAAGGAAACAAAACTACTTCACTAAGAAATCTACAGGTTTGGGGTCGGAAACTTATTCCATGTTATATATAAGGCAATTTGTGCAGTATAAAAGGGTTGCTCCCGGTTCGTTCATGTTTCAGCAGAGGATTTGCAGCCCTGACAGAGCCTGTATATTGGACACATGCATTACTGTCAGCTGACCTGGTGCTCCGGTCGCTTAGAGCTCCTCATCCACATGAATTATCACTGTGACCCCAGGCCCATTACTGCAACATTATAGTAAAAATGCAGCGTATGTGGAGGAAATTTATGTAGCTGTTTGTTAAATTCATTGACTTTTTATGCTCGATTCAGATGATGTTGTAAACACTTTTAATATTGCCATTGAGGTTGAGGCAGACAGGGCATTTATTCACCTTAACATGGGAAAAGTCAACAAGTCTCTCCTCATGCCGGGCCTTTGCCTTCACAGAACACAACACAGAAAGACTGCAACATTTCCACAATTTATCAATGCTAATCCACTAAAGAACTGAGAGACAAGGAATTCACTGGGTTACATTCAAAGATTTAGGCCTTTTTTTGATGAAGCTAATATATATACAATACAACAGTGGTTCTCAAGTTCACAGTTAAGTTCAAGGACACAAAAAAAATCTGTGGTGAGGCTAAATTTTAAACTGAAACTGTTGTAATATTGATTCTCTATATAATGGATTTGATGTAAAATGAGTAAGAATGTGAATATAAAAAGCTTGTAAATAGGTTAGAATAATCTAGCCTAGCAAGCCAGGCTACTCCTACTTGCTTTTCACAAGCAGGACAGTCTGGTTCCTCTCTCTGAGCGAAGCGTTTCTTCAGTTTGATTTGGGACCAGCTGCAGATATCACAGCCGTTTATCTGCAGCGGGTCTTACGAAAGTGGAAGAGCTAACCAAGGTAGCACTAGCTACCAAGCTAACTTAATAAGTTCTCTGAACTGATTAACAGAGTTTAGTGCTATCCTTCATCACCTGTTAATTCTGCTGAAGTCCACATTATTGTCCAGTCCTCTGTGTGATTCTTTTTCTTTGTTTTGTTGCCATTTTACAGTTAAGTCCCTTTAACATCTGATGTAACAAAGCCTTAAAAAAACAACTTTTTCTACAAACCTTTATACACCTGGCTTCTGCTGCTGTTCCCATTCAGAAATAAGTACTGCTGCTCATAATTCGCCCTATGGTGTTTTATGAAAAAACAGCAGGAATCCATGTTTGTTTGGGTCAGCGGTGCATTGCTTACGTCACACCCTTTGTTTCTCTGATTGGTTACTCCGCCTGTCATTGTTCTGCCCCAGAAATAAAATGTTACAAAAGAAGTACCAGACTAACTTCTGTGTATAGAAAGTGTTTGTCTGGCAGCCCAGGCTAACAATAATCATGATATTTTAGGAGGATTTGTCAAGCAACAATGTCCTGCCTGTAAGTGAAGGCAATACTATCCCCAACACATAAAACCAATGTGCATCCAAAGCTCAAAAATACAATTGGCAAGAGGACTTCCCTGTAATCTTGCTGTTAACACTTTTATTATCACAGCTAGGGCTGAGGGAGACAAGGCATCTATTCACCCGGTCATCAGAAAAGTCAACAAGCCTCTCTCCATATCAACTTTAACATTACACAATATACAAACACACTGCAACACTTCAAATCTTCACAATGTCTTGGCAGCATTGGATGTAAGTTGAGCCACTGGCAGCTCCTTAAGTATTATCTTCTGGCATAGCATCTGCGCTTTAATTATCACAGTCATTTGTCAATGCCAGTGTGGCTCCTCAGGAGTACATCCTCTAAATGAGACATTAAAAACATTATTTTTCACCAAACCAATGCTGCATTGTCAGGTCTCTACCAATTATCCTCTGTCGTAAATCACCCAGCCTTGGCATTAATGAACCAGTATAGTGTAGTGTGATGGAAAGAGGTGACGAGATCTTTAGTGAGCTAAATGTAACGTTATTACAGATGTTTCATCTAAACCCAATGACATAAAATTAGGATACTCTAAATTATAAATAAAAACATAATGCAATCTCATTAATCATAACTGAAAATAAATTAATATTAATAGTTCATTTTTAATTTGATGACAGCAACACACTATTTTTTTAGTGAAATGATATAATATCTCTGTTCTAACACCTGATGTGTTGATTATTTTCTATTGGGAATACAAGATGCTGTTATGAGATTTGCAAAGCATTGCATTGTGTTGTATTACATTTTACACAGTGTCCCAGCTTTTATAGAAGTGGGTTTATTTGTTTATAGATGTGTGATAATCACATCTTAATTATCAGGAAACATGAACTAAAATGGACAAATGCAATGTTTTTTGGTTGAAAATTTACTAGTGCGGCTACATTGCATACCCTCCTCTAAATAACAAATGGGACAGAGAAAACAAATGGTCACAACAGTACTTGTTGCTGCTCTGCAGGTTATTGATGGTATGTGCTCGCTTAAACTATTGGCTCTGTATTTGTTTACATAAGCAATATTTTGAATTACAGTAGCAATAAATTAAAAAGCAATATATATGTCATAGATCTAGGCAAAAACACAGCCGGCCGCAGTTACAAAAAGACCCATGAGATGAATGTGTTTTGGAGTATTTGCAGAAATCTAAGAGGCAATGAATCAAAGTTAATGGCAGAAGAAAAACACTACTGAATAAATAATAATCGGCAGGCAATTAAGATGCAGCACCCAAAAACAACAGCTTAATTTAAATGTAAAAGATCCATATTTGTCATCACAGCCATTCCCAACAGTCCTTAAAAAGAGAAATAACGTGACACTCTTGGTGCCAAATGCAGGGCTTTACACAATCAGAAATACATGCAAAAAAGCAAATATTGGACACATTAATTTGCCAGCACTAACAACAGCTTTTAAATGCAATACTGGTAAAAATATGAACCAAGTCTATGTCCTCTTTTCTTACAGTGAATGCGTGGGAAGGCAGCAGACTGAATAAAATTTCAGGACATAACCTGAAGCTTTAGTAAAACTTGTGCATGTAACTTTTCAATGTTATCTGAAAATGTACAAGCAATACACAATGAAGAATTAAGTTTAATTAATACATACAATATATTGTGTATTATCATTGGGGAAGGAAGTACTCAATATCTGCCCTCAAGTGAAAGTACTGTTACTTCAAAATATTATTACTCAAGTGGAAGTAAATGTGCACAACAAAATTACTATTTGAGTAAAGATAAAAAAGTATAGAGGGTAAAGTGCACTTAAGTAGCAAGTACTTACTGCTGCAACTACAACAAATACTATAACCATTACAACTACTGCTACTATTACTATTGCCACTTTTGTTGCTATTGGTTCCCAATTTGCCACTGAGGTAAAAATCAACAGTTTTTTTTTCCTTATAGAAATTCAGTAAATTTAGTGCAGAGTGTTGCAATCTTTTGAACATATTCAAAGAAAAAGAGCACTCCACTTCCTTAATATTTTTGTATGATGTCATACTACAAAATAAAAATATCTGTGAGGAACAGGTGGAAACAGAGCTATACATCGTTATTTGGTTAAATGAATGAGACCTGACATGAAGGGCTTGTTGATTGGTCAGTGCTTCCTGGAGTGGGCGGGGTTCGTGAGAAAGATGGAGGTTCATGGAACTGAGCATTTTGAGAGCTCAGAAAGACTGTGCCAGAGAATAGACTACTTAAACATGCATGAATGAAGCAAAACACAACTCCAGGTATGGTTTTGATGAGGGAATTATATTATAACATGGTAGAAAGATCAAAAAAGTCAATTTTGCATAATTTAGCCCCTTTAAGTAAATAACTTAGGTAAAAGTATCTACTTACTTTCCACCTCTGCTCATTATATCTGTAGCAAAGTAACATAAAAAGGCTGCAGCATATCAAAACCCTCTTAAAGCCCTGTACAAATGATAATAATTGTCTCTTAATGGCATTCCTTTCATCTGACAGTGTGTTTGATGGCACAGGCTGATGGCTCAGATCCAACATATAGATCCCTGACAACATGGTTTTATTTTAATGGCACTTGTGAAGAAAGACCATCTGTTATCACATGTAATCTATAAATATGCACAGTAAAAAGCCCTTAATGCCTTATCAAATGACTTGTAATTATCAGATTTGCTCAAAAGTGTTAAATGTCAGCTGTTTAGCATAATGTAAGTCTGTTTAATGTCTAACACTATCTTTCTTGACAATTAAATAGCGTGATCCACACCAAAAACTATTAAGGTCTTCTTTGGCCCATTACTGATTTTGCTTGGAAATGTAATAAAAGTCTGACAATTACTTTTTGAGTTTTCTGGCTAACAGACTAACAGACCAACAAACATTTCTACCAACCATGGCTGAGGTAAATATTATGATAATGCACACACACACTCACCCAAATGTTGCCATCTTGGTGATATGGTTTCCAGTTCCTCCCCGTGTCGCTGTAGAGGAGGCGGTAGCGCGTCGTCCAATCAGAGCTGCTGTACCGGCCCTGCGTTGCTATGGCGCTAACCTGCTTTCTCGAACCCAGGTCCACCTGTAGCCACTGGTAATGGTCACTGTCCAGAGGTGACCATCCTCCAGCTCCTGCAGAGGTAGAAACAGGTTATAACAAGAAAAAAGTCTATGATGCTTTATATAAGATAAAGTAACCAATGAGGAGTGCACTTTATGATCTTATTAGTGAGAAATGTAAGGCCAACGCACAGCCAGAGTGGTTGCACATAGCCTTTAAGTCCAAGGCTGAGGAGGCAGAGAACAGCATGATACCGCCATAATGACATTTTACAAAGGGAATATGTGGTTACAAGGTTAAAGTCCATTCTATTACTAATGGTCAGTGTCCAGCAGAGAGCGGCCTAGACATTTGCCCCAAGACACAAGCTAAAATAGTTCTGGAGGAGCAATATTTTATTAAGAGCTCTGCATAGAGAGGTAGCGCCTGTGGCTATAAACTCCACTTTACAATCATCTAATTAAAATGTCACTGCAGACACTAGCAACATTAGCGAGTATGCCATTGGATAGTGAATTAACTGTAACATATAATGCTATTAGATTTTTATTATTCGCAGCATTTGCTTATTTACAGAAGTTTTACTATTGTCAATAGACAGATTAAGCAGGTCTGCGTTTGAGGTTGAAATGCAAATATTTCCCAGCACAAAGAATAATCCACTTGTGTGTGAGAGCTACATATGTTATCTCTTCTAAGCTCTGAATCGGTGCATCCTTGAGCGCAGATCACAATGATCCATTTTTGTAGAGATGAAAGCTTTTCTTTCAGAATGCAAGCCTCTGTTGGATTATATATATTTTTTGAAGTCTTAAAACGGCAAAAATGAACCTGTTTTAACCTCACCATCAATCAAATCATTTATGTTTAGAATGCCCTTGTTGTTCTCATGAGTTGAAACACAGGTCATTATCATCAAAATATTTTAAGGATGGTGGATGACTGATGCAATGGTTAAATTTCATGCTTTGTGTACTCTATTGTTTCTTTCAAGCACAACTTCAGGGTCAGGCAAATAAAAGATGTATAACCCATTCTTACAATGCATCTTTTGTCTAACTTTAAAGGGGGTCTCATTTTGACAAAAGCAAAAGTAAAGTCACATATGCAGAAAAAAAAAGGTCTACATATCACTCTTTGAAACCCGGTGAAAATGTCTGTCTCTTTTTGTATGCTGTGTGCTGACTTTGTGCATATGGCCCCAGGTGTGGACCCGAGGCAGGGCCAAGCTTTATGGACACTGCGAACACTCTTAGGTTAAATGAGCCCTGGGTTAACTGGCTCAGGTACACTACAGGAGGGCAACTGCTGGAGGGGAAAGAGCGGAAAATGCTGGACAGGATCCTGCTGACCGGACTTCACCTTCCAATTAAGAATTAGATGAATTATAAAAACTATGAGTGTGAGGGAATGAGAGTGGTGCAAATTGTGGGAAGAAACTGCACAGAATATTATAAATTAAATACTACCTATTCGCCATTTTATGCTCACTTTTGGTTATCACTATTTGGTACACTGTGTATACCATTGTTTATGTAAAGCAAATCAAAGACTTTTTCAACAAGCACTTTTTCCCTGCCATCAATTAATGTTGCCCTGATGCGTAATTTTTGATAGTGGTGGCAATGCGCACAATCAGCACCAACAATGGCCCTTAGGGATCCTGGGAAATGGCCAGCTAGTCACAAGCTGACACTTAGAGACAATCATTCACTCTCAAATTTAATCACTAGAGTCATTTTCTTTTTTAGATTTACCAGTTTGTTTAACACATATCTTTGGACAGTGGTAAAAAGCAGGTGAACCCGAGATAAAACAGGGAGGACAACAGACTCCACTCAGACCTCCATGCTGACAGAAACAGAGTCACTAGTGCTCCCTCGTAATGTTAATAGTAGTCTGTTACTATTCCCAAATAATTTGTACTATTACTTCTACTTGAGATAGATGGTACAAGCCTCACTGTGATAGGATAACATAAAAAAGAGCAATAAATTGTATTGCTATTGCATTGCGTAACCCACATTTGCAACCACATAGAAAAGCTATGAGCCAAAATGGCTGTGACAGGACACCAGTGTCACCAAGTCATTATCAGGAGGAGTGGGTGGCGGATGGACTGAAAACTGGTCATGTCACGGCTGCTGTCTTTGATTCTCTGTAATGGATTTTTCTTAAAGGACACAAATACAGATAAGAAAAGTGATGTGTGAAGGAAAGTGACTGATCTGAAAATGACAGGGGAAGAAGGAAACAGGAACACAGCGTGAGAATAGTAGATACAGAGCCCCAGATAGTGTAAGACAGTGCAACTAGAGCGTCAAGTTCACTGAAAGATAGTCGCATGATAAAACTGAGGGTGAGCAGGGTTGAAATGAGCCCTATTCTTATAGCCCCGCCCCCTCCTGGACCCGTGACAAAAATCCTATATCTTATCCAATTACAGAACCATTACACTCTAGCCCCAGCCTTGACAGATAACCAGCGCAGTATCAGAGGAAACGTCAATACTTCAAAAAACATGCTGCAGCAAAGCCGTTCCCTTAGGGGGATAAAACACTATCAAACAGGGGTAGAATGAAGGGTAAGGAACTGGGTTGAGGGAGGGGGCAGTAGTGATAAGTAAACAGACAACTGAATATAAAGATTGCAAATGCAAACTGAGCAGACAATAGCTACGGCGGTGTGACAATTTGAATACGATCCGAGAATGGAGTGTCGGAAAGAATGCCATGGCTGGATGCTATAAGAGAAGCCTGTACTGTGTAAAGAAAAATGGAAAAAATAGTTAAGTCATTTCTACTTAAACTGGGAGTCCAAGTCACCAAAAAAAAAAGATGGGTCTGAAGTAATCTTGAGTTGAGGTGTGAGTTCAAGTCACAAAAAATCAAAATCAAGTCCAGTCCAAATCAATTCAAGTCAAGTCTAAGTTGAGTCCAAATGAACTGAATGCAAGTCCGAGTTGAGTCACCAAAACTGGTTTATTTATGAGGGTATGAGTTTATAATTATAATACTAGTTTTGTTTTTGTTCAGTCTTAAATATGGTGCGGCAGTGTCTCTGCTTTCCACATACTAGATACAAGAGTGATTTGACAAATGTGCAAGTCCATGTCCGAGGTATTGTCTACAGGACTGAGTCAAAGAACAAAATTATTGGTTAATAAGTCAGAGTTTCTGTCCATGTTATCAGTTCAAAAGTTAATGATAAATCAAGAGTCCTGGTCTGTGAGAAGAGATGAGATCAAGTCAGAGTTTTAGCCCTTAAAGCAATGACACAAGCCCATGTCGAGCCATTGAGGCCAAAGTTTAAGTAAAGTCACAAGTTTAAAACAATTTAGCCAAATGACTCCACTTGAACTCGAATGCTCCATTGGAGGTATTGCTTTAAAGTAAGTTTATAGGAAATAAAAAGGGTTTTACTGTATACACTTGATTTTTTAAACCAATATCAAACCAGAAAAGAATGACAAGAAGGTGCCATGTCAGGATGCTGTAGGGGGCCACAGTACTATGTGAAGAGACAGAAAAATGGAACAAGCGATAGATGAGGTGAGAAAAAAGTGTGAGAGAGGGTTTTATAGCTGTGCTGGGGAGGGGATGAGATGTCATACTGATGTTGTGAAAGAAGGACAGAAGAGAGGCAGAGATGTAGTTATGGTAAAACGCTGATAGATGAGGTCAGATACAGAGGCAGAGTATAGTGTGGAGAATAAGAGGTAAAGTGAATTCGTTCAACAGGGAGGCGAGGGTCCATCAAGTGTGGGGAGGCTGCAGGTGGGCTCAAATGATACACAGCAGAAAGTGAAGATTGGAAAAGTTATGGGTGGCGCTCAGGTCTATAATAAAGACTGAAAAAGTAAGAAAAGTCTATTTGGATTTTTTTTTTCCCAAAGTGTGAGACTAGTGATTGCAGAATCCTTAATATTACATGAGTGCCAACTTATGACACAGTACCTTTGCCAAATTGTGATGGTAAAATACAACAGAATTGTCAAAAATAATATGATATGGCACAGAGCACTGGCTTAGGAAACATGATAGTATAGGCCAGTAAGAAGGTCTTCGTCGTCAAAGTTGGTCTAAGTTGAGAGAAAACTTTTAAATTTTTCTATGTGAAGAAAGTCTTCTTCCAAACTTAATACAGTAGTTATGTCCTTATCTTTATTGTATGGTTGAACTTTGCTTTGCTCTTTTTCTAAAAGGCTGCTAGGGTGGCTTCAGAAATGACTCTAAGTTACCACCAATACATTTAATTAACTGTTTAAAGATATTTTTTGGCCTTTCAAAGCTTGATTAGACAGCACTATGAAGAAGTGACAGGAAATTATGGGGGAGAAAGCAGGGCATCATCATTTGGTACTTTACAGTTTTGTGTCATCAGCTTATATGTCCAAAAAAAAAACAGACAAGACAGAAAAATGTGTTTATACACATTTTTAATGTGTATACCTATGTAATCTAAGGCTAACGTCAAGTTAATTTTCAAGAAACAAATTGCTTTTGTATAATAAATGTAATACTGGCTCAGGCCAGTGTTACTTTAGCACAATGCCAGAAATTGTAGGCTAATGCATTGGCTCTGCAGATAGACTGTAAAATGATGTATCTATAACTAAATAAACATGTATCTATATAATTGCAATGGATTCCTTTAATGAAACCAAGTGCATTTTTAACCTTTGTCTCTGAGAGCTACATACTCAAAGTGAATGATGAAGATAAATTACAGCCTTGTATGGCATCATAATGGCCAATTCAAAGCATCAACAGATGGCACGTCTTTGCTTTCTTTACAATTTCTGCCAAACCCAAATGAGTCCAGCTTTGTTGCAATAAAGAAAAAAAGTACCTTTCATAGTTTTATATGGTTCAAAGTGAGCTGATGTGTGGTGTCATGCCTAAAGAGAAGAGCTAAAAGAGGGAGGCTGGACAGACGGCATGTTGGGGTTATGAGGTCAGAACAAAGGACAGATGGGAATAAAGACAGACACATAGATTAAAGACTACAGAGACGCCCATAGTTCAAAAGATCAGTGAAGTGATGGCAGGCATAGGCTTTGGTAAAGACTTCTGACAAAAAAAAAAAAAAAAAAAACTAGAGCAAAGAGAGCTATTAGCCAAAGAGTGCAGTGTTAGAGGTCAGAGAACAAGGGACCCAAGAACACAGCCAGAGCAGCAAAAGTGAGACGGGCATATGCTGTCATAGACCAGCGAACGAACAGATGAGAGGTGAAGGGGAGGACGAGTGGTTTGACAGAGGCTGAGCAGTGATATCTAAAAAACTGAAGAACAGAGGTGCAGAGAGAGAGGTGAAAGCCTGAGGGATGAACGCAAAGAGGTGAGGCTGACAGAATAAAGTGGATTCGGAGCATGTTCGCGGCAAAAAGGGGAAATACAGACAGAGAAAGTCGAAGAGCGGCGAGCGAATGGGGAAAGGAGTGGGGGATGGGAGGAGGAGCAGGAGCAGGAGCAGGAGATGGGGGACTGCCACCGCTCTCTGGACTGTCACACACGCAGATGTTCAGGGAGGGGAGCAGCAGCGGCGGGAGGACAGAGCACGAACAGAGAGCAGAGAAGGTCAAAGGATACACCTCGAGGAATAGAAGGATGGAGAGAAAGATAAAAGAAACAGAGAAAGAGTAAAAAGAAAGGTGTGTAGAAAGAACAACAGGTGCAAATAGGATGATGTGAAGGATAAAGGAATATGTTAAAACTACTATTTTGGTTTGACCACTGAAGACTACAATAGCATCATCTATTGTATGACCTGTCCACTATAATACACTGAATATCATATAGTGTAGTGGATTGGGCAGTCGAGGCACCCGCCTTCGGCTGCTATCCAGGTCACACAGCACCAGCCTCTTATGGTTCTTCCTGTGGGTGGTGGACCTAAGGGAAGGCGATCTTACTTAGCCTTTTTGGGTGTTCTACGTATTAGAGGGGCTCAGGGTAGAGCTCCTCCACATCGAGAGAAGCCAGCTGAGGTGGCTTGGACATCTTTTTCAATTGCCTTCTGGACGCCTCCAAGAGGAGGTGTTCCCGGCATGTCCTACCAGGATGAGGCCCCCGGGAAAGACCTAGGACACTCGGTGGGGACTATTGATATTAGGAAATAAAAATAAAAGTGAATTTAACAGCTGACTGTAGCTGGCCATAATATAAGATGCCATCTCATCAACAAAATACGCATACACTAATAAAAAACCTTTTAAAATAATGATTACCTGAATGATTGAGGCCCTTCACTTTCAACACTTATCACTCGACTAATTAATCATTAGGAGGTGTGTACATGCGTGTGCCCATGTGTTACCCATTTTTCATTTTGGCTTTTAGTTTAAATAAATAATGTAATAGCAGGGAAAGTTCTCTTCAAACAGTCTTATTAATACCTTGTTAAACAGCAACAACAACTGTCAACCTAAAGTACATAAAGAAGCAGCGAACTGAAAAAGTAGTAATGGGCAGCACTAACTCACATATTATTGAATTAAAAACTTAATGGATCAATACATACATAATTATCAGTCAGAGCCCTATTAGAGTGACAGATTGAATAGACCTAATGAGAATAAAATAGCAGAAAATCCAATCATTATTTTCACCTGGGAAATGATGTGGTATTGACGACAGGGCCATGCTGTTCATCATCTGTTACACTATTGCTTAGTGTTGGAATTGAGTTAGTCCAAGTCACTACACTCTGGTCCAAATTTGGTCCATTCTGAGCTGAGTCATTAGCAATTACAGTGGAAATCCGAGGCCAAGTCTGTGTCACCAAAACCTAGTCATATTTGTTGACAAACAACATGCCCTATCATAATTTTCTTTAAATTTATCTATAAGAAAAGAAATATAAAAAGTTTTATGGACTTGACTCAGACTTGACAACCTGGAACTTGAAAAGGCTGTCAGAAACCACAATAATGAGCTACACAAATGCTACTTTGGTGAAATTGCCCCAGTGCCCTTTAAAGGTCTGTTCCACAAACACACAGCGGGGCTGCTTCTGAGAAAAAGGAGCCAGACGCCAAAGAAAACAATGTTGCTGGACTCCCTCCAAGTCTGAAGACGTTCTGAGCTACAGACGATGACCCAGATAACCCAGCACTGTGGCTCTGCTACTACAATGTGAAGAGCTCCACTGCACACAGGCACTGACCAAAACAAATGTACTGTACTGATAACAATGTCTTCCTTTAGGTTTCTATACATCTAGAAAAAATAAATCTCTTCATTAGTTTTCTAAAAGGGAAAGTTAAAATAAAAGAACATAATAAACACATCCATAGAGAAATCTTTTATTTATTCTATTTTAACTTATGGGGAATTGGAGATGTGGAAGGATAAATATGTCAACAGTGTGTACTGATGAAAAAAGCAGCAAATAAAACAACAAAGAGGCCTCTGGGAACCATCTTTAAAAGTTTTTTTTTTTTTTTGTAACTTCTCTTTGTATAGATACCAGAGATGGAGTACTAAAGTCCTGGACTCAGACTCAGTTGAGACATCAGGCTAGTTTTTGAGACTTGTGACGTGACTCGGGCCTTACTGAAATCACCAGTCATTGTTTTAAGGGCTCAGACTTGGACTCGTTTTATCCCCGAGACCAGAACTCGTGACTTGACTGATGATTTGGAGTCAGACTTTGACTTGGACTTCGCCTCAGACTTGTGGACAATAACTTTTGACTCTTAACATAGTTTTTCATGTCACTCGGGCTCGTCTTGGACTCCCACTGGTAATGACGCGACTAAAACCAACCCTTTAAAGACTCAGACTTCAACACAAAACACTGAGGACTTGAGACTGACTTGACTCAACTATGTTATAGATGTTTTATATCTAACACTACACAACTAAAGTGAAAGCTCTATTTGAAGAAAAATAAACAGTTTGTTCCACTGCCTCTAATTGTTACTTGCATCTCTCACTCACGTTGTCAAGACTGTGACTTCTGTTTTTAATCTGCTACCATGGAAATAAAAAGGCATTGAAAAAGCCCAAAGATATTTTCAAGAGGATTTTGTGTGCCTAATGAAGACAACAGATCTAATGGTTCAAAGTGAAAGGATGTTTGACCAGGGCTGCCCATTATGAATGCACCAAATATATTTCAGCATATGTTTGCCATAGCTGTTGTTTCTCATACAAATACAACATTAACACTGAGCATTTTAATAAATGAAGACGCTAAGCTGCCAGAAAAGGGATGCAGAGAGAAAACAGCTGGTTAGCCCTCTGCCAGTACTTCATCTTTCTGTCACGAAGCAACAAGAGCCGATGGAGACAGAGTAATTTAATTAGCAGCGGACCGCCATTATCGATGGATGACTGCAGTGGCGAAAAGCATCAAACAATTTTGTAAGATGACTTGGAAAGGAGGAATCTGGAGTTGCTCCGGCTGTTGTAGCACTCTTGCTTTTGAATGAGAGCGGATTCTCAAAAACTTTGGAAAAAGCTTGGGAAAGTATGTATCATGGATAAGAATGTGAGAGGAAAAGAAAAAAATAGATAATGAGGTCTGCAGAGAAAGAAAGGGGACAGGCTGAGAAAATGGAGTGTGGTATTGCGAATGTTACTGTAGAAAATAGAAAGTGTATGGAGAGAAAATGAGATGGAGAGGGGAAGAAACCAGAGACAAGGATGTGATGGAGGGCGAGCCGAGACAAGACAGGACCGAACAGAGGAGAGGGAGGAGAAAAGAAAATGGAATATAAGGATCAGTGGCCACGTGTTTGTGATTAGCCGCCCAATCTCATGCTTGGCCAGATCTACATGGTGCGGCAACACATGCTGGCTCGCACACGCCCGTCTGCCCACAGGGTTTCCACACATACACTCTCTCCACAAAAGATATTCATTGTTCTCTCTCGGTGTGTCGCTTTGTCCGGTGCCAAACTTTACATATTACTTTACATATTATTTGTGCATGAATTTTATGTCAAAGTAAGGTGTTTATGTGTGCAGTTTTCATGGAGCGGGAGATAATGAGATGCACTACTGCCGCTGCTTTTTGTCATTACAAGTCACTTAAACCTGAGATATTTAAAGAAGACCCCTGTGTTCACGCAGTTGGTAAATGTTCAGCTTGTAGCATTCATCTTTCACTATGGTGCATTCTCTGATCTTTTATGGACAGTTTTTGACCCTTTTTCATTGCACCATCTATTTGTTACCATCAACCCCCTGACGTTCAGTGTTCAACATCAATCACTCATGTATCCTAGACTACAAACAGGTCTGTGATGTGCACACAGAGATCATGTGCAGGTTACGCCACTGCCTTTGATTAAAAATTAAAGCAGCACCCGCCAGCTTTTGCACGTGTGAGAGACTTGAAGTAACATGGAATTATTTTTCCCTATTTTGAACTTGTACAAAAGATTTGTTTTTCAGATGTCAAGTCATCTCAGTACACTCCACAGTCTGACGAATGTTTAGCTTGGAAATAGTCTCACTTCGGAGCTTCATGACAGAGAAATCAATATCAACATCCAGTAGACAGTATTACTAGAATAATGTTATTCTTTTGAGACACCTTTCTAAATATTGATAATATTTACAGAGTGCCTATTGTATTGACATGTATAAATCAACAGAGTAGACAAATAAGCCTTAATTATTATTTATGCAACCTTTATCAGCAACCTTTCTCCTTCTGTAAACATCAATATTGCATTTTTTTTAGGAGTTTTTCCTTTCCGAGAAGGAGGGCCTAAGGACAAGAATGTACTGGGTCTGTTTGGTGTAATTATTGTTTATGCTGATTGTGTGTTTATGTTTGATTAACTGTTTGTGAAGCCCTTTGAGGCGACTGTTGTTGTTGTATAGATATAAAACTGAATTGAAAATCGAATAGAACAAGTGTGTCTACAATGTTAATTTAACTCACCTAGTTATGTACTAAGCATCAAAGTAGCAACCAAGAAGGTTGTGGGTTCTATCCTTAAGTGGACTCTACATCCATGTGTTACTGAGGGTACTCTGCTTTCTCCCACCGTCCAATAATGAGCATAGATGAACTGGAGAAATCTTAACGCCTCTATGAATGTGAGAGTGAATGGTTGTCTGTGTCACTGTATATCTCTGCCAATCCTGTGACATACTGGCCATTGTCCAGGATGGGCCGTGCATAAGGTCAAAAGTGGCTGGCTCCAGTCACCCTAACCAGAATAAGCAAAAGAAGAAGAACAAATGTATATTTCTGTAAATAGCCCTAGGTAAGGTAACAGAAAAAGGTATTTACCAGTGTGTTAAATTTATTGCACAGCATTTTTATCTGATGTGTGTGGGTGGCCACTCTGTTCCCCTGTCTTACACACACAAAGGACAACATACTGACACACATGAAGATACACATGGCTGTTGCCTAAAACTGTAATAGCTGTCACCGTTCACAACACAAGCGAGTGTCCCATCGATTTTATGCCTTCCTTGTTCCATAGCACATGAAGATTGGACCAGATTGGCTTATCAGTGAACACTCATCACACTGATAGCACATTCTGGAGCTGCTGAGAATAACCCTGTAACCTGTATGTTAGTATGTTTTAGTGCAATTAAATTAAGGTTGTCAACTTGGGTTTTGTTTTTATGTTGTGTATGAGTGGAGTATTGTGCTTTTCTCAAGGACAGTGCAGTCAATACAAAAGGATCAAGTGCCACTTGTGACGGTTCATCTGCCCTGAGCATAAATGAGCAACGGGAAGAAGATGAATGAATAAATAATGTCTACATGTAATGGTAGTATGGTTTTGTCTAGGTTTTGTCCTATTTTAGTCACACATTTAGTGCTAGTTATTGTTATGTCTTGAGCCAATCTTTAATATTAAATAATACATAAGTTCGATACATAGGTGTCAGTCATTAAGTCTTCATATTTTCTAAAGCAGTTATACTTGTCAATTGGATTATTTAAATATATCACAGTTCATTTTGTTTTTTCAGCATTCAGTAATTATTACATATTGCATGTCTTTTTTTTTATATGAAATAGGTCTATAATTAATACAACACATTTTCATAATGTTCTATTCAGTGGTTCATTATCAGTGAAGATAATGAATATGAAAATCCTTTGTAATTTTCCAGAATCCTACCCAACATGCCTAACTTTTATTCAGAATATCTCACACTTCCCTTGTTGCATCTAATTTTAGACTGCACCTGTCATATGCTGTGGCTTACCAGGTGATGACCCCATATTTGATCAAACAGTCATTCCCTGCAAGGCATTAAGAAAAGAAAAATGTCCTATAACTGCACTTGCTGCTTTGACATGCATTTCTATGTGTGCAACTCATTCATAACAATTTTAGTGACATTTAACAACATGCGTCGCTATGTTGTTCCCCTAACCGCCCCCATGTCTGTCCTGTCTATGGAGTGTCAAGTGTATCACAGAATCCAGATATGCGAGAGGAAACCCCGGTCTCACTAGAATATGCTGGCTCCTAATTACAAGTCAAGAGTGACAAGTGGTGGAGGAAGGAGAGAGCAGAGCACTTCGGTTTTGACAAAAATATTCAGAGCTAAATTCAGAAACAGTGAAATGTTGAAGTATACATTACAGCTGCTGCTGGTGGAACCACTGTAGTGACAAGGGCTGCCAAACCTAGATGTTTAAATGGGAGGAATTCTGTTATGTAGTCATTAATTCATTCATTTTTGCATTTCCAGGGGTCACAAGCCAGTGTAACGTTTTTGCCAGTCCCAAGTCCAGATAAATGAAGAGGGATGCGTAAGGAAGGGCATCTGGTGTAAACTTTATATGCAAATCAAAGCATGTCAGGAGGCAGATGAATTCCAGTGGCTACCCCAGAACGGAAAAATGATAAGGAAAGAAGATTCCCATAAGGGTTGGAGGTGGCTGGAGCCTATCCCAGCAACTATGGGCCTGAGATGGGGTACACCGGTAGCATATACCAGTAAGTTGCAGGGCCACAGTGACATTCCTACATGGGGGAAGGAAACCAAAGAGAACCCAGAACACAAAAAAAAAATGTACGGATTGCTCATATGTTTACAGTTCTTAACAGGTGACTGGGGTAAACCCTATCCAGGCTGCTGAGCTGGGTAAAATTGCCAGGCACTTCAGCCAATTGCGATTTACTATAAGCAATTCTGAATCACCAGTTCATGCACATGAAAGTAAACCAAAATGCCCTGAGAGAACCCAGAGTAGCACTGAGAGGACACTGAAACTCCACACACAAGTTCCATTTTTGATCGATCCCAATATCTTCTTGCAAACCACGCTACCTCACAATTCAATAAAAAAATTATGAACTAAATAAAAAATGCATAACTTAAATTCAATTCATTCTTCAGTCTTCATCAGACATAATGAGGTGCGACGGGCTTTTGTACTGTTACAGAGATCCTCTTTTTATTGCAGGTTATTAAAGTTATAATCCGACTGGTGAGATTAAACATCAGACTAACATCCCCTTTATTTGCTAGCTTTGCTTTGTCACCTCAGCTGTAGCGCCACTATATTAGACTGTAATGTATGAATGATTAATTGTATAAACATAGATTGGTGTAATTGTCTGGCACTGTCTCTCTGTGCTGCTGTGTGAAATGAGCTCGGGCCTGAGTCATGCAGATAATGACTGGAGAGAGAAAAAATTAGGAGAAATACAGAATTGAAGAAAAAGTAGTTTTGAGTGCAGCTGTGTGGCTCTATGAAGCGTGCCAGTCTATAAGCACTTGGACATTTACCTCTGAGTGTGTCATTGGTAAAAATCATCCATAAATATGTATGCCCATGTATCTTTAACTTGTATCTCTATCCATGTGTGCAGTGTGTGTGAGTATACCTCCTCTCTTGTTGAGCTTGGCGTATCCCGGTGCGTATCCGTTGGAGAAGACAGACGAGCTGGTGAAGGCTGTGTGTGACAGAGGGGAAGCCAGCGGCTCGTCACACTTATCTGGGAGTGGGACACAGTCGAGAGGAAAACACAGAAGACAAAAGAGGATGGCAGAGAAGGGAAAAAAGAAAGAAAATTGGTCAACATGTTGTACATTTCAAACAGGAATGCCATTGCATTATGTTTTACAAATGTATAGAAATTGAAACTAGCATGAGTGGAGACAACTCATTCATTTTCTTCTGCTTAGGGTTTGTGAGTAATTGGAGCTTCTGTCTGGGTACTTCAGCTTTCTTCCACTGTTCAACGACATGCTAAACTGTCCATAGTGCATAATATGAGTGTAAATAATTGTCAGTTTATGTCTTTGTCCAGGGTGGCTATTATCCAAGGTGCACCCCATCTCAGGCCCAGCCAACCCCAGCTGATGATGACTAAATGAATGGTATCATATTACACCGCAAAACAGTATGACACATTACGCTCTGGTATTGTAGCTCCTAAACAATAGGTCAGCATAGTAAATAATAAAGGGCAGTGAGATGGAAGCAAATCATCATTCAGCACATTTGCAGTGCATCAAACTGCAGTCGTCACACAAAACCATTACACCAGCAGTTTTGGGTCAAGGAGGAGGGCCCCTTGGCAGAACTTTACTGAGGGCTCGAGGGAAGCGGAGGCCAGCTCCGATCACAGTACAAATCAATCTGAGGTGGCTTATTTTTCACACGGTTACACTTCAACTGAGGCTTCCCTGGCTGCTAACAAATTCTAAAAATAGTTATAACTTTTCATTACATGCTTTAAGTCAGTCTTTGTTTTGTCATTTAAATGGTAAGAGAAGTTAATAGTAAACATTTAATACTCTTCTTCCTTAAATGCTTTTATGCTATTTTTTTACATTATATAACAATTTCTGTGTGTGTCCGCTGCACTGGACATGTAGAAATGCACAGTATTTCCACTTGTCGAGATAGATGAACTGTAAAACCAATGGGTAGCCAAGAGGAAAATGGAAAACAGATCAGCAGTGTTACATCACTCAATCCAAGCTGACCTTGCTGCCAAACCACAAGTACCAGAAGTCTCAGCAGTCTCCAGGCCAGAGAACCGCAGTAGGCTGAACTAGACAAAGTACATTTGGGTAAGTATTTCTACTACTGTAGAAATACCGTAACTAGAAGCATTCAGAGAGCAAGGCATTGACTCTATCTTGCAATGACAAAGATATTAAAGGATTTGACAATAAAATCAATGATTTAAAATGTTGTGGAGAATTTAAATGATTTTAGTAGCTCAATTCAAGTAATAAAAGGTATTTTGATCAGTACAGAGTGAAATATTTCAAATATTTATTTATTTTAATTGTGACTATTAATTAATTTATCTACTCCTGCTTATTCCTGACAGGGAGAATGAGGGTTTGTGAGTAGCTGTCGTCAGCTGTGTGACACAGAGACACACACTGACGACAACTATTCATTCTCATTCACTGTGATTAATTCAGAGTTACCAATTCACCTTGCTCACCAAGACACATGCATGTCTTGGTGAGAGAGAGAGAAAGCCAGGGGACCCAGCAAAATTGTGTATCTGATTATATAATATCACATAACATTCTAATTCTAACACTGAAATGCATTGACATTTCCATCATGTTCTAATATTTTGAGATGCAGCTGTAATCATTAATTCCTTTACTGGCCCTTTGTGGCTGGAGTTAATATTTTTGGCACTATCCAGCAATGAAACTAAATTCTTTGAAAAAATCCTGAATCCCGGTTCCACATCAGAAACATAATATTATACTACTATAATACATACTATTATTGATTTTTCCTGAAAAATTCATCAAAATCTGACCATTACTTTGAGTTATCTTACAACCCAACACACATAACTCTCCTTGACAGAGGTAAAAATACAAATACACACATCCAATCTCTTAGTGCAGCTTTTACTCTGAGGTTCACAAACACATCAAAGTCTTCCACTACATTAGGTTTCACACAGGGTGCAATTGTGAATGGTCCGTCAGAGCAGGTTGAAGCAGTCAATATCTGCCTGTCAGGCCGCTCTATCAAAGCATATGTGCCACGTATGTGATTGTTTTTATCTGTCGGTATGTTTGCGAACAGTGGGGGTGAGCTCTGTTGTCTCCTGCACCGTGGGGAAAAGTCAAAGCCGTGTTAACTCCTTGGTCCACTGGCTTGTTAGACAGATGACTTTGTGTCACAGGTGCCTCAAAGAAGGAAAAAAAATATATAATCAAAGATCCATTACTTGTGTGTGGTAGGAGGAATGGACTGCAGCCTCCCTGCTGGCGTTGGAGATCCATATTTTCTGCCCTGGCCTGTTTTGACAGCTGATACACTCTAGTTCCCCTGTATAAACATCCAAAAGTAATGAGCGGCCTGGCCACTGACCTAGCACTGGCATACTGGCACAATCTGCTAGCAGTCATTAGCTAACTGGCATAGTGGTACTGGACTGACTGAAATACACTGGAGGGCACTGTCACAATAAATTGCCTAGTACAGGATCACTCTATTGTAAAATACATTTATACCTTGTCATAGATTAAGTGTCTCATATCATCTACTTTTCTGTTATAGTTTGGTAGATTTAGGCAGATTGCAATGTTTCTCAAAGAAAAGGACATCTTCTGACAACAATTTATTGTCTTAAGAAGAAACCTACAAAAGATACAGTTTTGTGATGTGAGTGGTGTTAAATTTTCAGCTTGTGACAAAACTTCTATATTTGGTTGCACAGTTACATTTTCATTTACACCATTATAACCACCAATTATTTCCTTCATGAACGTAAAGATATTGCTTGCACTGGCTTACCTGTTACTGGTGTGGAACTGGATTACTGTCTAAATTGAGCTATATGGTTTAGATTCTTTACTATTGTGGGGCAATAAGGATTTGTGCCTGAATTGATAAAGCATTTACCCCTGAACTAAAAGGTCCGTAGCTCAAATCCAGGTCTGGCAGAAACATCTAAAAATAATGAGCTGGTCTGGCCACTGACCTACAGCATAGTGGCACATCCGCCTGAAGTCATTATCTACTGGACTAACTGAAATACACTGGAGGGCACTGTCAAAATCAATTGCGTAGTACAGAATCCTTTTATTTAAAAATCCATTTAGACATAGATTAAGTAGACTATATCATTGTTTTTTGTTGTATTTTGGTACATTTAGCCAGACCATAAACAATTACTGTAGACTGGTAGAAGAGATTGGTAGATATAGCTTGTTTCACAACTTGAGACGACCATTATAAAGTGTTGCATGGTTACATTTTCAGTGACAACATTATTACTACCTATTATCTCCACTTTTTTAGCATAGGTTTGTTGGCCTCTTGGCATGATAACACAAAAAGTAATGGCCAGATTTTAATGGAATTTTCAGGAAATGTCAGTTATGGCCACAGGAATAAAAAAAGCTTTTAGTTGGATCCAGGATACCGTATAGATCGAGGATGGTGTTGTGTACCATTTTAAAACACAAATATCCAAGGTGCTACAAAGATGCTAACTCCAGCCACAATAAAGGAACAAATTGTACTTTGGGGTGTGGTTGTTTTTTAATGATTTACTATACTTGAAGGCTCAATGGATAAAGCATTTACCCCTGAACTAGAAGATCACTGGCTTATAGCTACTTATACTGTATTCACTGTGAATGCCATTTGCCACAGTTTCAGAGGTGTCCCTAGACATTTCTCTACTGCAGAATTCCCAACTCTGGGCAGGGAATAACAGTACGTATACGGATATAGTGGGAAGTTAATGGAGAGAAAGTGGATTGTAGAGGAATGAGAGTGTGAAAGCGTGAAGGAAAATGTAGTTGTAGCATACGTGATGCACAAATTAGTTATCAGTAGGCTAGTTATCAGTAGGCTAGTTATCAGTAGGCTAGTTATCAGAAGGCTAGGTTTCGCTCCAGGAGAGAGTGGACAGACACTAAGGTTTCAATTTGGTGTTGATACCGTGTATTGAAGTATTTACAATATGCAACCCATACAGTAAGTGCAGCTCATAAAGTACCCGTGCAACGTGAATATGAATGGCCATTCATTAATATATATACACACAAATATGGTTTCAAAATTCATTTGTTTAAAATAAATCAGTGTACTCAGAGCAATGCAATTTGTTAATGCAAGAAAGAGCCAACAACAACAACAATAATCACAGCCCACCCACAGTTCATTTAACCCACGTCTGGGTTATAGATGAAAGTTCGAATCCGGAAAAAGGTATGTGGAGTATAGTCCGTGGACACAAGTTCATAAAAAGAGAGTTCATTGGTCCGAACAAGTGGTGTGAGTGTGAATAAATGAGAGCGTGGGTTGAGAGTTCTGGGCTGCAGGAGCCCCCTACCGGTCCGACAGGTGGGGCAGTGACTCTCCTTTGTAACAGTCTTTATGCTTTATAGGCCTGCTCCTTAGCTCGCCATCAATATGCAGGAAACCTGGCCTGTATAATGGACCAGAGCTCCAATGAATCATATGTACATAAACAGCTTCAATGAATCCAAGTGTTAATAAATTGAAATATAGTTGTTAAATTTGTGCGCACAATTCAATTTAAACACTGTTGAGCAGAATAACCTTCCAGCACCAAAATATATATATTCAAAAGGTTCAAAATATTTCATAAATAAATGTTAATGTTTGTCAACCTATTTAACAGTTCAATAAAGTGCTTAACTGTTTAGACCAACTTCAGTGGTACTTAGCGTCAATAAGAAACCCTTCAGACACTTAAAATGACAATATACAATATAATGTCCATAGATTTGCACTTAGACACTTAACTTAGTTTGCATGGTCATATTAGAAAAACAAGGCACAATCCTGGAAGAAAAGGTAGGCTAACCGCTCCAACACAAAAATCAATGAGCGGCTAAGCTACTTCTTCAAACATTTCACTCACCGATTCCGCGATTTGCGTCACACATACGAGTCCATTCATTCAATTTTGGACACGGCGACGACAGCTCCTATGAGTTAATTAAGCCAGTAAGCATCAAGCGAATATTTGAGTGATTGAGTAAATAAAAATAGCGAAAACCGACCTGCAGCTCAGCTCTCCTTGGGCGTCCCCACCTGCACCTGAACCCACTGATTGCTGCGGCATGATATCCACACGCAAACCAGGAAGCGCCGGATCACGTGACCGCGCAGCGGCACCATGCAACGTCACAACTAAAGCGCTGATTGGCTAACCCGACGTACGTGATTACGCCACTCTAAATACCACGTGAGCACCACAAATGACAGAGAGGGAACGAGAGAATGACAGACGCTCAGAATTTGTCACCTGGGCTACACCCTCCCCCCTTAAAGCCATGCAACCCCGATGCATGCTACACTACATAAACATGGGAATACCCCGGACTGTTGGACGCAGGAGCATTAAACGCGTCACCATAAGCATCCGCTAAACTATGGAAAAGAGTTTGGACAACAGAAATTAAAGGATTGCCCAAAACAGAATATTGAAGACGCTGAGGCGGTTGTCGCTGGCGCGAAGAACGACGCACAGGCGAAGCAGTGTCTGAAGCGTCAGTAACAACGGGCGCTTCGACATGATCGGGAAATGATAGTGCCGAAGTGAGGGATGTCTCTGCTGGGCCTCCAGCCACTGGCTCATCCTCTGGTGGCCTTATCTCAGGAAGAACAGGATCTCCAGCTTCTATTTCAAGTCCTTCCTCAGGTTCTCCAGAGACGACATCTCCCTCCTCCCGGGACGAAGATGGATCCATGACATCGGAAGCTTCAGAGGACTCCCTCACAGGTAAGTGATGTTCAGGTGAGTGCAGTGATTCAGGAAGTGTTGTAGTATCAGTTGAGGACACAATAGGAAGAGGACCCTCAATACTGAATTTCACAGGTGAAATTACAAATGGAGGCACAGTAAATTCTCCCTCATCATCACTCAGACATTCAGGATCCGCAACCGGCTTCTGCAGGCTTCTGGTTTGAGGCCGGCGAACAGGTGTAGGAATCGGCAGTTCTGGTTCCGGGGTTTCAGGAAGAAACCCACAGGGAAGTAGAAGATCTCTGTGCAAAGTACGTGTTCGTCCCGATGTGTCGTACTCCGGCCGCACAGTGTAAACAGGGAGGTCTCCTGCACGGTTGAGAACGATATAAATGTCTTTCTCCCACTTATCCTCCAATTTATGCTTGCCACGGAGCCTGACATTGCGGACGAGCACACGATCACCTTCCTCCAAGACAGAAGGTTTTACCTTCTGATCGAAGCGAGTCTTGTTCCTTTCGGCAGATTTAGCTGCATTTTCAGAAGCGAGACGATAGCTTTCTTCAAGCCGAGAGCGCAGGTTCTGCACGTACTGCGAGTGCGAAGTGGATGGAGTGTCTCGAGTTGGCAAGCCAAAAGCTAAATCCACAGGTAGTCTTGGACAGCGACCAAACATGAGCTCGTAGGGGGTGTAACCTGTGACCTCATTTCTGGTACAGTTATAAGCGTGGACCAGCGGCTTCACGTACTCTTTCCATCTTTGTTTCTGCTCTGGCTCCAGAGTTCCCATCATGCTTAGCAGGGTTCGGTTGAACCTTTCAACCGGGTTCCCACGGGGATGGTATGGCGTGGTTCTGGTCTTTTGAATGCCCGCTATATCACAGAGCTCTTTGATCAAATGAGACTCAAAGTCCGGCCCTTGGTCCGTGTGCAGACGCTCGGGAATGCCATAGTGAGTGATGAAATTTTCCCACAGACACCTTGCTACGGTCTTCGCCTTTTGATTAGCAGTCGGAATAGCCACAGCGTATTTAGTAAAATGGTCTGTGAGTACCAGAATGTCTTTGGTATTACTTTTATCAGGCTCGAGCGAGAGATAGTCCATGCACAGTAACTCAAGCGGTCGGCTGGTCTTGATGTTTACCAGAGGTGCAGCTCGTTCTGGAAGAGCTTTGCGTCTGATGCAGCGGTTGCAGGTTTTTATCTTGGCTTCAACATCCGCAGCCATGCGCGGCCAGTAGAACCTGGATCTGACAAGGTCCAAAGTACGCTCAACCCCCATATGTCCCATGTCATCATGGAGGCTGGTAAGTACCACATGGCGCAGGTCTTCAGGCAACACAAGCTGGAACGTCAGGTGTTCGCCATCTTGTCTCCTTCTGTAGAGAAGGCCATCTTGTAGTTCGAGGCGGTTGAACTCTCGTAGCAGAAGAGCAAGATCTGGAAGTTCTTTCCTCACTGTAGGAGGGACATTCTCTCCAGTTTCCAGCTGATGAATCACCTCACAAAGGATGGAGTCGGCTCTCTGCTTCTCCTTGAGGTCAAGATGAGACATGGTTGGTACCACCGGCAAACCATGGTGAGACTCACTGGCAAAACAATCAGGAACAACAGAGGCAGACATACTTAATGATTCAACCAATGTTATAGAACTTCCCGCAGGATTTCCTGAATGACTTCTCAACAAACAGTTGTGACATATGGCAGCCACAACGTCGGGAGGAAGCTCGAAAGTGCTGCCTAGAGCGTCCGCGTGGTTATTAGTGAACTGCTCAATCATATCCCACTCGTCCAGGCAGTGAGCATCCGGCGGCTCATGGTGTGGTCTCCGAGAGAGCGCATCGGCGTCTCTGTTCTGGCTGCCTGCTCGATACTGGAGCTTGAAGTCATAGGTGGATAAAGCAGCAAGCCAGCGATGACTGGCAGCATCCAGCTTGGCCGATGTCAAGATGTATGTCAAAGGGTTGTTGTCCGTCACTACCGTAAACTTGGATCCATACAGATAGTCATGAAACTTTTCACATACACTCCATTTCAAAGCCAGGAATTCCAGCTTATGCGCGGGGTATCTAGATTCACTTATCGACAGGCCCCTACTAGCATATGCAATGACACGTAGCTTCCCCTCTTGCTCTTGGTAGAGCGCAGCTCCGAGACCAGTGGTGCTCGCGTCAGTATGTAATATATAGGGCTGGTTGGGATTGGAAAACCCAAGAACTGGGGCTGTCGTCAGTTTGTCAATGAGAGTTTCAAATGCAGTTTGACATTGCGAAGTCCATCTTTCATTAAATGGCTGCTTTAAATCATAGGATGGAGTGGAACTGGATCCTTTGCGCCTTTGGTGACGGGTTGGAGCATACCCCTTCGTCAAGTCATTTAACGGCTTTGCGATACCTGCATAGCCATTAATGAACCGGCGGTAATAGCCCGCAAACCCTAAGAAGGACCTTAATTCTTTTAAAGTTTGGGGAACTGGCCAGGATTTTAAGACATCCACCTTCTCTGGATCAGTCTCTACTCCTTGCTCTGAGACGATATGGCCGAGATAGCGCACTGACGTTTGGAAAAACTTGCACTTCTCCGGTGACAATTTTAGGCCATAATCTCTGAGCCGATTGAGAACTCTTAACAGACGATGTTCATGTTCTTCTAATGTGTCTGAGAAAACAATCAGGTCGTCCAGGAAAACCAAGACCTCTTTAAGATGTAGATCGCCCATGCACTTCTCCATGAGACGTTGGAACGTAGACGGTGCATTAGTCACACCCTGAGGCATTCGGTTAAATTCCCAAAAGCCTAGGGGAGTCACAAAAGCGGTCTTTGGTTTATCCTGCTCTGCCATTTCAATTTGATAGTATCCGGATTTAAGATCGAGAACGCTGAACCAACGAGAACCAGTAAGTGCGGAAAAGGACTCCTCCAAATTGGGAAGTGCATACGCGTCCTTAACTGTCTGAAGGTTGAGCTTCCTATAATCGATACAAAGGCGAACATCTCCATTCTTTTTCCGCACAACGACGATGGGTGAAGAAAACGGTGATTCTGATGCACGGATTACTCCAGCCTCCAACAGATCCCTCAGATGATCACGAACTGCCTCGAGGTCTCGAGGATGGATGGGTCGAGCCCGGTGTTTAAACGGAGTTTCATCACTGAGGCGGATCTGATGCTTCACGTGGTCTGTGCGTCCAAAGTCTAAATCATGACATGCGAATACTTCGGGTATCTGCTTGAGTTTGGAAATAATACGCTCTTTCCAGTCCGAAGGAATTGGAGAATTTCCAAAATCAAAGTTAGCAGCTTTCAATGGTTCTTTGTTGATGGCACTGTGAGACAGAATCTGTGGCGACATGGAAATTTCAGCAATAACACTCAATGGTTGGAGTATTATGCCATGCTCGGATTCATTAGTAACAGCAATGGGAATCTTGTAAGGTGAGTTACTAGGCAGGGTAACAAGACAACTCTTCACACACAAGCCTCCAGGCAATTGCATGGCTATCGGCTGTTCCACTAGAGCGCACTTGCAAGCTGGTGGCATTTTCATGTGGACAGAACCCTCAAGGACTAAGGCGTGGCCAGCTGGAACTTCGACTGGAGATTTAGTGGCTAATCTCACAACACCTTCACTGGGCCCTTGAGTCTGCTGGTGTCTTAGCTGAAGCAGCTGTAAAACTGCTCTGTAACCATGTCTGGTAGGTTGGTAACTGGCAGAATCACTCTCCAGATGGTGTTCATAGAGCGGCTCTAGAGTGTTCATCCCGATTAGAACTTGAGACTGAAATCCGTTGCTGACGTCAGGAACAACCAATGCCAGTGTGCACACATCCAAATCGTCACCAATGAATTCTTTTGGGAATGTGATGGCCAGTTCGATATATCCCAAGTATGGAACTGATTGCCCAGCTGCCCCCTCGACTTGTAGCAGTTCACACAACGACTTGACAGGCTGGTGAGCAAAATATTGATTGTATAGAGAAACGGGTATGGTAGTGACCTGGGATCCGGTGTCTAACAAACATTGAAAGTCTCGGCCGGCTATTGTGACTTGGCCGGTGCACTTGGACCCGATTAACCCTTTTGGCAATTGAACTGGTTCCGTAAAAGTAGAATGTGACTGGTTGACGCATCTTAATGGTGTCTGCCTGATGGGACATTGTCGGTCCGCTGCAGTTCCCGTCCGCCCCTCAACAGGAACTCGTTCTAGTTTAAAGACTGAGTGCTGTGAGGGTTTGATTTCTGCCATACTTTTTTCCTTTCTGCAAACTGTCGTTTCTTCATTGCTACAAGGGAAGGATTCGAATTATTGTCACATGTGGTTTTAATATGTCCATCTTCCCCACAGTTATAACAGTAACCGGGTTTCGGTGCTGATTGTGGAGCTTTGTGAGGAAAAGTAGTCTTTTTGGTCGTTGGACTTTCACCGAGCTTGCTGACATAGGTGGGCTTAGATGAAGAAGGCTGCCTCTGATTGGACTGGCTGGCTGTTAGCGATGCTAATTGCTTCTGAATGTCAGCCAGTTGCTGTGACAGCTGCTGAGTAATGGTAGTCAGAGCGTCAATTTGTGAGCTTTCTGCTGGTGCGGCATATGCGGATAGAGCATGTGCTCCAGCTCTGGCTTTGGACAAGCCCAGATGCTGTTGCCTGCGCTGTGCCTTTGCAGCTTCTCTGTCTTCCTCTGTTCGTAATAACAACAAGAAATCAGCAAAGGACGGTGGATGGGACTTACGCTGCTTTAGCTGGAGTTCAGATATTAATGTGTTATCCCAGCAACCACGACAAAATTGACTCAGCAAATGTCGATCAATATCAGAAGCAGAGACTCCACCCCTCTTCACAGCCAGACTAAGTGCAACTTGTAAACGCTGCAAATAAGCAGACGGTTTCTCTCCGTGATCCTGAAACAGCTCCATGAATTTGGCGTACAGCTCGTCACCATCTTGGACTGTTCCGTAGGCAGAGTCGAGAATTTGGAGATAAGTTATAGGTGGTGTATCTGGCTTCAAGTGTTTAACCATGTCTGCTGCCGGAGGAAGAAGACTGTCAAATATTTTCCTGGAACGTTGAAGGTCAGATACTGCAGGGTCTTTTATCAATAGGTCAACTCCAGAACGCCATGTTTCATAATCTGATTCATGCTGAGGCCTTGGGGTTCTGCCGGAGAATGATCGGAGCCTCTGAGATGACAATTGCAGCGCAGCGTCGTCACTCCTTACAATGTGTTCAACAACGTAACGTTGTATCCCAGGTGGATTGAGATCTGGCAAAGACATTTCTGGAAGTGAAGGTCTAGCTGTAGCTGTAGCACTGTGCTGTGGATGGAAGGTGGCAGCGTCAGGAAACTGCTTTGATGCTGTATCTTCACTGTCTTCAGGAGAGGTCTTCACTTCACTGGATTGGAGTTCAGAGATGGACTGGCCCAGCAGAGACATTACCCCTTTTAGAACTTCTGCAAAATCCTGCCCTGTCAGTTTAGCTAATGTTTTCAAATCCCCAAGATAGGTTTGGGTTTTCAACGTTCCCTCCAGCTCAGAACAAGTGAGTGAAAGCTCAGAAATATCATAAGTTAATTTATCATTTTGACAAGAAAACGTATATGGCAAAATGTCTCGTAACCCAGCCAATGCACTGCCTGATTCAAATTCAACAATAATAGCATTGTGAAAAACACAACTGGATTCAGACACAACTTCTATTTTGGAAATTTTGCCATAACGACTCAAAAACTCAACCACTTCATTATCATTATCTTCTTTTGTGGAATATTTGACCAAAACAGCATTGGGTATTTTTATGCCTCGCTTCTCCAAAATGTCCATCCTGCACAAAATATTGTCTATACTTCAAAAGACAAAAGAGAATCTGTCCGTACTCAACTCCTGGCTAGCTCGCCACTTATTATGTAGCATACGTGATGCACAAATTAGTTATCAGTAGGCTAGTTATCAGTAGGCTAGTTATCAGTAGGCTAGTTATCAGAAGGCTAGGTTTCGCTCCAGGAGAGAGTGGACAGACACTAAGGTTTCAATTTGGTGTTGATACCGTGTATTGAAGTATTTACAATATGCAACCCATACAGTAAGTGCAGCTCATAAAGTACCCGTGCAACGTGAATATGAATGGCCATTCATTAATATATATACACACAAATATGGTTTCAAAATTCATTTGTTTAAAATAAATCAGTGTACTCAGAGCAATGCAATTTGTTAATGCAAGAAAGAGCCAACAACAACAACAATAATCACAGCCCACCCACAGTTCATTTAACCCACGTCTGGGTTATAGATGAAAGTTCGAATCCGGAAAAAGGTATGTGGAGTATAGTCCGTGGACACAAGTTCATAAAAAGAGAGTTCATTGGTCCGAACAAGTGGTGTGAGTGTGAATAAATGAGAGCGTGGGTTGAGAGTTCTGGGCTGCAGGAGCCCCCTACCGGTCCGACAGGTGGGGCAGTGACTCTCCTTTGTAACAGTCTTTATGCTTTATAGGCCTGCTCCTTAGCTCGCCATCAATATGCAGGAAACCTGGCCTGTATAATGGACCAGAGCTCCAATGAATCATATGTACATAAACAGCTTCAATGAATCCAAGTGTTAATAAATTGAAATATAGTTGTTAAATTTGTGCGCACAATTCAATTTAAACACTGTTGAGCAGAATAACCTTCCAGCACCAAAATATATATATTCAAAAGGTTCAAAATATTTCATAAATAAATGTTAATGTTTGTCAACCTATTTAACAGTTCAATAAAGTGCTTAACTGTTTAGACCAACTTCAGTGGTACTTAGCGTCAATAAGAAACCCTTCAGACACTTAAAATGACAATATACAATATAATGTCCATAGATTTGCACTTAGACACTTAACTTAGTTTGCATGGTCATATTAGAAAAACAAGGCACAATCCTGGAAGAAAAGGTAGGCTAACCGCTCCAACACAAAAATCAATGAGCGGCTAAGCTACTTCTTCAAACATTTCACTCACCGATTCCGCGATTTGCGTCACACATACGAGTCCATTCATTCAATTTTGGACACGGCGACGACAGCTCCTATGAGTTAATTAAGCCAGTAAGCATCAAGCGAATATTTGAGTGATTGAGTAAATAAAAATAGCGAAAACCGACCTGCAGCTCAGCTCTCCTTGGGCGTCCCCACCTGCACCTGAACCCACTGATTGCTGCGGCATGATATCCACACGCAAACCAGGAAGCGCCGGATCACGTGACCGCGCAGCGGCACCATGCAACGTCACAACTAAAGCGCTGATTGGCTAACCCGACGTACGTGATTACGCCACTCTAAATACCACGTGAGCACCACAAATGACAGAGAGGGAACGAGAGAATGACAGACGCTCAGAATTTGTCACCTGGGCTACATAGTGGTCATCTCCAGTGCCTCAGGTTATTTCCTCTGGACCCTCTTGAGGCTTGTGGTGTGGGTAAAAGTGCCATGTGAAGTGATTTTCCTGAGGTAATGATAAAAAATGATACCTGTAATCAGTAAGTTAATGCGCTCTTTCAAATACAAAAACTATAAAACATATCTGTGGATGCATTATATAGTGTGACCAACATGCCACAGAGAAAATGTTTTTTTACCATAAAATAAGAATAAAAATACCAAGCCATTTTAACATAAACCTTTTGAAATCACAGTTTAATAGTGGTGCTTGTGATAATGGCAACCTTTCCCCTGGCAACCATATTGTTTACAGGTTATATTTAAGACTATGTCTAACTTGCTGCATAAATGGCCCAGTGCAGACATCCATCAGTTGTTAAGGTAATGTAAAAACGTCCACATGCAAGAGTTTAATAGTGAGGTCACTAAACTGCTATCCCATAATTCAGTGCAGCTATTACCATCCTCTCCCACATACTTTTGGTAATGGGGGTGATTATTCCTTGGTCTGGTGTCATGAATCAGATATATATGATGTCAAGGCTTGCTCTTATGTTTTATATGTACTCAGTATTTCATTAGATATACTGTATTATTCCTGGAGGAGTCTGTGTGTTACATGGGAGTTAATACTAGCTTATAGTGGACGAGGTGCTGGAGGAACCATAATGGGAGGAAAAGCCCCTACATGGGATGTACCATCGACAGATAACTGAAGTGGCTGATATCCAGAAATCCTACCAATGACTAGAAAGGTCTGGACTGAAGGACAGCACAGAGGCACTGATCATGGCTGCACAGGAGCAGGCCTTGAGCACCAGAGCAATAGAGGCCCAGATCTACCATACAAGACAAGACCCCAGGTGCAGACTGTGCAAAGAGGCCCCTGAGACAATCCAGCACATAACTGCAGGGTGTAAGATGCTGGCAGGGAAAGCATACATGGAGCGTCATAACCAAGTGGCTGCTATAGTGTACAGGAACATCTGTGCAGAGTACAGTCTGGAAGTCCCGAGGTCAAGATGGGAAACACCTCCAAAGGTGATAGAGAATGACCGAGCTAAGATCCTCTGGGACTTCCAGATCCAAACAGACAAAATAGTAGTGGCGAACCAACCGGACATTGTGGTGATGGACAAACAGCAGAGGAAAGCCGTTGTGGTTGACATCGCAATACCAAGCGATTGCAAGATCAGGAAAAAGGAACACGAGAAACTGGAGAAGTACCAAGGCCTCAAAGAAGAACTTGAGAAGGCCTGGAAATTGAAGGCAACAGTGGTGCCCGTGGTCATCGGAGCACTCGGGGAAGTAACCCCCAAACTGGAAGAGTGGCTACAGCAGATCCCAGGAAAAACATCAGACATCTCAGTCCAGACTAGGAACAGCAAAGATACTGCGCAGAACCCTCAAGCTCCCAGGCCTCGCGGAGGGCGAGAGGACAATATATATATATATATATATACATACGTATATATATTTACATATGTATACGTATGTATATATATATATATGTATGTATATATATATATATGTATGTATATATATATATATATATATATATATATATGTATGTATATATATATATATATATATATATATATATATATATATATATATATATATACGTATATATATTTACATATGTATACGTATGTATATATATATATATATGTATGTATATATATATATATATATATATATATATATATATATATATATATATAATTAATTTTTTTTTTTTTTTTTTTTAAGATTATTATTTTTCTACTATTTTTTCTACTACTTTCAGCAGAATATAAAACTGTATTTTCTTTCCTTTTGGCTTTTTTCCCATTCCAGATACACCATGGTACACTGTCTGCCTCTGCGTGCAGTTATTCTCTTATTAATTTGGCATAGGCCCAGAGAAATGGACATCCCCTCCTGATGCAGCCCTCTCCATTTATATAGGCTTGGGACTGGTAGAAAGAGTACACTAACTTGTGGCTTGTTTCCCCTGCATACAAAACAAATATTTTTAATACTATCAATGCCAATGTACAATGTTAGTATGCCAGACCTTTTTGGGTAATCCTTCTTTTGAATCTATTTGTCCACAGACAGAAAAATAGGCAAAGTTAGTCCACTATGTACATAAACATAAAAATGCAGAACAAATCCTTTGCACACGTCCAACTTCACTTAGGTTTGTTTGGACGCCCTGAGCCCAGCTTTGACAGATGAAACTATTGAGTGAAACTGAAGGTCTAAACTTTAATAGTCTCCATCAAACTAGTTTAAGTGCTGCCGTAAAAGAGAATGCATCTTGGTCTATAAATCTAATGTGGAGATATATATCAGAAATGTCAACCTACAGGAAATCTTAATTAAAAGACTAGAGTTACTGGTACAACATATCAGGTGACCCTTCACCTACCTAAATGGGTGGACTTTTAAAGGCACACTGGCAATCTGTGTTTGGCTACAGCCCTGAAATTACTAGCAATAAATCTGAACAGTGTCTGTTTTCCTTTGTTTTTTTCCCTTAAGGAATTCTGCTTTAGTAACAATAGTAATAGACTTGGATGATGTATAGCTTAGAGATGATGAAAAAGGAGTTTCCCAGTTCTTTGTGGGTGTGGGAAAAAAACTTGTATTCTTGTATTTTCTGGAAAAACCCAGTACTAAAACATCAATATCAGCTCCACACCCACAACCTAGAATACTGTGCATTTATTTGAGTACTTCAATACAAACTCTCTTTTCTTCTTTCATTTCAGCTTTCCCCTTCTGGGGTCATCACAGCAAACCATCTGCACCCAGGCTTGTAGCTATTCACACATTCATTTGGCAGTTTAGTTTGACGCCGGATGGCCGTCCTGACACAACCCCTATGACTCTATTAGTAGTTCAATTCAAAGTGGCATGCATATATTATATACTGTAGATTCAGTACACACCAAGTGTAGTATTTCAAGTATTTATTTATTTGAACTAAATTATTTTAACAGTGATGGCATGTGGTCGCAGCAGCAAATCACTTGTCTCTTAGCGTGCAGAGATTGGCATATTGATTTGACATTGTTTTTTATGGCAGACTCCTGTTGCAACTATCTCCATTTATCCAGTCTTGGGACTGTCACAAGGAGTGCACTGGCTTCTGCGCCCTTGTGGCTGGATTTAAATTAGATTATTATTATTATATCATCATTACATCAATGAAATCATAACAATAAAAAAGTAAAATACTGTGCGCACTGACTGAGTATATATAATTTGTGGATGTGAACCTGTATCGTTAGCCAGTGGTCAATGCTATTAAATCTATGTAATTAGAGAAGTAAACAGGTTGCACTACTGCATGTGTGAAAACTGTTAATACCACATGCATGCTTAACTTATGTAAACTGCAGATTCCACATGCATGAAAGCTAACTCTCCTTCACAGTGTGACAGAGAAGCGTCTGATATTTGCCCATGTCTTGTTGTATGTTCAGGCTCTTGAGGGCAAGAAATGACTACAATATCCAAGTGCAAATGTCAGTCTTTTCACCTGGGGAGAGGCGGACAGATGGTTTTACACAAGATGATAAGAGAAACAGAGAGGAAAGCTGGGGAAGAAAGAGATAAATGGATGAGTAGAAGGTAAAGGGAATTTAGAGCAAAGAAAATGAGATTCTTTATTGGCCTTTACGGATTTACAGGTAAATAAGCTGGATATGGGAAAATACAGGCAGGAGAGGTGTCATATGGCAGCCACTGAGACAAATCAGGCATAACATTATAACCACCTGCCTATTATTGATGGTCATACTGTTATGCGTTATGACCATCTGTCTATAGCGCTCCATATGTAACAAGCTGTGACACACTGTGTATTCTGACATCTCCCTATCAGAACCAGCAGTAACTTCTTCGCTCCCCATGTGCATCAGCTGTTGCCAGTTCTCTGTTGTTTTTTCCTTGGACTACTTATAACAGACACTGACCACTGCAGACTGGGAACACCCCACAAGAGCTACAGTTTTGGAGATGCTCTGACCCAGTCGTCTAGCCATCAGAATTTGGCCCCTGTCAGATTCTTACACTTGCTCACTTGCACATCAACTTTGAGGACAAATGCTGCCTAAAACAGTGCATCCCACCAACAGGTGCCAGAGTGAGGGGATAATCTGTGTTGTTCACTTCACCTGTCAGTGGTCATAATGTTACACCTGATCAGTGTATCGTCTAGAATTTAGGAAATCGCAAATCGCACATTAGAAAAATAAACACACTCTTGTCTAACAGTTGCTTCTCCAAAAAGTCAAGCAAACAATTTTGATAGTGACAAGCGTTGTTTCTGTAATGTTACAAGAATATAAAAAAATAAGGTCGGTCAGCCTGTCAGAGCAGCATTGTGAGGAGGTTTGATGTTGTCAAGTCAGTCCACTCAATAACACTGAATGCTGAAGTTTGGGGACTTGGGGGCTTTTTCTAGACACAAGTCATGAACATAGCAGTAGCTGTCAAAGTGCCACAGCTGCATGGAGGAGTATTCTCCATACTGCCAGCTGAAGGAAAATCTCTGCTCTCGGGTTCGTCTGGGAGCAAACTGGACCACTGTTTTTTTTTTTTTGCCATATTTATTTTACACTTGCACATGGAGAAGTAGTCTGAAAGTAAATGGTGGTTTGCTTCAAAAGACGGCCTCTCTAGTAACCCTGAATATACTGTAATATTTATTAACTTCATTTGTTCTATATCCATCCATATTTTGGTATCTGCACCTGTTCATGAGAAAGATTTTGTGAACAGGGGTATATGCCAGAAGAGGTACATGTGATCGGTATTCAGTATGTACTCTGTATGTATGAAGGGGGAGTTGCAAAGGCAGCCAAATACTGCATATTTAATATACAGTACAACTTTCCTCTTTGTTGCCAAGGCACTGGGAGCCCTCTGAGTCTGTGGCCAGCCATGTACACATTCAATAATAGTAAGGCCAGTTTTATGCTTTAAAGCCCCAAGCATTTTAAAATAAAAATGTGTAATATCATTTTATACAGTAACAGTATTTCTTTTGTCTTCCTTACTTACAGCTTTACCTGCTACAATGCTACATATGAAATATATAACTCTGCCCGTATACGTAGCCTGCACGCAGCAGTATTCATGCCAGAATTCTGCCTTTAAAGACCCAAGCATCACCTTTGACAATAAAACATCAAACCTGTGGAGAAAAATTAAAATTCCACACAGCAATCCCTTTTCACTGAAGAGTTTTGCACCAAACAACTGGCACAACAAAGTCACAGCTGTGTGCCCAGCGAGTTAATGCATCTCTAATACCAGGATGAAATGTTTTTAGAAATGATCTGAAGTCATTCTTCCTTTTTTGGGGTCACACAGAAAGAGTTTTATCAGCGGTCAAATGGCCAGTTGCTAATTAGCAAGCGGATACATGTTGTTGTGTACACCTGGAATGCCGTGACAGCCGTTCCCCGGTGGGCCTCACAAAGAAGTATAGGACACAAATTAACAGATGTTCCACAGAATAGTAAAAGCTTCTCTAATTGGCATTACAGATGGTGGTTCCAACCATTTTCCAGTATCTTGACTTGAAAACGAGAGAAAAATGACAAAAAGAAACATGCCATGACATACCACTGGCATGCCAAAATGTCAAAGAAGCACAACACACAACAATCAACACTGAAAATGTGTTTTTCAAATATGACAAAGACATGACAAGAGAGCATATATATATATATATATATATATATATATATATATATATATATATATATATATATATATATATATATATATATATATATATATATACACACCACCACTGAGTGTGACTACTGAGGTGAATGAATAATGGACTAATGTAAAGCGTTTTGAGAAGCTTGACAAGCTTGTAGTGTGCAAAACTTCACATGATAGCTCTATATACTGTAGTCTACTATTAATGACATTATCAAGTAATGGAAACATGTAAATGTGACAATTACTTTATCATTCAGTCCAACAATTCTCTTCTGATCTTTCCAAAGATAAACATAGATTCAAACTTATACTTTCGAGTCCTTGTCCTGCTTACCAGGCCTGTTTGAAAAAAGTGATGTCTGAAACTGTAAAACATTTATATTCAGAGTGCATGCATCAAAGTTGTGTGTATATATCAATGTGCACACAGTTGTGCATTGTGCCTCTACTGTAAATTCACTAAAAGTCTCATTATGCACCTTTGTGCACATGGCTTCAACTGCCCTGTGGCATGAAATAGAGGTGGACTGCGTGGTGAATAACAATTGCCAGGACCCCAGGGTGGGAGCCTGTTCAATTTTGATTTGCACAATACGCCTGTGGGAATTAAAAATGGTCATTACACCTGTTAGGCATGGGGCCAAATTTTCTGAATCTAAAATGTGCTCAAAAATAAGCAGAGGAAATGTTAAAACATTTAGCTGTGCTTTCAAACAGAATACAACAAAACAACTAGTGTTTTCTCTCAATTAATTTGAGGTGCAAAACAGCATCAAACAGAGCATAAAAGTGGTTAAAATAGTTTTCCATGTACAGTCTCTTGCCTAATGTTTCTCATTCACAGTTGTTTTGCTAATATCACCTATGTCCTCCCCTCTGTGCCTCCTCTGATGCCCCACTAGCATTCAGAAATGTCCCACAGTTATCCCACCACCACCTGGGGCTCGCCAGCTCTTAGCTTGAACCGTTAATCTAAATTTTTGGTCTGAAATCATTTTTCATGTCTTGGAAGCTTCACCAAACAATTTGCGTCTACAGAGCTGGTGCCCTGTGCCAATGTGAGCACAGACCAAGCGCATAATGAGATGTTTTGGATGAAGTGACAGCACAAAGACAAACCACACATACAGTATTTACCTTCTGTTTTATTCTCTATTTACATCACATTACCAGGTGAAAGTGACGAAAGGATTTCAAATTTCACAATCTCTCTTAAGTCTCTCTGAGTGGAGTCTGCATGCCCTCCAGCTTCCGTCCAAAAACATCCATGTGTTTACTAAATTTTGACTCCAAATGTTCCCTAGTGAACGAATGTGACCCATAGTTGTCAAGTTAGGCTCCAGGCACTTGCGACCTCTAATGGGAATAAGTGAAAAAAAATTCATGAATGTATAGATGTCTTGCACTTGGACATAGAAAAAAGCTAATCTGTCAAGACAATAAATTAGCTACCATTTGGTCGTAACAATTTTTCTTTATATACCAGATGACACTTTTCACAAGTTTGACAATTGACTACTTTTACATAATAGATAATTATAAAAGAAGCCATTGTGGTCCATTTATCTTTTGTCCATCCATTTCCTCTCTCCACAACAATTTATCTAGCAGCACTTCTTGCGCCTTATCAATTCCTCAGGGTAAGCATGTTGTGTGCGTGTACCAACACTGTGTGAGTGAAACTTTGGCATTGTAACATTGAGTTAGTCTAGCCAGCTCAATAAACCCTTCTGTGTCTGTGTAGCTTCATATATTATTTATTCCTGTAATTAAAGGTCTGCTCGGGATAACTGATTCACAGAGTCCATGGTAATCTATGGAGGTCTGTGGCGAAAGGATGGACCACTGTGCAGACCCTCTGGTGATGCTGAGTCGGTTTAATAGTTGATGAAAAAAAGTTGTGTTTGAATTAATGCAATAAGTCTGAATGACAAGAGAAAACTGTAATAAATGGGTTGATAACAAGTCCTGTTAACTAAAGGTTGGTAATAGGCCAAGAACCAAATTATGATTTTGTTTGGATCTGCAACAATGTCTGGATCCAGGAATTTTAAAAAAGGATAATTGTGAGATACTAACCCCGGCGACAAGGAGACAGTAAAGAAGCAATGAATAGTTTTAGTGGATACTTTAGAATTTTGATTTATAAGGGCTTTATGCCTCAATGGATAGAGCATTTGCTCCAGAGGATTCTACGGTTCAAGTCCAGGTCTGGGCACCATTGTGAAGATAGGGCCAATGCCATGGCGGAGGTCTGCACTTAAAGTATCTCA